>LR737385.1:17432027-17565243 GCA_902655005.2 Marronus borbonicus | reverse complement strand
TTAGCGAAAAAACCGGAAAAGAATTACCGACACACCTGGTATGTAGATTATCTCCTGCTAATGATTAACTGACAAAACGCATGAGATATTTATACTTCAATTTCTAAGCCTATATTAAGCCAAGTTTTCAATCATCAGAATCGTTTTTTTGGTGAATAAAATCTCTATCCTCAAAGATTTAAAACAAGTTGATACAATACATACTGTAACGGAACGCCCATATTAAGTATTATTTTAATTTATAATTATTTATTTTCATATAACAGAATTGCTTGAATTTCTTTATTTATTTTATTGAATGCATTTATTTTGTGTATTACTTTTTAGCTCACCCCAGTGGGTTGAGCGTATATTTTCTTAATATTATATATGTTAGAATTAGACAACTGCATGACAACTGCAAAAATTATTGACTTCTTCATTCTGTCCGAAATATGATTGGTGCGAGATGACAAGTACAACTATTTAGGGAAAAGACGCGAAATGAAGACGATGCCATTCCGAATGTGTAATACAAAAAAGTTCTTCACACAGCGGCCAAGGGTGACCAGCGTCCAAGAATTGGCGATTAGTTATAACAAACCTCAACTGCCCAGAAAGATAAGGGTTTTACTGTGTAAAGAATATATATATTGGCTCTTTGTCGTGGCCAGAGGAGCCACGAAAGAAAAAAATAAAGATGTTACGTGGCATTTAGTTACAGCGTCTCAAGATACTCTAGGTATCCCACGCAGTCAAGGGCGTTAACCATAGCCTGAAAAGTGGTTAGAGAGAGATTCACAAGTATCTAACTATACCTGGTTATCATCGCCAGAGACCGCACCTATTATTAAGTTAAATCGCACATTCTCTTTTGTTTGCTTGTTCTTTTTTATATATTTATGTTTATTTGTTATCAATCACTTAAATGACATATTTTTGTTGCTATAAATTTTAGCTATTTATACAATTAATATTCATTTCTATTCTGGGGCCCCATTTTTCCGTAATAGATCTCACTTTTGTATGTTTTTTTAATTATTTTTTACATGTATTTCAAAACAAATAATCATTTTATTACCATTTCATTTAGTTTGCAATCAGTCCGGTGTAATTTATCCCAATGCGGACGAACCGTTGCAACTTGGCATGTAAACGTGGGGCCTTGCCCTTTAATTTTAGATTAAACACCTTACAGTGGTAACATTTTCCAACGAGAAGGCTTTCCCTTTAAAGTACTTGAGCTGAAATAAATGATACCATATTTTAGTGATAAAAAATTAATAAATTGTCATCTTCCTTAAAAAAAGCCCTTTTAAAATACGCTGAAACATATAATCGCTTTTTTGAATTCCGCTTTAAGCGTAGTCAATGTTTAATGCTCCTCAGTTTGCTATTAATGAACATGTCATAAAATGAATTACCGCCAATGGGGGAAGCACTCTGGGTTGGCATAGACCCAAAAAGGAGCCTCTATTATTCCCAACTTGGCTGAACTGGCCCTAAGCACAGAAAAATATTTACAGCTCTTGATACAAAAATTGATCCCCAATGTTTTCAGGTCAATAGTTTTATTTTCTACAACTAAACGTATTATATTTCTTCGATTACTATAAAAAAAAAGGTTTAACAGATTGATTCTCAGAAGTAATTTATTGGTATGAGTCAGTCCTTGGGAAACATTTTTCTGCAGTGAATTGTATATGGTGTTTTAGCAATTTCAATTTGATTGCTATAATTACTTGAAACAATAAACGATTTATTATAGTATATATGTACATTGATAAATACTAATTCAACGAAGAAGCAAAAAATTAATGAACAATTTCTACTACCGTTAAAAATATCTTTTCAAAAGTAAATTTTGGTAAAGGATTATGATGATTATCTCAAATACAAGGTTGGGTTCGATATTAATGTAAGTTTTAATCAGCGAGAAACGATGGCGTAAGTGCAGTGGAGGATAAGGATAGTGATAATTTGGCAACAATTCGTTTTGGTTAAATAGTAATCAAAATCACTGACCACAAATTCCAAGCTTCATTACTAAGCCTGCAGAAACGAGTACACTTACCGTGCCCTTCACGAAATTAGCAGAGGCTAGACAGATTCGTGTTTTGTCGACTCTCGGAGAAACCAGTAGGCAACACGAACCCATTCTCATGAGAGGAATAAATACGGGTCTGTCTAGTCTCTGCTAATTTCGTGAAGCTCAATTCGTTTCTGTAGGCTTATTCATTACACAACCCAAGTAATTGAAAATTGTGTCAAGATTATGTGAATATATACTTCAGGATAACATATTATTGGCGTCACAGATATGCTGATGGCACAAACCTTTAAAGCGTGTGATATTAAGTATAGCTACAGTACTCTTAGTATATAGAATAAATGAAGAAAAACTACTTCCATAAGCATTGTTGGAAAATCAACAAATAAAACAAGGACGTTATTAATCGAAGAGCTTGCCCACTAACGTAATGGTAAAAGTAAAGTCCGAATGTTGCGTCGTACTCCTAACGCTATATTCATTTTTGTTTATTCCTTCCAAAATATCCTATATTGATAAGTAACTCTTCTGATGAACCTACTCTTAACAAAACCGTTTTGCATTATATCAAGTACGTAATTTTTTTCAACGAAGGCACATAGTCTGCTATAAGTAACTTTTTTTTTAATTTTAGAGATGCTAGACAATAATAATAACGGTTATAGGTCCCTATATTATTTTTGTGTGCCTCTATAATACATCAGGGAAAACGCCTTTCTCATATTAATAAGTGATGCTAAGGGTATGGCAAGATCAGCAGCACAATACTTTAACATTTTAATTGACATGTTGTCATGTAACTATCAGCAAGTCACAACAAATTTTAATTAAGTAGCTGATTTTCGGCAAGAATTTCAGTATGTTTCCGGAGAGGCGCCACAAGAGGAAAGACTTTTTTACTATCTACTTACTAAAATTGTTCTTCATATAACGTGATGTGTAAACACTACAATCAATGCTTGATATTAGCACAAAACACGAGCTTACGCATAAGATATTGATTTTACGCCTTATTTAAAAAAAATGTTTTAAAAGTTTTGAATTACTTGGGATTTTAGAACATGCAAAATCTTTTATGTAGAGCATTTTTTTCAAAAATCAAGTAAAAAAGTTTTCCGTCCTGTGACACCTACTTGGCAACGCAATTTACGATTACGAGGTGAAAGTACCCATTTCTTCATTAAAGAATTATTTACTGTGTAGCATTACATTTCCAACAATATTTCTTCTTCTCGAGCTTTAAATTAGTTGGGATTTGTTGCTTTGATCTCTCTTAGCAGATGGTTATACAATTTGAGCCCCCGATAATCAACTAAGTTTTGAGATCTTGGCCGTCGATAGTACGGTATCCTAATCCGGATCAAAGTTAACCCAAAGCATTTTTGGTGTAAAATAGATTATTATTGTTTCGGATGAATTCATTTTGTATGAAGTATATTGATTATAACGGAGTAAATTAAACCATTTCATTAAATTATTCTTATTATAGTAAACAGAATTCTAAATAAAATAGTAAAACGTGACTTTCTACCTCAGAAAATAGGTGTGGAATATTTAGCTTTACTACGTTCAAAAATAAAAAAAAAATTATTAAAATAAAAGGTGTCCGGAGCAAATCTGTTCGGATCTTGGTACTGCAAGTGATAAGGTACCACGTCGGCACCACTTTCTTTCGATGACGGAATACCTCATTCATTTCGGCTATCAATCCCCAGAAGAACTATGGCATGTTCCTCTGGGCTGACTAGGGAGTGGAATGCTGAAAGATCATTTATTATGGTATGTGTGGCTACTTGCTTTAGCCTTCTAATTGCTGCGGAGGACAGTTTAACTGACAGGTAGCTGCCCGAAGAAAACTAGATTCTGGGTTTTGTTGGAGTTCATTTTTAACCTGTTACACCTGCATTTATTGCATTTATTTTCAGCTCTGTCAAATATTTTGACCGTACTATAAATGATTTGTCATCCGCACAGAAGCAAGCTTCTGCACCAACAGTGTTTATTGGTGGTGGTAATGGTAGCAAGGACTGTGGCGTAGTATGGTAAACAACACATAAGTATCGGCAACCTCCGCACCACAAAAGTATAATTAATTATATAATAATATAATAATTAATCCGGGACGGCCGTTTCGAGGACACGAATGGTCCTCATCATGAACCGGTGATGAACCGAATGATGTGAGAAACTTCTAAAACTAAACATGCGTGTACTATCCCTACTTCCTAGAAAAAAATATTCTTAACAAGTGCCTATTTCTACCACCTGCCCGTCTTGAAACTACAACATGCGAAAAAATAACATGCATGTACTATCCCCTCTTCCGAAAGAAAATATTGCTTACAAGTGCCTATTCTACTCCCTACACGCCTTAAAACTACGACATGCGAAAAACACGGACAGATAGACGAGAAGGTCTCTTTTACAACCCAAAATATAAACAATTTCCAACCTACTGCAAAAGGTCAAGAAGGACAGAGTACGACAACGGTCCGTTCTCAATGTTAATCAGATTTTCGTTACTTTTTATGTAAACCGCCTCGTATGCGTCTAATTCTCGCGGCAGAATGTAACTTACATTCTTAATCAATTTCAACTTTTCTAATTTAATACTATGTCCGGTTTCATTTATATGTTGTGCTGCACTAGACGCATCTAATCTTCCGTAGCGATAATTTCTTATATGTTCTTTAAATCTGGTGCCTAGCGCTCTTTTCGTTTGACCTCCTTCCATTTTCGGTTTATCCTTAGAATTACCAAGAAGGTTTTTAAGAGTATTACGCGAACCTAAGTATGCGTTCATATCTTGACCCTTCAAAATCTTACTCACGCCTTTCGATATACTGTGAAAAGGGTGTCAGTGTACATATCGTCATCATACGCACTGTAAACGTAATTTGCTATTTCCGGATTAGTACGAGATAAGTATTTTGTTTTTCTGGGTACTGATAAAATTTCACACGACCCTGTAGGCCCTTATATTTTAATATACTCTTGTAGGCATTTTTCTTAAACGATAAAACATCCAGGCACAACACTGCGGATAATCGTACGTAATTGTATAGCAGCATAAATCTTGTGGAACATAAGAGCGAGATAATTACATCGCCATTACTTTGCGGGGAAGTTTTACTTTTATAGTTACGCTATCCGTAAGGTTTATCAGAAAGCTATCAACGAGAATTACTGCCAAGGAACAAGCTAATTTATTCATGAAGTATAGGGATCGCGACCTCAGTCGATTAAAGGAAAATTAACCCTCCAATAAATTCAGCATCGACAAGACACGCTGACAACTACACAAGCTATTACTTCGCCAAGTATTACACTTTAATGTTCAGTAATTGTTTCGCAGAGTTGAGGTACGATCCCAAACGAATTCTGCAGAGACGAAAGCACCAGCATAGATTTCATTTATTTCGTAATTTCGCATTAAGTATCGTGGTATTACGGCTATAAACGACCCCATAAGAAGACTAGATACTATTTCCAAATATTTCTTTATGTAAGTTATTACGTACTGATAGGTTAGGTTCTTATTTCTGGAATTATAGCAATGCGTAGTACTATCAAGAAATAGCTAATTTAGCTTAAATTATTACACTGGTTCTACCGACAATTCCGTGAGTATTCTAAGATACCCTTAGTGAGAGGGCATTATATCTGTGATTCTCTGAAAAGTTCACATGAAGGGCTGCGCATGATATCTCGGTATGAGTCTCTCCCATCATTTAAATTACCCTTCTGGAACGACAACAGGGCTCTGGTCTAGTAATAGAGTCTGAGACGTTAATTATCAACTGAACTTTAAAGCATTAAAGTTCAATTTTTGAACCCACGTTTGGATCCCTGTCCTAAAAATATGGATGATGTTGGCAACAAATATTGTGTTGGGCGCAAATTAAGCACTTGCTATATCAGCAAATCCCCGGTGCAAGATACATTAGGAACATCAAAGCGATTCATATCTTCATTTTGGCGCTATTGCTTTTTTACAAGTCAATTAAACTCCTTAACTGACGTAATAAAAATTTTAATTAAAATAAACATCAAACTTGAACTAACACCCGCGTAACATTAGTACAAAAATAAATATATATCAGCGGTCTTTCAAAAGTGATATGTCATAGCATTAAAATTAAGAATTCGTTAACCAATGATACCTACATACATTTCGCTTACACTTAGCACACTTTGATCAATCTCTGATGGCTTTCAAACAATTATAAATATGATAAATTTTTGATCTAGAGTAAATTGCACAGCCGTCGTCGTAGATACCAGAAGATATAAGAAGGAACTCTAAAATTGTCAATTTCTGTAAATTTTACACGTTATTGTGTGTCATTTGAAAAAGTATTCAATTAACATTTTAAGAATCCTCCAACCCTGTCAACCCTCATGGGTTCCTTTCATTTAATTTTTCTTTTGTCTTCTTTGTGCTTCTACTTGTACCCAACTTCAGTTCAAGTATTCCTTTATAACCTTTTTTAATGTTTCTCACTACTTTAACACAGGAAACTCGGGCAGTAGTATCTACTTTCCCATTTTCATTTTTAGACTTGTATGTATAATCTGTAAAAAAAATCTTCACGTGCGTTACTTACTTATGTTACTCAAATAAATTTGATTTGTAGAAAACTCTGAAGAAACAATTGTGGTAGGAAATGTCGGTTTATTAAATACAAGAGATTAAAATGCATACGAGTTCGTTGTATTTCCTCTTTGTTGCCGCAACCTAGGGGATAAGTTTATATAGTCCGCTAACAATAGGGCTCTTTATCTTCTTCGTTAAATAAATCAACTCTACTACATTGACCAAAAGTTCATACTTGAGGAGACATCAGCTCGGTTGTCCAACTAACCTGATGCAGTTCATGAACTTTCATTGGGCTGATTCAATAATATGAACATACCAACTGATAAATGAACAATATTAAAAAGACGAGAATAAACATAGACTATGAATAAAAGTCTGAATGAGAAAACATAACAGTTAACGCAGTTATGGGGTTATGTATTATGGAGAAAGACCTATCTTCTTAGAATATTTGTTATACGTTCTCGATTAAACCGGAAGTGGATATAAGCTTGTTATTTCAAATAAAATACGCAGTTGCGTGTATTATTGTTAATTACAATAATGTTCCTAAATGTACACTTATACAGCAGATTTCAAATATTTATTTATTTTTATTGTTTACAGACATAAATTGAATTTAAGGATCAGTATCTTTTATTTTGCGTTAGTTGTGTAGATTAGTTTATTAATTTGACACACATGAAAATATCTAGTCAAAAATTTTTCAGTGATTTTCCAACTTCTTGCAAAAACATAAAGATAAATTCACTACTTTCCAAATAGTATGTGGGCTTTTGCATGAAATTGAAAATATTTTCTAAAAAAGTAGATGATTATCTATCTTTACTTGCTTAACAAATTTTAAAGTAATGTTTCCCTTATTTTCAAAGATGTGCTTAATAATTGGCGACAGTGAAGATTCACAGCTACATGCAAGAATTTACTGCATGTGAAAACTGTTATAAAAGCTCATATTTTGATCGTACCTGTGTATTTAGGAGGACAAAGATGTATTTCTAATACATATCTACTACATGAAAAAGAGTATTATGTTGTCTATTACTTCTCTTAATTATATTGATACCAATCATAAACTACATACAGTTTGTCTTCTGAGGCACGTCATCGATTTTTGTCCGTGTGAAACAAATCGACATATCTGGGTCAAATTAAAAGCGGTCCGTGAAAATAAATATAGTGTAACACAAATAACTTTTGACTTACCTTGTTAACGTCTGTCAGCATCTATTTAATCAGTAGAATTTCTAAATGAGATACAGTGTGTACGTGCATATCCAAACTAAAAAGATATTTAAACTGCTTCTGTGTTCTCAATTACATCTGATGGGCATGCAACATAGGTATCCATTTTTTTTCGTATATGTATAATGCACATATCTTGCAAATTAATAACCACCAATTTTTATTATTAGGAAAACAACATGCAACGTCTTCATTATTCAATAATATTCAAAGGGGCAAATAGAACAAATTTTAAATAATGTTCATAATAAACAAGTAAACATTTAATAAACATTGCTAGTATAAAAGACCATCTGTTTCTTCTTCGAAACTTGAGAAGTTATTGAGGTTAGCAATTATTATGGTCTCGATATTCACGTCTATTACGTTTCTTCCCGTTCATACCAATTTCGTATTAAATAATTTGTGTGCCTCAGATAATTCTCCAAAGTATTGGGTATACAACGCCTCAACGCCTCATACCACATATTTTCCACCACGATAACTATCGCTACCTATACTGTTTTCATGAATTCATCAATAGTGCAGTTTTCTTCAGGTTTACTTCTTTCGACTACATCTTTTGACTCACTTGAGAAACAACACCACCTGTGTGTGTTATGCTTCTTCTGTCCTACATTGTATGCATATTTACTTTTCAGTTTTCCGAATGACACATGATAATTTTGTAGTTTGTATTAACTTCATTGAATATTAAATTACAATGACTTATATTAATAAATAAAAAGGAACATGCCCATCCCCTATTTTGTATCCATAATTAACAGTCCACAAATATTTTTCATGTCATAAAAGTAATTGCATAACGCGTTACGAAGTGAATGAAAAACATCCCAACAGCGTTTCTATTACAAAAAAATATAAAACTCCTACGCGTATTCCAGGTATCCTTTTTTGTTACAAAACGATACGCTGCACTAAACGTATGCGATTTCTGGAGTTTTCCAAATTAATATTAAAAGAGGCAAAACAAAACGTTGCGCACGCTTCTGCCGACGCAAAAGATCGTAATTTGAAAACTGAATGCCAATTTTAATATGGAAATATGGATGGGGAGAATGTCATTAATATAATTGTTGAAGAGGCACTTTTTGTAAAATTGCGCCATAAATAATCCTTTAAATTTCTCCAGCAAGCGGTATACAGTTTTTGTCTATTTGATTTATAGCCCTGCGTACTGTACGTAGATTGTAAGCGTTAAAAACGAAACATAGTTAGATGATGTTTTGAAACAATGGAAAACAGAAATTGGATAATTTCAATACATTCTGCATTTTCTTTTTCGGTATTCAACTTTAAAATATACACCGTATTCCATATATTCCAGCGGGGTATATATACATATTGTATCTATATAGTGCAATGTTATAACGAGACGGAAATTGTTGAAAAGACAATTTTTTACTGTGTTAGATCCGAAGATGTAACCGTGACACTCTTTCGTCAACTTAAAAAAATTGTAAATTGTAATGTTACAACGCTTTACATAAAATTCATACATACAACACTTGAATTTGTTTGGAAAACCAAACACTTACCCAAGTACGTCTTTTCCCAAAAGCGACTCGAACTAAAAAGAGAAATTGCCATCTTTTGTTAGCGATAGTATTTGCCAAATATATGGCCAATTACGATACAAATTTCGAGTATGCAATATTTCGTATTATTTTCATTAAATTTCTGCCACTCAAAATGTATTTCCCTTAAAAATATTATATTTCAGTAATATGTGATAGGAGCTCGCGATCTAACGCCTAACTGTTTGAAGTTAGCGAGAATTTGTATCCATTCAATATGGACATCTGCCACCGGACTTGACGTATTCTTACCGAGCGATACTTAGCTTGGATGATGTTATGACAAATATAAAATAGAATTTATACTGCAGTATTGTATTATATTACTTGATTTAGTTTTACCTAATTTGTCAAGCTTGTTTACAATAGTTGAGTGTAGGCTTTCACGACCGTAATCTATAGTAGAAATGTCTTTCGGGTGTTGTCGCGTAGTTAATATTTTACTTGACGTTTCGCTGATCATGCAGTCAGTTTCTTCAGAAGACTTCTAAAGACCGGTGTTGTTGTCTCTTGCTCCTCGTTATATAACCCATTTCTGTTCCACTTCGCTGATCCATAACCGTTCCGCTTTGCTGATCCATAACCGTTCCGTGCCGCTGAATCGCGTCGTTCGTTGTATGACGACTCCGTATTGCTAACTTCCACGTGTAGCTGATCTTGTATTCGTCTTCGCGATTGAAGTTGGTGTTCTTCATTATTTCTATCGATTCACGTATTATCCTCGGGTAGTAGTGGCTGGTCCTGGCTAATACCTTAACGTCGCTGTAGGTTATACGTTGGTCTCCTTGTTGGTGCAGGTGTTCTGCTACTGCAGATTTTTTGAATATGCCTAAGGCGCGCGTCTCTCTCGTGTTCTTCCACTCTGCACTGAATACTCCGTCCTGTTTGACCGATGTAGCTTTTTCCACATTGGCATTTCAGTTCGTATATGCCGTGTGCTCGTAGTTTCGGTAACACGTCCTTGTTGGGAGGGAGTAGCTGGTCGATTTTGGTCACCGTGTTGAATCGTGTGGTGATGTTTTTTTCCCCTAGGGTCTTTTTTAGCCTGTCGGTGACTCCGGCTATGTACGGAAGGTATGCGTATCCTGCTGGTTGTTGTTGGTCTTCGTCTTTTTTCTGCTCTCGTAGCTTATATATTCCCTAAGATGTAAGGAAGGAAAGAGATATGGTATATTAAAGATATAAGGAAGCCACGAGTAAAATATTAACTACGCGACAACACCCGAAACACATTTCTACTAAGCTTGTTTACTGTTACTAATGATAGTGATCCACATCTGTCTGAAGATGTATTTCATCTTGCACTATCTATTTCTTTTAACATAACAAATGCTGCATTTATAATTAACTTCGCCTCTAACAATAATTTAATATATAATTTTAAGCCCCCCGCTTTTCGATCTTTCTTTCGATCTCGATGGCATTCTGAATACAGACTCGACGTTTGTAGTATTCTCCAACGTTAACGACGACATTTTTACATTTTATGATATGTTGTTTAGTATTACACGAGTATTCGTTCCAACCAGCAACCTGTTCCGGAAATTTGTAAACGCCAAACGTTCTTCCTCCAGAATTTCCGGATCTATGAGGCTTGAAGGTATAACCCTTGAGAAACCTGCTTATATCGTTCAGGCTTTGCTGATACTTTTTCAGGTGTATTTCATCGCAACACTTCCGTTACTACGAATCAGGGCTGCTCGGAGTTTAGAGCTGTTCTTTTAGTGTTGGTTACTTTAACATTGAAGAAATTTTGCGCGCCTTAAATAAACTAAAAGTAACCATGGTTTCTGGACATGATACTCTTCCAAGTTTCCTTCTTCATGACTGCGCCCCACTCTTATTATATGCACCTCTTTGTTCAATCTTCAGCCTGGCTATTCGTACATCTACATTTCCATCTTGGAAAATCAGTCAGATTACACCGGCTTTTAAGAAAGGCCATAAGAGTGATATATATAAATATTATTTTCCCTAACTGCGGTAAAGTACTTGAAGAGCTTCTATATGAAAGACTTTATCACTGCATCAAGCCTGACCTTTCTGTCTGACCATTATTATTATATTAAAGACAAATATTTGCGATATGCAAAAGGTGGAACGAGTTCCAGTAATTTAGCAATTTCCCTGGTTTATCGTTGGCTAGAGATAACTTTTACATATTAAAACGCAAAGGACAAGAAGAGGAGGATCCGAGGCTATATAAGCCAATGGAGAAATCGAAAAAGTCACAACGGTTTTGCCTTGCCATATGTTGGTTTTCAATTTTTGGCAAAATTGCGAATAAGTTGTATTTTTACAGTTAAAGTCATGCTTGGCCTATAATAGCGATAGACATACACCTTACAGAACTTGCGAAACTACCTTAACGCTTATGTATTATTTTATACCGAATGTATGCATTTTTTTTTAAATGTAGTGACGGCCCAACGGGTTGTTACTGCCCCAGAAAAATCAGGATTGTGACATCGTACTACCTTTCGATTCAGAATTTAGCAAACCTGTAGGCTTCAATATAATTTTAAGCCGTACCCACACCATAATAATAAGAAAGGCTCCATTTACAAAGGCACAATATTCCGAGTTTGCACAGATGACCTACTCTGTACATAACATAAAAAACGCACCCATTTCACAAATTAGAAACGAGATATTTGCGACGTTATTTATAAAACCCTTTGGTTTAGATTACCTTTACGGCCAGTGCTGCCTAGATTCAAAGTAACAGGATTAGTGGTTATTTCTTGTTAGAATGTGCATACAACACATTTGTAGATCAATAATGCTGAATACTCGGAGATTGTATGCTTTGCGTTTCCTCTCAGGCCCAAATAAACTACGAAGCATTTGCTTAATGGTCGGCCAAAATACACAAGGTTGTTATGGCGCATCTTCAACCGCATTACAGTTGCCCCGTCCTCATGAAGTCCGTGCCCGTATCAGCTTAGTATATACGAATATGCATATACATATGTATGTGCAATTACACCGGAAGAGGTTGATGTTTTATTACGCTTGGACACTGCTTTATACTTGAAGGCGATGCATCTCCACGAGAGCACGTTAATAAAGGTAACTAAGCCATTCGTATCTCACGTGCGCATAATAAACAAGATTAACGATCACATCAGTGTTTCGTATTATACTTTGCAATTCTGAGAAGACTACATAACACACGTATAAATGCTATTTTCAAAAACTACCATACTTACAGGTTATAAAAATTATGTCTAAGTACGCATATAATAGGCCTTAAAGTATCCTGCCCTTCTTTAATAAAAACTATTAGACGACAAAAGCCGCCGCTTTTAAAATAAAGCAGGTTTATTTTTGCAATAAAGTTAAATAAAATCAAGAAATAACGATTTACAAAATAAGTAAATACTACCGAGAACGAAGAACGGAAATATAAAAGGATAATTCTCGCATTTAACATTGTAATTTGACAGACTGCCAATTGCTGTGATTTCGTTGCTTCGTAACGCACTTTTTAGCTGAATCTAGGGATACAGGAGGCTATCCGGCGATTTCTACACAGTCAATAGAATACAATAGAAACAAGAACACAGTTAAAACCATTATTATTTTCAAAATTAAAACAAACAACTTTTCCTAGTTCTAATTTTTGATTTGGTACTCCGGCTGGTAATTAGAATTCTGCTTTTCAAAAAATCGTCAGAGAAACAGAAATTTAACATTTACAATTTTTTATTAATTTTTCATATAACAAAATAGCGAGAATTTTAAGGGGACTCGCAAAGACTGCCTGGCTGCTGCAGCTACGATTCTAGCCACTTATTTTCGAGTCTATGTTTACCGGCGTTTCGAATACATAGCTCTCCATCTCACCACAGAAAAAAATCTACTGGAGCTAGGTGCTCCTGAATGCACCTACTTTGATGCTCTCGATTTAGCAATGCGGTAACTTCTCACGTCTCCGTTGGATGTTTCATAGCAAGTTCTCAAGAAGCTGCGGTAGCACGATGTCGCAAGAAAATAACTCACTATAGGTATACATATAATAATATAAGTAATATATATATATATCACATTTATATGTATACACAAAAGTATACATATAAATGTGAGTTAAGCAATTTTTAGAGTCAATTTCTTTATTTTAGATTAGTTGGGAGCAATTATATATATTTAATTGCCTACATTGGGTTTGAATTCGATTTGAAAACAACAAAAACCACAAAATATTTCTATTCTGTTTGTTACATGATAATTTTAAACAGTTTGGCAATAACTGTTCCAGAAACAACGTTTTCCATTTTCTCGTAATCATAGCCCAAAATAATTATTAATCCAAAGCAATATCATCATAACGATAACGGCCGTGGTCGTTGTTAGAGCAACCTAAAACCCGTTACCGGAATTAATTTACAAACAATGCATCCACTAGCTCGCGGTGGTTCTCCCAACAAATTTCCATTAACGAAATATTGAACATTGATTTACTTACCTCTTTAAGGGATTATCGGCTTGTAGATACTAATAGATCTTGGTTTGATTCGTATAGAAAATGAATAAATAAGAGTACCATAAAAATATTCAAACAATTCTACATTAACATTAGATTCACTAATTAATTATTTTTTGTTTGAAATGAAATGAATTGAACCAGTAATAAAAGTAGATATAAAGTGCGCAGTTCAGCAGTCCAAGAACTACTCGAGAGGTGGTTTGTCATCTATACGCGGTTTCTGTCGCTACTTTCTAGACGACGTGACTGCCTCTTGGCACTAGGTGGTGCCACGAAATATGCCATTGCTGTTTTTTGAAATCTGGTAACATAAGCTGAGAGGCAAATAGCGGTACAAGGCAAGGAAGCACTCGGAGCAACGTTGGTGTCGTGTCCGTTGTCTCGTGCTTTCTTTCTGCATACTGCTTTTGTCGAGACTGACAGACATTTAATAGCAGTGAAAAGCTTGATACAATATGTATTTTTTTAAGTAACGATTATACATAGAAAACGAAAAAACAACCAATCAAATATGGTTGGAACCTTTCATCTCGTTCAACATTTGTAGTGGGGAACTACAATAAAGTATTTAGTACACTTGGTGGACTACAGTAAGGAGTAACTCGAAAGTCACAATATTACATTTTGCTTTCATAAACATACTGTATACTTCGGACTACCATGGCAACGCTCAAGTAGTATTTAACATCGTTTTAATTACATTTCATACGAATACTGAATAATGCTTAGGGACGCGATTAAGCTCAAGTATGAATTTTACGGACTTCAACATTTCCCATTTCAAAATTAATTTTCAGTCCAGCTAATTAAGGGAAGTGTAATTGTAGACATTTTTAGTTTAAGGAATTTGAAATATACATTTTCCCTTCTTTAATATTCCGAGTACCTACTTAAAACAACCTAACTACTTAAATTGTAATTTATTTTAGCCTTATAAGCCTAAAATATTAATTCCTACCATAAGCGGTTAATATTACAAATGATTAACAGAGAAAAATAATATTCACAAAATTATTTTCTGTAAAAATTTTATACAAATTATTTATCATTACAATTAGTCAAGAGATATTCTTTTATACGGCCCATGCATGTAAATGTTTAAACGTATTTATCAAGAGAATGCCTGAATAAAGGAGAATGAGAAGATGCATACTTATTTGTATTGTACTACTGGTTTACTAAAGTGGGGAGGTTACCATGTGTCAACATATGAGGAAAACATTCTTAAATAAAATATTTATGACAGCCTCTACCATTTATATCGTATGAAAGCGACGGTTTGAAAGGGTTTGGCAGGGCGACATATTATTGTAAATGCAAAATTATGAATTATGAGCTTCCTAACTACCAAAAGTTGATACAGTATGAAAAATGCGTTCCCTTTATATTCTTTTAGGCAGATTTACGTACGTATATGTCAAACGGAATACGTATTTATAGCTTTTTCCGGTTACATAATACATGAATGAATGAGTTTTATTCATCCAGTTCATAATATAAAATCACTTATAACAAGTAAGGATAACATGCTTTCCATTTTCTTGTCTTAAACGTCTTTCATGCTAGTGCATTAATGCAGCTTTTATCCGATGGAGCACTTCTTGGAGTTTCAAGCAATATATCGAAAAGCTTTTGGTATCAGCTAAAATCTAACAAAATAGTCTCCATGTTTGACTAATTCTATTTTCAATTTTGTTATTACAACGCAATGTACCATATTTCGATGATTATTATAGAATTATTTTTATAAGCATTTCTTTATACCAAACATTTGGTAAATAAAATATGAACCTATTTTTTTACTAAAATGAAGAGAGGGCTGTAACGAAGTACTATAGACTTTTGTTTTTTTAAAGATAAAATCAACTGTAAATTTTAATTTAACAATATAATTTTAACATCTATTCAAAGTGAACCTCACTTCATATAAACTGTAATGCGATTCCTTGCATTTTATTCAAAATTTACTAACACTATTCGGGAGCATTATGTTATGTAATGTCCGCGTTGTGCATTGCCTTAAGAAATTCATCCAGGACGTTTTTCATAATTCTTTTCATTTAGCCAATTGCGATAGTTTTTAAGAACTTTCAGAATATTCTTATTAAACTATTTACTGTCGAAAAGCACTGTGTATGATGCTTTAATAAAATCTGTTGAACTCTAATAACGTTTACATATGTATTTTCGCTATTTATTATTTATATGCGCTAGTTAACATACTGGATAATGCATGTAAAAAAACGATAGTTACTTCGAGTAGGTGAATATAGGAAAGTTGACATGAATTGAAGAAATGCACTTTTGTCGTTGCTGTTATATAAATAATGCGAAGGATAATGAACGCATTTCAGATATTTATGAACGAAGTACTAAACAATCTTACATAATTGATGTTAACGTCGCAGAATTACAAAGCGTGCCATATCACGGCATAAACCAGGAGCATTAGATATTCGAGGAATCTTGTATAAGTAAATATTTTGAATGTATTAGCATTTGTCTACACTACAATAAACGTTTTGTTTAAAATTTATGCTTTTCGTTATTGCTTGCAATTTTTCGATCCAGTCTAGAACTAAGCCTGATAGGTAAGATTCTCGGATGTAAATCTAGCACAACAGTAACTTATTAACTAAAGAAATTTCTTGGCGCAACTGTTCCAGTATGTACCCCTGTAATTTCACAAATTATATATTTATAACGATTCCTTAACCTGACCCACGTTTTGTAATTTTACCTTCTATACAAGTGCAAGGTACTTTGAAATTTACGTTACACTTGTATATTTACGTAAACAACCTTACATATCGTTTGTAGATTTACGTATTACAACATATAATATGATTTGAATTTCACGTTTGATTTGGTAACTTACAAAACACGACAGTTACAAAACGGCACTGTAAATTTCTACTTGCTTTGAGTATTTACACGTACGTGTATGGTCACGAATTGCCATGCACTAACGAAGCCATGCACTGCATTGCAACTAACGAAGGAGTCTAATTAAGGATGCAATATTCAATTAGTTCTTAACATTTTTCATACCTGTACCATGATCTTTCATTCACGTTGTGAAAAATTAATGTTAACTGACTATAAGTTGTCGAGAATAAAATTAATGTATCTCATCGCGAAGCACGAGATAAATAATTGGATTAAATTTTCCGACGAACTTCGTATTTTATTTTGACTAATCTCATATTGTGTAAGCGTGTTTTCAAGTGGTTGGCAGAGAAGAGGTCGCGTTAGCTTTGCCAAATATCCCAGATAGTAGACGCCGTTAATCGATGAGATGGAAAAGCGGAAAAGCGAATCGTTGTTGTATAAAGATAATTATTCTGTTCTGCTATTATTGTTGAATGTAAGCAGGAGCAAGGGCTACATAAAATGAAAGATAATTGGTAATTCGTGATCTGCAATAAATAATATTCACATTAAACAACATAATTTTACATAAATTCAGTAATTGTGGTTATTTGTTTCAGTTTATGCTAAAATATTACGTCTGCTTTAATGAATGTTAGCACCGCAATGTCGTCATTCGCTTGTCAATTGAGAATGTTACAAAATATTTGTTTGAATTTCATATTTACTGCTTGTTAGCTAGTAAAATAACTTCCATAAATAAAAAATAACTCATTCCAATCTGTCGCTAAAATTCAATTCCATTTACGTGTTTTCACAGTAGAATAGTGGTTTGACGTGTAATAGCACAGCGTTTTTCTGAAACTTTAATGTACCACTCCATCAAAAATGCTTGATCAAATGAAATTAATCCCCTTGTGAAAGCCATACCAATAGGAGGCAAAGAAGCGGAATATCTTGTGCAAACGAAAGTAGGTAATTAAAAATCATAACAACGGCCTCACGTAGCAATAAAATAAATACAGCGTTCTTATGGATTTGCTATAACCTTTTTCATTTTCATTCATATTTTTCACGAAAAATAATAAAAAAGCCTTATATAGATAGAGAATTATATTTCAAATTTTTTAGAGTGGTAGCTGTCACCCTCTGTACATTGAAACGGGAATTATAAAATGCTGCTGAAATGGTATACTTTCGATAATGATAGCAAAGACTGTGGTGTACCGGTAACCGAATGCGGTTACCGGTTAATAATGAGGACCATTCGTTTCCTCGAGACGGCCGTCCCGGATTAATTATTATATTATTATGTAATTAGTTAAACTTGTGGTGTTGCGGAGGTTGCCGATACTTATGTGTTGCTTAATATACTTTCGTAATGAAATGTCTGGCGGATTTAAAAAATGGAAAGTTACGTAGAAGCTATTAGTTCCTCCATTAATTACATACCACATTGTCTAATGAATCACGAGAAAACTGTTTAATATAGCCCATTGATACACAAACTAGTAGGAAATAGCAATGGCCTGGTATAAACAGTGGTTACGTAGCAAATATGTATCATAAAAATTAATAACATCTCGTGGTAATTTGTTACTGCAATATTACAATTACGTATAAGGTAGAGCCCTGCAGCGATGAACATCGCTGCACATATAACAAAAAGTATATCCGATAAGTAAGAAAAGAGGTCAAATATTTACAGAGAAAAGCTATCAGGCGTTCCATCCTTTATATTGACGTTTTCGATTATTTCTTATTTTAGCAGTAAAAGAAAAGGTAATCAAAGCATAACTGACGCAGTTTCCGTTATATCACTTCTGTACAGATAAAACAATAATCCATCATTTTGGTAAGAAAAAAAGCTGAAGCAAGAACTGTTTCAATAAGTTCATGTGTATCAATTATATCATACATAATGCTATAGAATGAGATGAAGCGGATTCCATTTCGCTGCTATGCGCTTTCGATGCTATTGACAGAGATATTTATCTAAAAAGAATTACGAAAGAAAGATATATTATTCTGTAATTATTACATAATCGGGGAACAGTGCCCGGTTGTTGTCGTTGCGTTCTAAAAGGCAGGTATGCGTTTCTTGGCAGTAGAGGGCGCCAAGAAATGTTTGGCTTATCGTTTCGGATGGAAGTGGCATGAACTGTAAAGGAAATAGTGATGTGAGCTCGGAGTCCCGCTGATGACGGCGAGTAGGCAGAAACATGTCCATGGGCTAGTGTGTTTTTCTCTTCTTACATTGCTTTTGCCGTGAGTAACTCCATCAATGCCGTGAGGAAGTTATACTAACATTATTTTTTAGTTAAATTTTCTACATTTTCTGATGTGTTATGTACGCATCATGATAAGGCCGTGGGAACTATTTACATGTGCAGTTTCCCAAAGCGTCCCTGTACTTATTTTATATTTATCGTAGTGCAGTATCTTTTGGTTTATTCTTCTAGATCTGCAACAACAGCAAATTAAAGGACGATTGAGATGCCTTGCGAAGCTACAGGGTTTGTTGACTTTACTTCCAAGATAAGTGTTTTACTAGATGAAAGCTCAAAGAATTTACGTTGTCAACTATTATTATTACCAGATACATTTATCAATTACCAAAAAAGTATTTTGAGTACATTATTATATCATGTGCTGAAAAGTAGCATGCGAAAACATTACATCTCTCTTACTTATAATCACAATTGTCATGTGGAGTTGTCCTATTGTCACTTACGCGTATGCACGGGTGCGATATCTATGTATTACGTTTGTACTGACATAAGAATTACAAATTTGTGTGCCTTTATCATGTTAGTATGTGGGCCAAATTCGATACTTTTAATAGGGAACTTATATTTCTAAAGGAATTAGACAAAAACTGACCTAAGCTTCTGGAGCTCGATTTTACAGAGAAATCGATTGGTGAAATCCCTATTTTTATATCTTCCTTAATATAAGAGATACAGAGCGTTCTCTTAAATTTTTAAAAACCCTTGTAACTTTTTTATTTGTCAAAATGCTTGATTTATATAAAAACTATATTAGGGCGCTTTTTGACGCAGAATTCTATGCTCTAATTTTTCTTTTTTTAAACTCCTATTTTTGTGTTTTTTTATATGGAACAGCCTATATATTTTTACACTATTGAAAAGCATATAAAATTACCTTTAGAATGATATAAGACACTAGATGAAGAAGCTGCATGTAACATTTACTATGAGCGATATCCTGAAAGACAACAACTGTTCAGAGACATTTTCTCAAGGTTAAAGAAAAATTTAATAAATTTTGGATTCTTTCAAAACCCGAGACCTAAAAATTATGTGGCCCAAAATAGACAGGAAATTGCTGTTTTAGTCGAAATTATAAATAACCCGACACATTCCACTCGCCAGATGGCACAAACAACAGGTTTAGCAAGAACATCATCAAGGATTAATTTCAAATTTTCAATACATTATGAATTTTTACCGAATAAACCCTCTTAATTCCTTGTAGCTATAATATCAGTAATGCTATTAATGGTTTCCTTAGTTTAGTTTGTTTGAAATGTTATTTGTAACATGTAATATTAAAACAATTTTTTTCTACCTTGTTGAAATCTTTTATTTGCTTATTTACCACCATCCATAGCCATCTTAAAATAATGTGAAATGGAGAAAAACAAATAATTTAAAAATTATTTAAATAAAATATCAAGTATCAAGTTATATCATTCTAAAGGTAATTTTATATGCTTTTCAATAGTGTAAAAATATATAGGCTGTTCCATATAAAAAAACACAAGTCTTGATAATATCTCAAAAAATAGGAATTTAAAAAAAGAAAAAATTAGAACATAGCCATGCGCCAAAAAGCGGCCTAATATAGTTTTTATATAAATCAAGCATTTTCACAAATAAAAAACTTACAAGGGTTTTTAAAAATTGCACATTTTAAGAAAACGCTCGGTATCTCTTATATTAAGGAAGATATAAAAATAGAGATTTCACCAATGGATTTCTCTTTAAATCAATCTCCAGAAGCTTAGGTCAGTTTTTGTCTAATTCCTTTAGAAATGTAAGTTCCCTATTAAAAGTATCGAATTTGGTCCACCTTGTATATATATACACACACATATCTATGTACAGTGTCCTTCTATTATGTAATGTGAAACTTATTCTTTAACATTTGATAAAGGTAATGAATATTTTATATATTACCGAAACAAAGAATCTGCCAGAATAAAGTATGGCACACCAGAAAAAATGAGAAGTATGTTTTATTATAAGATACCCTGCTTTATTGTAGTTATTGCAGAGAGTATTAGTAAATTATCAGGCCCGATAACGAAGAAAATTATTTTCAACTAAGCAAGTCACGATTAAGGTATGGAAAAACAGTAAAACTGCAGCAATGGATAACGTTGAGTCCTAATTTTATATAAATTATACAATTTTATGTAACTAAATAAATACATAAGGTAAATTCTTTGCAGTTGCTTTTAATTACAATAATATTAGGTACATTCAGAGATTTTTTGTTTAAATATTCTATTTGTCTAACCAAAAAAAATCTCTAAATGTATTTTTCATTCCTTATTTAGTTTTATAAATAAATAGGCACGCCAATTTCTTTAGAGGAAAAATGGTGGACAATCCAGTTTTCCTTCTTCGAATATCAATTAGGCAGTATACCTTCCTAATACTAGTCTGAGCTCAGGTTCGATCCATCCACGGATGCGCCAAAATTTATTTGCAGGTGCGAGACGGTGACAGTAAACGCGCTTGTTGTAAGCGAACATGTCTAACAAAATATCATAATATGTAGAACATTTATATAAAATACAGATCGGATTGTTCTGTCGCGTTTTTGCGGAATGCTGTTACAAATGAATGGGATTATCTATGTTTCTGTAGGTATAGAAATTAGGAGAGATGCCACATTTCGGACAGAGGAAACGAAGGATTTACTTTCTTCTTTCTGTTATGTGTTTTTTATTACAATTAGTAAACTCACAATTTCCCAACAACAAATTTATGAAAGAAGGCTAACCATTTTCCGTAAAAAATATTTTGGTGTAATTAGAATTAACCTCGTTTATGTATTTACAACCTATTCCTATTCCGCATTGTGAGCAATCTATAGAAACAGTTTTCAAATAAAAATATTTAGAAGTTCTGCACAATATAGAATTTTGTCCAAGTATACAGAGTCCTTAGTTTCCGTTACAAACCATACAAGTTTAAAGTTTCAAGCGAAACATCATGCATATTACATATTACGATCTCGAATGCCTTTCTCCAATGCATGTATAAGTTCTTGAGAAAATTAGCATGATTCGAAATTTCTGCGAAATGTGGCTGTTTTTTCAGCCGATATTTTAAATATCCTACTCTCTAAACCGGGCATTCAAATTTGATTTGATTGAGTACTTCTGGAAATATTCAGTAATGCATCGGCATCAACTAGAGGCTACAAGATGACCATCGAAATCGTTGCCATGTTTGATTGATCTTATTTCATTTTCTAAAACATATGTTTCCATGGTGTTCGATTTTTTTAAACACATTTCCTTCTACGTAAAATGTATCGTTCTTTAGTAAACAAAATATGAAGCTATCCCGTTTACATACGCAAAGTCGTCCGGCTAAAGATATACATCAATACTAATGAGTAAATCTTACGTTTTTTGGTACAATTCCAACATCTACTTATAAGTAACAGTCATTAACAAGTTAACAAGCACGTACAAATAATAAATGTCGAAAATAAGCAGACAAATGTTGGTTAGATTTCAGGATAAAACAAATAGATGTAGATGTAAATCAATGCATACACATTGCAAGTTTTTTCAGCATTAATAGACATAATAAGAACATATTGAAAGTTATTAAAAAAAATTGTAATTTAGCTAAATAGAAATGCTTTCTGGAAGAATGTCTTAAGGCAATAGGTTTTACGCAAATATTATTCCCGGAATGTTAATAAATGTAAAAATACAACCATTTTGTACGAATGAAAATGTTACTTGCAATAGATGCTGAAATTGTATGCATAAATTAAATTTTATGGATTACTTTTGCTGAATATCTTTAGAAAAGCAAATGTTTACAGTATTTCGTCGCGACACTCTATGCGTTCTAGCAAAAAAAATTCTGGAACAGTTTCTCCATGAGAGCCTGGAAAAACATACAAGATGTTTAATCTGAAAAAGTTGAAATAGCAGGAATTAAACATAGCAACGATTTCAATTGCTATCTCGTAAACGCCAGTTGATATGAACATTTGTGGATATATATATTACTGACAACTTCAAGAATTGCCTTATCGGATAAAATGTGAGTTATCGCTGTAACCTGTAAGGCGTTTGAGATATCGCCCGTTAAACAAACAGTGACATTTTGCAAGGATTTCAAATTATGTTAATTACATATATCAACAAAAAATGGATAAACATCGGAAATATTGATGAAGGTAAACGTGAATTGAAGAGCGGCATCCAAACACATAATAAAGTACAGAATTCTATTTAAAGTACTATACTTAGGTATATGGTGTGTTGCGGAAATAACACCCCGTACACTTCAGTATAATTTTTATATTATGCAACGCTTGTTTCAAAATATTTATTTGAAACCTTTTCCTTTAAATTGCTTAGGAAAAAATCACCTGCCACCCACGCAGTAGGTGGACGTCCTGTATATAATATAATACAACTGAGTAATTTAACTTGTAATGAGTAATTTAATGAAGTTTATGATTCGAAATATATCAAATACCATGTGATTGGTAAAGTTTGCCACTTTGCGTGCGCTTTACGATATTAGCAGAGACTAGACAGGCTCGTGCTTATTCGTCCCATGAAAATGGGTTCCTGTTGCCTACAGGTTTCCTGGAGAAAATGGCGAACTTTAGTGATTAGTGATTACATTATTATTCTCTAATTCAATATGTCTATTTCAATATGTGCGCCATATTAATGTTACAATTATAATTCATTCCTGTGATTTTCCATACATTACTGCGAAAAATTGCATTAAATTGTTGTTTGAATTCTACTATTCTGTAATTTAAAAGGAGTGGGCAAATAAATTGCAATTATTACATTTTAATATTACTTTACCTACGCATAAACTACCTATTTCAGAAAATCTATTTTTTAGCAGCGTAGAAGCCATTCCTACTAGAAGTATATCACATACTTGCAAGTTTACAATAAAATTCGTTCAATAATACCTGATTTTATGCAATTTTCTAAAACACCTGCTTATTTGGGCATAAATTCTCCTTTTGTTATTGATTTACTAACGTATTGTTTAACAGTATTACATGGGTTGATGTTCAAAGCAACTACCTTAAGATCCCATTTTTAATTATTAGCAATACAAAGTTCGCTATAGCTTCTCAAAGATAGTATAAAATTAGATATTTTCAAATTATTTTAAATAAGCTATCGTTCAGTTGGCTTTCTTACGGCATATTTGCCAATTTCTTGATATTAAATTTCTTTTGGAACGGAAATAAACTTAAAAAATTTAGCATGTTGTTAGTATAGGAGCAGTACATTCTTAATTTCATTTTATTTAATTACTCATTTGAAATCACTGCAAGTGAAGCTAATTAGTGTATTGAGATTTTCAAAGTGCTTACAAAACAGGTGATTAACAGAGAAACTCACCGCATGATAAGGTACAAAGAATTACATTTTGAGATGATATGATACAGACGAACCATAATTTTGTTTACACGGTCGACATAATCGATCCACTTTAAGGCGAAGCGCAGACGACAGACTGTCGATGAACGACAATTTAGTCGCCCACAATGTACGAATGTTTAAGAACACACGATCGGCAATAATATTGGACCGACAAAATAGATTAAATTTGCTCTATTTTTTTCACCAACTCGACTGTTGGTTCAGAAAATAGTCTGTCGTCTGTGCTACGGCTCAGATATTAGCCACAAATAAATCAACATCTCGCCCTTCTACTACATACGTAATATACTCGAAAGATAAGTAGGCATGTAGATTAGTATCTTAGGAAATAACATAGTAAATCCTTTCATCATTGTCGGTAATCTATCTGCTATAACTTAGCATTATTAGAAAACCGCTTTCTACCAACTCTTAACGTTCTTAATGTTAGTCTCGACAATATTTGGTATCAGCAAGACAACGGTTTGGCTCACATCGTAGGAGCCATACCACAGTTGTATCAAATGGTTATGAGCATCGATGAGCCTGAAACCTAAGCGAAGTGCAACAAGAAGTTATCGATCCTGCTAATGCAATTACTCTCAAAATCCTTTAACGTGTACACAATGTGTTCTATATCACCTTCGACTTACTATAAATTGTAGTAGTAAGATTTTTGCTATAGGCATTCATAACTATCACACAAATGTAATCTGTGATACGTCGATAATGCCCGAGACTACAATTCGATTTTTGCTAACGAATTCTCTCGAGAGCTAGTGATAGGAGAAACAAATCTGACTGCGTTACGTAAATTGTAAGAAAAGATCACATACAGATGGAAACGTATCAATAGTGTACATCTATGTATATGCAAATATGAGAGCACCATAAAATATAACACTACATGCTTTTGAAACCTTTATTTTTGATACCTTTACAAAGATAAATGTGCATTCGTAATAAATATTAAACATAGTGGCAAGTATCAATACAGAGAGTTTCAATGTAATTAATTGAAAAAAGCACCTCTTATACATTAATTGATGGTAATGGAACTAGGATAAAAAGTTAATGCACTAGAAATAACGAATATGTGTATCACGATCCCGATGTAGAAAGTTTGTGTCAAAAGGCAAAGCTAGTGAAAAAAAAAAGCTCAAACAGTCTCGCTTCGGTTTTCTGTTGGTCTATAGTTTAATGACATTATTTATTGAATGTTTATTTTATATTTAATTGAAATGAAAAATTGAATGTTTATTTTATATTTTATTGAAATGAAAAATTGAATGTTTATTTTATATTTAGTTGAAATGGAAAATTGAATAAAAATTAACAACTAGAATTTTTTTTCATTTATAGAAAGCTTATTTTTCATCGTCTAATATTGAAGTTTACGTAACGGTTTGATATCTCAGTTTATGCTTTCTACAATTGTTCAAGTGCAAATCAAAATACTAGAGTCATCAGCATAACCGATCAATCAATTGATAAAATCAAAATTGATAGAATCACGGTGCAAAATACTACTCAGATCATTTACGAAAACAATAGATAATACAGATCCAAGCATTCCGCATTCAGGAATCCCTAATGTTATAAAGCGCCTATCTAATATTGTTACATTTCTTACATTCTGGACATTGAACATGTGTTTTATAACATTTTAGAAAAAGTAGCAAGCCAACTAATATGGTCAATAGCTTGACAAATTGTTCAGGTGACAACCATTCCTGAATAAAAGTTTGACATATGCAATTTTTAGGTAATCAGTGAAAGTACTAATAGTAAGTTATTAACGGCTTTCAAAAGTGAGTTTGATATTCCATCCCAACTACGAGGGTTTCAAGCCCCAACATGAAGACGAAGTTACTCATCAAAAATATGCTGGCAATATAATTGCACATGCGTTGAAAGATATTTTTGAAAATGTCAGCCATATTGGACACCCAACTATTGTTTAACAGTCGTTTGCGTCAGTTTATTGAGTGGAAAAACTCGATTTTCAAGCCGTCATTAAATTCTGATTTTAAACATGGGGATACTAGCTTGGTTAATGATGTACAGGACGGGTAAAAACTACAACCACCACCAATACCATTGGAAAAGTTCACCGAATGGTGGTACACGACCGTTAAATTATAACTGTGATAATATTGAGAAATGAAGCTCAATTTGACAAAAATAAGCTAATTTCTGTGATAGCTTAGAGACCTTTCGAATTACCCTCGCAGTAGACTTGGTAGACTTGAATCAATTTAGTTATAACGTACCAAATTCGTTCTGTAGCTGGACTAAAAAAATAAAGAATTGTTCGATACCACATCGTTACCTAAAAAGTTGTAAAACGTTAAATATGTGATATGTAGTTCTCTCTTGCTTTTCTTTTACTCATTTAGATTCTTGTAACTTCGATGTCCGTTATGTTATATACTATTTAATATCGTTATTTTACTTACGTAATTTTTACTAAAAATTGTGGACAAACACCTTGAGATGTTTGAATTAGAAACAATTAATTTCTAATTAATTGTTTCTAAGATTCCATTGCTGTAAGATATCCAAATCCAATGACACAAATACATCTTCTAAAATTTAAATAAAGCTCTAATTAAGTTACATACAGGCTTTAATATAAAGATTTTTCAAATTATATATAAAGGATCTTTAAAGCGAGCTTTGATGGTTAATTTACTAAACGCAATCTACAGTCTCGTCCCAGAAGTTAATTCTTCTTTTCATTTAATAATAAGATTGTTATCAATGTCGGGGGATTCGCAAACTAAGAGCTTTAATAATGACGTTAGAAGGTTATACTCTTTATCGTCTTTTGGATTAATGTTTAAAAATGTTACATGGTGTTATTGACTGCTATTAAGTAGGTGCTGAAAACTGGTTTTTAGAATCAAGTAAATGGTATGACAAGATGAAACTATTTGCCAACTACTAAATTCGTTACCGAAGAGTATACTTCTGTGATCGTTCTAATCAAACTTCAAAAGTTAAAACGTGCAGCGCTTTTTTAACAAACAGCTAAGGCATTGAGTTTTTAATACACTGATTTTACGTTTAGTTCTTGAAAAGCTTCGAATGGCTTTACTCGAAGTAGTTTTGCGTCGATATTCCTCCTTCTGCTCGTGAGAAAATGCAAGACATTTCGCAGACTTTTACAGACATACAGATGAATTCCACAAATTTGTGCTGACGGATATGAGCGTACTAGAACCCGTGATAAATATAAAACCAGTAACCAGTTCATTTTCTGGAAGTGCTTGGTTCACAGTTTTACCTGTAGAATTTAAGAACCGGTAGTGCTGTAAATACTCTCAAAATCTATCTAGATTACTTTCAAAAGAATAAGTTTTAAACGAAATCCACTTTGATAAATCTTTTTTGTTTCAATAGTTATGCAGTTAACTTATAAAATGTTGCTTGTAGTACATTAGTTTAAAAATACAATTTATTGCTAACGTTATGCATGCACATCTCTGCAGTACCATCCATAAAGTACACACCGCAGTGTATCTTTTTAAAATTTACGTTTTGAAAATATTTAAGTAGGTCCATGATGGGCATCAAGTTCAGCAGAAATAGTAAATGCAATAATACTTTGGGTTCTGTTTTGTATTCAACGGAAATTCTGAAAATGTAAAAATCACAAATACATAAGAATACGTCTGTGAAAAAGTTGCAATACATCTGCAGGCATCGAACACCTACGTTTCTAAAAAGGATTCGTTGTTACGAAGACTCTGCGATGTAGAGGTAGCGCGCCCATCGGACAAGCAGAAGTTGTACATTCTAATCAAAAAAGAAGTCTTTATTTTTATTTAATTAATTAAATTTGATTACGTTGGAAAAATCAAGGAAAAATTGATTCTTCAGTATTTGCGCCAATGGAAAACAATATATTCAATAATAGTAACCTGCTAGAAAATAATGAACACTTGAACAAGGGAAAAGTCGCCAATATTGTTTCACCTCGAGAAACTTGCAAGAAGACGAAATTATAAGAAAATAGAAACTATGTCGGATGTCTATGACTCTAGCCTGGAACTAAAAATAGGATGCAGAAAGACGATATTGATTTCAAAACTAAACATGTCTGGACCATGTCATGTCGTTTTTTGTTAAATGAAAACTTGACATTTCGCCCACATATGTCATACGAGGCTTCTTCAGGAGAGGGAAAGGTGGTAGTCAAAAGTTATCACGGTAATTCAATGTGTAAAGCACGCATATAAACTAAATGAGCGGGAAGCAGTTGATCACAGTAACTCGTCATGTGAAGCATGCCAGAGGCGAAAATCAACTGCGAGGAATGAGGAGAGTGGGGCCTGTCGTGGTTTGTTTGGTCGGGCGTGACGATCACGATTATGCGAGGATAGGTCATTACGGATGACGAGTTACCGTATGTCTGCGAGGGAGTAACCCGTCCTTATTGACGTTCTTAAGATGTTTAAGGATCTCTACAGGCTCTCTAATTTTTCGATTGTAATAGTGAGAAGAATTACAAGATAATGAAGCCGCACTGAATAATATCTGGTGGCCGTTGTCTAGATGATGTTCAACAATAGCCGAATTTGATGTCTGTGTGTTGACGATTGAGGTGGTCTAGGAAATCAGGTCTTCAGGAGTCTTTGCCATGGGACCAGATGATAAAGGTGTCATCGACATATCGGAACCATACCTTAGTTTCAGATCCGCTGAATCAAGAGGAAGGCATTCTAAAGATTCCATGAAAATATTAGCCACGACAGGGGAGAGAGGACATCCCATGGCAGCACCAGATAACTGTTTGTAAAATTGTCCTTGGAAAGTGAAATATGTCGAAGTGAGACATTTTTCCACGAGACAACATAGGCTAGCAGATTCACCATCCCGTTTCAGGAATTGTTCGATGATATTAACTGAATCATATCCCTCTGTTCAAAACAAATGTTAGAAATAAGTTCCACGAGTTAAGTACATAGGACGGTGTGTTCCCCGTTTACTTCTTGAGGAAGTTTACCAGATACTTGGATAAGTGGTAGAGAGGGGAGTCTATAGTGCTAATAATACATCTTAGAGATATGCATTGCTTGTGAGTCTCGATTTTTAATGATACACATAGAAAACGCATACTAACTGTGTGTTATCGAGTTGAATTCTACCCGTTAATAATAAACATAAAGTAGATTAATTCAATGAAGGGCAGTGAAGCACTCGCTGAATCAGTTGCAGTGGAAGCCGGAGATTCCTCTAAGCGATGGCAGAATAATTTGGCTGTTTACACAGCCATTTACACATAGCGGTTTTTCTATAGTGCGACGATCTATCTATTTGCGGGAAGACATTCTGTTTGTGTGTATTGTGTGTAGATGGCGCGCACAATATCTAAAACTGTGTTCAGTGCCCTCTTTAATTTTATATTATAAATAAAATCAAAACGATTTTTTAAATTAATTTAGAAGCTGAATCCAACACTAACAATTGCCATAACTGCCTAGTTTTGTACCGAAAAATTACGTGATAAAACAAAATCCATCGAATGCTTTTCTTTCACGTTCTTCCGCAACATTAAGTCTTTCTACGCACACACGCACAAAAATCGTTTAACTACCAAGCTTAATTGCGTGGAATTAAGGCATTCATATTGAACCAATCCTTTTTATTGACCTGAAAAACCATATGCATACGTGTGTGCGAAAGATATGTATTCTTTTCCCCAACAAAAAATGATCGTTAATGGTTACAAAACAAGGAAAGAATCCGTAACGATGTTGTGGTTAAGTTTTTTCAATTCTCACACAATTAGCAGAGACGTTTCATTATTCTCATTTAATTATATGAAATACTTCGTATGCTTAGTGCAGAACGTTATCAGTATTTGAGACATTGTGAAAGCTTCCTTAAAGATAATTACAAAAATCGTTTGAAAAATAGAACCTTGCGGTTTGCTTATTTTAAATAACCTATAATTAGACATCTAAATAATACCAAGAGTGCAGAAATAGACATTTGTGTTATAAAACTGTAATCATTTTGGCGGAATTCGCCAGAAAACATTTTTCGAAAGTTTTTAAGGATAAGTAACTCTGTAGGAATGGTAAACCTATTAGATGTCTTATTGAAAAAAGCTACTTTGACCTGTAACTTTCAATCCATTTACAATATATATGTGTTGAACGCAACCAACTAGTTCATCAATCGATTGATTCTGTTAACAAATAAATTATTGAGGAACTAATATTCATTAGAAATGTAGACTCGTGGAAGAGAACAAAGAAACTGTTTTTGGTCCCTTTGAACCACCAAAATAATTAGACTCGGCGTTTGTAATTATGGTTATATTTGTCTCGTTCTTATTCAGTTTTGAGCATCTATCTCTTGAGGCGAGCAAGGTAGGAGAAATTAGCAGAGACTAGACAGACTCGTGTTTATTCGTCTTATGAGCATGGGTTCGTGTTACCTACTGGTTTCCCCTAGAGTCTATAAAACGTGAGTCTGTCTAGTCGCTGAAAAAAAGCAGTAATTTTCCCTATCTTGCTCAGCTCTATTTATCTGTACACTAAAAAACTCAGATGAGTCAACCAAACGATAGTTATTCCGATTAAAATCTACGTTTGTATATGAGCAAACCAATACCATGTTCTACCAATAATTTTAACTTATTGCTTTATTCGAAATGAACTATAGCCAAAGCAATTATAAGAATCAAAATAGATAACTATATATGTTATTGAATTAACTAAATATATTTATTAATCTCTATTATTTAGCTTCAAATATTTTTCTCAAATGAGCTCTATTTAAAGTAATACGCATTATTCATAATTTTATTATTAAATGATTTCTTAAAACCGATGAAACACGTCAATTTTGTTTTTATAAGTCGGTTTGGCTAGTTTTTGGTTGCTTGTTTTATAGCTATGATGTCAACATGTAATTTTCTGAATCGTAATCCCACTTTCTCTAACTGAAACTAATTTTTTCTTGTTTCCAAGTTCATTTTCTTACACTTAGATACAAGGTGTTTCTTTGGAAAAAATGAACATGAGGCAAAAAAAGAAAATAGATACGATGTAATTGTAATCGTAAGCTGTAATTACAGTAATTTTAATTTAATTACAGTTACTGTGTGATTATGACTGTGACTGCTAATTTCAATTACAGTTAACGTGTAATTGTATATATTTGTAGGTATCAACTTTAATTACAATTATTGCGTAACTGTAATTGTGCTTAATAGCTACAGTTACAATTACTTAATTATTATAATTAAAGTAATTAATATCTTAATTACAATTACTGTTAACTATATAGCCCTGGTATATATTCCTACAAGAGATAATAATGAATAACAATTTCAGTGAAGAAGATATGTTTAAAGATTAGATACTACAAATAAAAATAAGTTTCTGTAATAACTTTTTTACGTTGTAATAGAATTACGAAATTAATTAAAATATAATTCAATTACAATGTAGCTAGAATTACAAAGTAATTTAACTACAAAGTCATTGAGTGGTTTCAATTACAAAATAATTTAATTGAAAAATAATTAAGTAGGTACAATTACAAAATAATGGAATTGTAATATAACTAGTTACCATGGCAATTAATTATTTCGTATTTAATTATGTAATTCAATTAACTTGTAATTAATTAATGCCCAGCACTAGTGTATTATCGTTAAGTGAAGTATACAGCTTCCTTGAAGTCGAAGACCCACATTTAGGAATTATAAAATTGCGCTTACTGTGCAAATAGTAGAAAGCTGAAATTTGGCGATGAGATACTGGGCTTTTCTTACTAGATGTAGAAACCAAATACGTAATAATATACGGCGTGCTTCATTAAAAATAACAAACTAGGTGCCTGGTTCGCTACTTATCGAACACTCCTGTATATATGAAAATATTTTTGAAAGATATGTATCGCGTCATCATAAAATTTTAACTTCCCGTTGTTACGATGTGCGTATGTAGTAGTATTTCATGATTTTGAGTTTTTTTCTCTTTAACTGTTTAAATCTTTTTTCTCTTCCCAACTTTTAACACTAGCTATAGGTTATAGTTTATAGGATTTTCCTTACAGACGTTCAAGATGGATTTTAGTTGCATAAAAGAAATTGATTTAGTTTTTAAAACCCTACTTGGTTAACAAGTTCTTTATGACTTCCATTTCACTATCAGCACACATAAAACTTAGGAAATCTTAAACTTTAATTGCTTGTTTATAGCGCAAAAGTTTGTTATCGCAAGGAGATTTCTTAGTTTGCGCCGCGCTGACGTGTCTATTCGCCATTTTGATGCGAAGTAATTATATTTAACCTAACTAAATATTTTTATGGCGTAAGCATTCGCATAATTCGACTTAATTTTTACTTATATTAATAGCAAAAATGTTTAACTTGAGTCAAACACATTCACAAATTTGGAGAGACCAAGCAAGCAGTTGCCCAAACAACTCTCCTTCAACGAAATAAATTTAGTTAATGTAGCGTGTGTACGAAAAGTAACTTTTTTATTTTGTAACCACGAACGTCCAGTGCTTGGGCATGTTTAGGTTTCACGAAAATTTTAAATTAATAACAGTATTCAAGTAAAACCGTTATGTATTAATGAAGATTATATTAAGAATTACGCCATTGTTCTGAACACTATTAATTAAAATTTTAACACGCAACATCTAGCGCAATGCAAAATTTGATATTAAACTTTTACATTGAAGAAGATTACAGTGCCACTACAGTGTAATATTTAAAAAAAAAGCACCTCTAATTTAGGTAGTTATGCGGATAAATTTTTTAATTAAGCTCTTTGAGTTATGTAGCAATTTACTTTTTATGTTATATCGAGGTACTACCGTTAATCGAAACAGGAAATCGCTCCGCGCATATTATACATCAGTACAAGAGCAGATCGATATCTGCTAAACTGATTGAATACCTCATTTCTTTAATCGCTCAGCGTTTATGTAAAGATAGCCTTCAGGCGGGCTTCTAAAAGAAGTAGATAAAGAAAACACAGACATTTTTGATTGATTACAAGGGCCGCGTTTTTATGTAGAGGCTTCCGACTTTTCAATCAAAATGCTCCGAAAATACTCACCATTACCCACAGTGACAAAAACCAACGAATCCGACATATTATCGACATTATACTCTGACAAGAGAACATAAATTTAGCACACCACCGAGATAGATTGACTAGTTTTCCGGTGTTGTTTGTTTGAACGGTGTAATCTTTCACGTCTCTATTATTTAGTACTAATTAACCTTTTCTTTTATACTTTACTTCCTGTTTTCTACAATGCGGGTAACAAATTTCCTACAATTTGTCTTGGTGGCTATTTGGTAATGTGTTATTGTTCTGGTGAAAGGATTTTGTGTAATATAAGAATCACGTCTTACAGTCTTGGTCACATTAAACTTTCCAAACTTGAAACCTTATTGAAATATATCTGCAATGGTGACTACACGCATTATAAAATTCTATTTGTAATATGACCTCATCAGGCTGCAATAACTATCCTCTAATTTTTCACAATGCCCCGGTTTTTTTACTTTTGCTTAAAGCAGTGTTTTTCATTTGTCAGGAGATTTATTTAGAACGTGTGACTGCTACTCCAGAGTCTAAGCCAAAGACATTCTCCCCGAAACTCCCCGAAAAATCAGTTAGCGCTATAGTTTTAGTAACTAGAAAAGTTGGAAAATTTTGAGGGAAGATGAGGTCCTTTTCCAATTTATTAGAAGTAGAATTACATTAATTAACGCAACTAAATCCTGCGATTGTGGACCTCGTCAGGAAGATGTTTCATCACTTCGTGGCCTAGTCCGGGTACTTTGCCGCACTTGACATTCTTACTAATTAAGTTAGCTTAATCTGCGTGAGATCTCTCCCCACTAAACCCTTTGCCGTACGTTACTTATATAAGGGCATTTACTACTATTACTAATCCACTATTTATTGGGGGTACTACAACTGAACAGAAATTTACGTATACTCTTAATAATCTCCATTGCGCTCGAGTACAAAGTTGTATAAAGGCAAGCATGATAAATCCAATTGAATTACTAGAAGCTGTGTATATATAAAACTTGAAATTTACTGGAAGCCAGTGCAAACAAGTTCAAGTAAATCCAACTTTAACAATCTATTGAATGCATGCACTTAAGAAAGTTTTCGTTTGTACAGATATTCTAGTATAACACTAACAATAAGATACGGGTAGCTCAGTGACGGAAAACAAAATGAGGAATGCGGATGATATACATAATATAATAATATACGTGTTGACATACTTGGCATCTATTAGAATCGATACCTGAAGTCTTCGGCAATAAAGCAGGTAATACCATAATGTAATGGTTATTTATTCTATATGTGTATTGCAGAAAAATTTTAAACGATCATTTCTAAAATTGCGTAGTTCAGAAGAAACACTTTTTGTCGTGCAAGAAAACAGATATAGCACTTCTTTTAATAACAATATATATTATTAGCCCCAATAACAATTACATGAATAATCAAATACTGGATACTAATAACAGTTAGTGTTTGGTTTTTACAAAAGCACATAAACACATTTTACAAACAGAATACGAAAGTAATTTAGCTTTACAATTCTTGCTAACTATCTATACATTCGTTGCAAGTAACATGTAACACCGAAAATTCTATGGATTTGGCGATCTGAAAAAAATTGCAATGACTTTAAACAATTTGTCAATTGTGTTAATCCCTTTGGTTCATAATTTACTGATGGAAGTTTGAAAAATGCTGGTAATTTAAAGTACCTTCATATGTCACTATAAAATAATTTTGCATTACGACACATAGCTCCCGATGGGGAACTTACCTACGAGGGAAAAGCAATGAAAAGATAAAAGTAGAACAGGAGGAAACGCGAAACACAAGGAAATTAATCGAGGAAAGTAAATTAGGAGAATCAACTTTCCCATGCACGACCTTCCAAATAAACTTTGTTCCTGCAAAATTATGTCAGCGTTTCAGTGATTACAATTCATGTCTTTCCAATAGCGAATAGTAATTTGTACCACTTTCCGGACACACGCAGATATTTCAAGAAGCGCTATTGTACCCTTTCGATGGCTACGTGAAAATATACATAATGTAGTGACCAGACAGTTGACGCGTATTTCAGTTTGCTGACAAGAAAGGTAAAATATAAAATTTTAAACAATGACTGCAATTGGATAATTACATTTATAGTTTATAATAATATTATAATTACATTAGTAATTATATTAATATAGAAAACTCGTTTCATCAGACATTTTGTCGCACTTTCGGTTTCCACAAAATGCCATCTTATGAAACTTGTTTCCTAATTTACTATTATGGTGTTTAGTAACATTATTAAAATTAAAAATACAAAATGTAGAGAAAACAAAAATCCCTTCATATTAAATAAATTTGAGTTTATGTAGGAAAAAAGTTATACACTATCACTAGATAAAATGTGGACAACGATATGTTGGACCCGTGCCAAAGGAAAATAGAATTCCATACAAAATGTGAACGTATTAACCAAACAAAAAGCTTCTAACTAAAAAAAGGAAGAGTCCACATAGAAGTAAAGAGAAATAGAGTAGTATTATAAATGCTTAAGAGCTTAAGATGACCAATGAAGAAAGCAAAAGAGAAAATGAAATCAACGAAGGAACAGAAGCACACAGAAGAACAGGAAGAGGCAATAAAATTAACCTACGGAAGAAGGAAATATCACAGAAAACGAAAGCTGGAAGAATAGAGGTAGCTAAAAGGAGCAGAGACGACTAATTATATTTGGAATATTATTGTTAAGTTTGGTTACATTTATCAATCTCAGTAAGGAATCGAATCCAACATCTCCCTTTTACCGGACAAGTGATGTTGTTTGTTATTGCATCGGAACAACCAAGGAAGTTTTTCAAAAAATGTTATCAAGGGAAACAACGCCTCTCGGTGTTATTTAAGAAAACCTAGCGAAGCAGAGAGTAAAATAACGTTTCAAGGAAATCATATCAAACGTGATAATAAATGTTTGTAACGAGTATCCCTTCGACTGGTTAGGTAGCCTGAGTTGGTAAAGGCTAGGGTATGTGCATCGTCTTCGTGTATGCGCTGCTTCACTCTAAATAATACTGTAAATGAGGCACTACATTTTCTATTTTTGTTTTTAAATTTTTAAATCTGTGTAGAATTCATTTAACATCTTTAAAAAACACTATCATTAAATAGAGGACGATTGAAAAAACTGAAAGGCATAACATAACAGCACACACTAAGATATTAATTGAAAATTATTTGGGAAACCTCCACATTACGTATCGCAAATACATAATTTCATATAGTTTCCGTTGCATAAACCATCGAAGAACTATCGAGCTCCGATACGCAAAAGGTGGTACATGTCTTCTTGCTTTATCGCTAGAGATAGAACTCGGTGTATGCATTGTATAACACCTAAGCTGTTATATGTTCCATATCTTTCCTTTTTTAAGGTTTATTAGTAATTACCGTTTACTTTACGATTTAATAAGATTCTATTAAACAATGTTATACAGAAAAACATCTTAAGCCGCATTTATTGTTAATAATATACTATTTTATTCCCCGGTATAAAATTTATGCGTATCTTTATGGGATATTGTTCTCTTTAACGTGACCCTCTCTCAATCTTTTTAAGAGCACATCAAAAAGTCCCATTTTGAAGCTTGAACGTTGCTTCAAAGTACAGATGCCTTTAAATTATTAACAGGTGCATATTTCTCCGTTAAGTGCCTTGTATTTGACATTTTCCAATCATTGATAACTGAAAGGTGATGACTATTTGACAATCTTAAAGGCGTCGCACATTGGGGCTGTTAATAAAGCGCTTCTATTATGTTATAATCGCAATAAAATGCGAATAAATAACGAATAAAACGAAACTTGATAGAAAATATTCTAAATTCGAGAACCAATAATAGGAGAAATAAAAACAACAAATAAAACGGTTGAGACGTATAGTAAGTATATAGCGTAAAGACAGATAGATAGCAACAAGACCACATTGGAGAAAATGCATGGACCAGAAAAAAGAAAAAAGAGACAAGTTAGAAAAACTGAAAACAATGGCAAGAAAGAAGAGAGTAGAAAAGATACGTAGAAGAAGAACCGGAATCCTCATCCGACACCTAGAAAGGTATTAGGATACGAGGAGGAGAAGATCTCCGCTCCACGTACCAGACTAATCTTTAACCAAAAAATTCCGTCAGCCTAATATAAAGTAATACTTTTCAGTTTTATCCGTATATGCCATAAATGAGTTATAAATTTATAATTAGACATATGCTAACTATTTCTATGAAGTTAAGGTATCTAGGGTATGCAGAAGGTTTTAAAGCTTATTTTAGAAATAAATAGAACAAACCAAACGGAGCAAAAATATCAGAAATATAATGAGTGTTTGAAATACTTCTTGTTTTATCAAAATCATTTATTATTATTTATTATCCTATTAGGCTTACAATTAGATTATGTTGCGTCTATTTCCTGCATCAACATTTTCATATTAGCTGCCTCACCTTCACCTGACAGGCTTTACTATGATGTATGAAATTTTGTTTATTTGCAATTTGAAAACAAATGAAAATCAGATAAGAACATACAAGTGTGTTTACATTACTTTCACGTAGAGGATACTGTCCTGAAATTTGGTCCGTGCCTCCCAACTCACAATATATTCCCCCAAAACCTTATCAGATGATCACGGGCATGATACCTTTTTCTCGATGCATACCAATCGTACTTCTTTCGTCACAGAGTGTTATGTGTTATACTAATTGTTAACTTTCCTCCATTCCTTTCTGTTCTTTACCTCTCTTCTTCAATTTGCAGATCCGTTTTTCTCATCTTTTCTTTGGTCACCTTTTGGGCCTACTTCCTATTGGTCTCCACTTAAATATTTCCTTTGCTAGGGACTCTTCTCCTCTTCTTTAGATTTGACCAAATCCCTCAGTCTTTGGGCTTCTATAATGTTTACAGTGTCTTGCATCAGGTTTCTTATTTCGTGGTTCGTGTGTGGTCCACACCCGCATTCTTGCACCATTTATTTCTTTGAGTATTTTGCTTTCCATTATTCATAGATTTTCTACATCTCTCTATGTGTGGCACATTGTTTGCGTTTGGTATATTACTACTGGTTTGATTAATGTTTTGAATACTCTTATTTTCGTGTACTTGCAAAGTATTATGTGTTGTAGAAGTCTTTGGTATTTCCAGAATAGAACCTTTATTCGTCAATTTTTACTTCTGTCGTGTTCTGAGGGTCTTGTCTTGAGGTAATTATGTATTCTGTTTATTCTTGATTGATATTTAGGCCCCTAATTTTACCACTACTTTAGCTGCGCGTAATGGAAATCAGTCTGAATGGATAACTGGATAACTATAAAGAAAGAAATTTCATAAGAATTTGTATTGCGTCCTTCATTGTTCCTAAATTAACGATTCGCCAGTTAATACAACATAAAACAATTTTATTTGCTGATGATGCACCAGTAATTGTAATACAACTTCATGAAAATCATTGACCATGATGTAACAGAGGCGTTAACAAATTTAATCTTATGATATGACCGAAATAACCCAAAACTAAATACTGAAAGGACTCACCTGTTGCACCTTGGCTGCTTTAAGAGAGATCAAATCAGTATCTTCCGCAATTGTCAGCGAAACCAGCCTAAAGTTTCCTGGAAGCTAGATCGATGGCTAGCTGAACAGGTAATACCATGTGGAATATTTATCATCTAAAACATCATCATTTAAATACACATTACGCTTAATATCAAGAATCGGTGGTTAAGTTGTAAAAAAGCCCGCAGATGACTAGGGAAAGTTAGACACCGTGCGTTTGAGTTCCACCTCACCACTACTACTAGATTTTCGTGGTGAGTCCAAGTCACCATTCGCATATTGACGTGATTGTTCGTCAATGCGGGGTGATAATAGCAAAGCCAAAAAACACTTAACACACACCATTTACATCATATTTATACCATTGTACGCAGTGTTGCCAGCAATATATTCATACTCAGCCACGGTATGTAAAGCAATCATATTGAACTCATCCGTTTTAAACACCAACAACATTCTACTAATATTGCTGATTACGTACTAAGCGCTTTGCTTTGAATCCGTCATCAAGCTCTTACTTTGCTTTCAAGGGAATTAAAGAAATTCTTAAATTTGACCCCAGACTTACACTGACTGTTATCAAAAAACCATCACAATGATGTCGTAAACAAGGTCAATTCAACCTGTTTATGAATTTTACTTATAACCAACAAAGGCGATCAATCTTAGTTCACCAGTCTCCATTCAGATTTACTTCGAGTTCAATTGTTTCTCATTGTTGCCTCCAACCTATATTCAAGCTTCTTTAAAGGGTACATGAGGTCCTTTATATCTCAGCGTACGATGAGATATGATTTTAGTGATATGAAAACTAAACCACAAGCAGCGATTTTATATTTTAACAAAGTTTAAGGGCGGACTAAAGTTACGAAAACGATTCAGAAATTTTACCGTTTTCGCAGATTTACATACATCATGCTTTAAATCTTTTGCAAACAACTTTATAGAAAACAGAATTTCAATAATAACAATAAGATTTTAAATCAACCGATTGAAAGCTTTTAGTTTATTAAATTGGAGATAAATTGTATAAAAGCAGTGATGCAGCAATAGAGAATAAATTCAATTCACTAATATTATAAACTGTAGCATAGTTCGGGTTTGGCAATTTCAGTTTTTCAATTATGGATTCTGGTTTAATTTAATTTCAACTAAACAACAGTTCTTCATCTCAATAAACTCATATTATTTAACTATTTTTGTAAAATATAAACCTAATATTTTAAAAAGAATTTGACTAATAAAGTTGTTTCTTTGTTCAATTAATAAATTCAATTATTTTATTTCTTCTGCAAAATTTTTAACCGACCTGCGGAATTAGAAGTATTCGTGTTTGAAGAGAGATGCTAGTCGACGTCTGTGAAAATTTCGAAGAAATTGAGCGAGTGGTATTGTTTTGAGAGCTGTTGAAAATGAGCAAGTTTACGTATTTATGGAAACAGAAAAAGAATAACACCAGTCTGTGATACGGTTCCCCTTCCTGAGGGAAAACATCTGCAGAAATAAAAGAGAAGTCGGATACAGTTTCAGTTGAAGCAATATTTGAACATCTTTAAACACAGTACGAATGAGTTTCTGCGGCATACGTCAGATATGGATACATCATTACACGCCAAAAATCAAAGGTCGGTCAATAAAATAAAGAAATAAAAAAAAACAACCGGAAACATTATGGCGACAATTCTTTAGGATTCGCAAGATGACGATCTTGGTTGATCATTTGGAGAAGGGAAGGGGAATCACGGGGCCGAACTAAGGGGAAAAAGACGCCACTTAATGAAAAGAAATTTCCTACCATCATGATGACGCTCTGCCCCACTTATCGGCAACCGCGACGGTAAAACTAGTTCGGTTACGATACGAATTGGTGGCCCATCCACCATATTCGCCAGATTTAACTCCTTTCTTCTTCCAAATTTGAAAAAGTGGCTTCGCGGGAGGCGGTTCACTTCAAATGAAGAGCCGAAACGGAGGCCTATTTTACCGACTTAGATAAATTTTTATTTGGATGGTTTAAAAGGGTTGAAATATGGCTCGACTAATTGCTAGTGCTACACGGAGATTATCTCAAGAAATAAATTAACCAAATGCACAACCACTGCTTCGTCTTTCTTCACACAGGTATTTATCATAACATCCTCGTACACATCGTTTGTCTGAAAAATGATGTACATATACAAGTTACTGTAAAGAATTCAATATGAAAATAAATACGGATTATTAAAAAAAGACAAATATATAATTAAACTTTGAGTGTATTCAAACTTTATTGGTTAAGTTTAGAGTTTAGAATTAAACTAATTAAACTAAATCCCCCATAATTTACTTTCAGCTTTAAAATGTTACTTTTAAAGGTGTCAAACATTTTTTAAACTGCCACATTTATCTGTACTAGAAAACTTTAAAAACCAGTAGAACCCACGTAATTAACATCAAAGGAAGCTCTAGCAGACCTCTTCGTACGTCTAGAGGTTTTAATTGAGGCTTAAAATCTCGTTCACTTAAAATGTAAATACGCGGTTGCCGAGGATTTAATTGCGACTAAATCGTTGTTATTTTCAAGGAGCGCTTACTTTTAAAAGCGTAATTGCGTTATTTTTCCGAATCTAAGGGATGTTCATACGAAGCATACGGAAAACAAATTTATGCTTTTCCATAAATTTCCCTAACCGAAGAGTTTGATATAGGTATCCAAAAGCTTTTTAAAAATGTTTGATAATTATGATTCCGAATGAGTCCGAAATATTTTTCATAATTGTTTTATTTGATTCTCTTAAAAAATGTATTTTTATTGCTAACTTTCACTACATACCGCAATAAAAAAACTAAGTTATAGCAATTTTGGTATCATTATAAGCATACATAAAAGAATATTTCAGCTATGTAGTACAAAATGCATATTTCCAGAACGGCAGAAATGTGCAAAAGAAGTTTACTAAAACAGGTGCTTATTTAGAAGAAAAGTATTCATTTTCACTATAAAGCGCGTCCACTTAATATGTTGGAGTAAGGTAATCCTCATCTACCTTAGTTTTTGATATAATTGAAAGTTTTGGAAAATTCAGCTCCTACTTTAACAGCCGATACTTAAACGTCTTTCTCACTAGAGAGGTGATCCGAATTTTATTTAATTCGGCATCGAACGTTTTCGATGCCGGACCAACTTTGAATCGTGCAACTTCATTTCTTTTAGCCAAACTTTTAGAGAATCTGACGTAGAAACTGTTCTAGAATAGTTTCCATAAACGTGTCCCTATACCCAAAATGTTCTTTAGTAAATTTACGCGACGAAATACTACGAACTTTTGTTTCATTAGAGGTACTCATTAAAACCAATGTGTAGGTGTTACCTTGTTTGGTATTTATATTTTAAAATGTATAAATAATAAGCAATGGAAATAGACAAATAAACATTGATTAGAGTGCAGCATAAGACGAACAGATTTTTTTGAAGCATTCCTCACTAAGCTTTTTCAGTTGTAAAAAATATAATAAAAATATTGAAAGATGTTAAGAAAATTTCCAGTAGAAAATATTACTCCCGAAATGTATGGCATCGCGGATTACATGAAGGAAAATTGTACTCACATTGAATAAATGTTGAAATTATATGCATAAATTAAATTTTACAAATTACCTTTAATGAACAGGGAAAAATTTAAAAAGTTAATTTTTCGAAAATAATTAATTGTGAAATCTGTAGGTCTGGGAGTCTTCCGAGACACTCTTTCGGCAATTTAAATTAATGAAGTTTAACGAGTATTAAATTTGAAAAGAGAAAAACTAACTAGAATTGTGATGTTTCAATATAAGCTCTGCGTATTTTCATGCAACCAAACTTGACTGTTACTTCGCATTTGTGGTAGTCTTTAAACCCTAAACACTTAAGAAATGGGGACATCAAGATAAATAACTTGACAATAAGTGAGAAAGCGATAGACACTGTTCAATCACGGTTAATTTGAGTACCTTACCATTCCAAATATAATTTTATATTAAATTACGACCCAAGTTTTTTTATTTTAAAAACAGCATAATGCATACCGTGCAAGAGCGCAACTACACCACTACAGGATATGACACCTTATCAACGAACATGACAACTGCTTCAAGTTTATGACGTTACGATTGAGATACGCCTGAATTTATTTAAGATGAACAGATGGCAGGTTATTTAGCCGTTCTCCCAATATAGTCGTTGACTGGACTGATAAATAATCTCCTAATACCCCGGCCATCTAGATAGTAGGCTGTAGAGGTGAAAAAAAATCAGAGAAAGCTCGGTGTTGAGCGAGTGGATAGGTAACTGGCTGAATACACAATTCGTGGCGCTAACATTATAACATTACAAAGTAAAGGCTTCCATCGGTACTGAATACTGGAAAATCAAGGAAATATAAAAGTTAATATTATTTCCTCACAGATCTATGCGTTTCAGTAAAAACCTTGTCGGGCTAGCTTACTTACTAAAGAACTACATATTCTAGGTATAATTTTTCCATCAGATTATTGGAAAATATACAGGATATTTCACTTAACATACATAAAATAGCATGAATATAACAAGGCAACCATTTCAATGGTAATTTGGTAGACACTAGTTGGTATAAAAATTGTTTCGATGCATTAGTAAAAACTCCAAGAAATAACTTATTTATCTAAGCATCGCCTCTTTACTTACGAAAGATCGCCTTATTATATGGATATCAAATAACTCAATAGTACTGCAAACTATATAAAGTCTACTGCAAGCATTATTTACAACATATTGCTTTCAACAGAATAAGTGAGTTTTTAACTTCGAACAATTAATTAGTTGAAGAATGAGCTCCTTCTTTTGTTTTGTCTTATGAATACACTGGCCACAATTAAAAATACACCACCAAAAATGTTTCCAAAATAATATTTATTAGTATCAAAAATACCTATAGTATATTATAAATATATAAATAGAAGACAATTCAACAAAAGAGTAAGTAAAAAATGTTACCCACTGAAACTAATGTTGCACAACCAAGTGTTTTAAAGAAAAATCTTCTCGGGAGGTAGCTCTTCTGGGTGCGTCTGAACCTGTTCTACGTATTTTACCTTGATTTGCAATCCACAGGTTCCAACACCGCAATACAGTCGAATGATTACGATTAAGTATGTGCACAATATCCCGGAAACTCATTTTTTTTACATTAGTTTATTGTTTTTACTTTTTGTACATTTGGGTTGCAACTACGTGATTGCAACAGCTGTTCCTGTAAAAACATTTGCGGAACATCTGACTTGTAAATGCTGGAAAACAAACTAGATCAATGCAATATAATAAACAATCGTGTAAGTCGACCTTCAGATATACATTTATAAAACGTTAACGAAGTACTCCAACAATTTAGGGGTGGCGCATTTTTAATTGCAGACAGTGTACTATGAAAGTTACTGATTTGATGAGATTTTCTTCTTTATTTGTTTACTTTTCTTACAGTGTATTTCATTTGACTTATCTTGTGCTTTGTATAGTTACAGATATTGAACTTTATTATTATAGATACACAGTCGAATAAGATTTAAATCACGCTCAGCGTGTGGGGCGTTCAAGATGTTGACCCTTAAAGAAAGGTATTTCGCAAAAATCTCAAACAATATCTCTTGTTTAAAAAACTAAGATAGGTAGGTATAGGGTGTATTGATGAGATGAATAAATTGAATAGGGGAATTTAAGAATGTAATACCGAGTGTATCGTTTAAAAAACCATGAGAGGAGCATATTGAAAATGAGATTTGTAAATACTGTATTAAAAATCAGATTCATTATTCTCACTGTACAGATTTTTCAACGTTACAAAATCGGGAATCCGGGCAAAAACCACCTGAATTTTTTTAATTAAAGAAGCACCAAAAGTACCAGATATATATTTTATAGTTTTGGGTATATCGCCAAAATGTGCTTTAATAAATTCTAAATTAGTTTGCAAAGATGAATCTTCTAAAATAGTTTCTGCGTCTTCATCTAAACTATTTACATCTGCAATTTTCTACAAATTCTCGGAGTAAAAAGAGCAGGCTTCTAACCAGATACCCCATCTGGTTATGATAGGCGATGGAGCTAATGGAAGTAACGGATATTTTTCTTTGTAGGTAAAAAGATTTCCTTAGTGCTACTAATTAATTAATTTATGTTTAGATATTGTTCTTTAACGAATTATGCAATTCTATATAAAGCATGCGCAGTGCATGTAATATGTAGCATATTTTCAAATTTACATTTTAGTAATTTACCAGCTTTTATCATATAAGCGGCAGCATCACTAACAAACAGCAGAGCCTTTTCTCGTTTCGCAGCACCTTCGAATGTATCATCAACGCTATTATTAATGACGTCAGCTATCGTATTTGCATTAACCCGTTCAAGTAGTTTGGTAGCAATCAAGTATGGTTTAGTCGGTTGATCAGAATGCAAGACACCAATAATAACATGTACTAATCTGCACTAATCCAAAAATAATTATCTCCCACATGATCTCGAGTTTTATTTTTTACTTACGGCATATATTTGTGGAAGATAATTTTTGCGCAAAGTCGATTCGTCTGGAATATGTTTACAGGTATACTTTGCAAGAAATTGTCTGTAGCTTGGATTATCAAGCTTTTTAAATGGAATATTCGCAGCTACAAGTGCCTCACAAAGATCGCTATAAAAACTATCAGCTGATGTGCATGGATTTTGGTGATTTTCAATTTTCAAATGATATAGTAGTCTTGATTTTTTTGCACATTTCAAAGTTACTGAACATATATTGCAGTAAATTTCTACATCATTAACAATTGTGAAGCAGTCATGATCCTTAATCCAGGAAGTCATGATTTCTTGACGAGGACGATTGTTAGGGGCCATAACAAGGGAAATTAAGGAAATGCCAACAAAGAATAACTTTCAACAAAAACAAAAAAATTAAAACAATACTTCGAATACAAAGAAAAGGAAGAAATGTTGCGACGACTGCTCCAAAGGAAATAAACTGAGTTCTATAGCTAAAACTAATAAAAACGCCTATCCTAAAAATAAAGTAAGACCGATCCAAATACAAAAATAAAGATGAATCGTAGCAACAAGATAGTAGTAATTAATAATAAAAGAAACCAAAACTCGTTATTCTTAATCCAAATAAACAAAGCTGTATCAACAAGGGATCTTAAAAATAGAACAGTCATAAATGTAAAAATGATAATCTGCAAACTAAAGCGCAACTACCTTATCTAACTGTTAAGTGCGCACTGTTCATCGACGGAATAATCGTAACTGCAGGTTTTCCGTACGACTCTGCACGCGCGTCTCCGTGACGCAATAGGGACAGCCGTCGGTCCGCACCTTAGTTATGCAGCACTTGCTTCTGAGCATCTTGTATTTCAATACTTTTCCTCTAAATTATTCATGGAAGGAATTGTTTTTCATCCACGCGCTAGGTGGGCACAATTTTTAGATGCAGGTATGGCAAGTTTTATAACCGAATAATAACAGATTTATGAAACAAAACCGGGATTTACACTTCGTAAAGGTTAACATAATTCGAGTTGGCTATTATTCCGTGTATACGTTGTTCTTCAGAAACATTCCGAGGAAGGTTACAGATTCAATAAAAGCGTGTGTCCGGCAAAGAAACTTCATGGCAACGCGGTATTATTACAGCCTCGAATATCAAGGCACGAATTCAATTTCGCCCGGTACAAGCTAGCAATTGGGGTTAATTAAAGTAAAAGTACGAAGAGTGAACTACTTTCAACTGCCAGAAGGTAAATGCTCACTCAAGTGATCTTTGAAGTTGACAGAATAATTTAGAACGCGCACAAATTATAATCCCGAAGCAATACAGACGGAAATTTTTCAAGAAAATTTAATAACAACCACAATATCCGCAAGAGGACAAATTAAAAACAACAAGGAAGTGACAGAGTAAGATTAGCAGACGCTGAAATTAAAACCAAAAGTTAGTGAAAAATCTTGACGTATTTCTGAATTAATCTCAAATGCATACTAAAGAAACGAAGACGGTTACAAAAATACCTCCTACTTTCTTTTTTCCTTGAAAATGTAAATATTATATTGTTAAGCTTAAAAACGTCCGGATGAATTAGTCCAATGAGGAATATTGAATTAATTTAGGTAATTACAACTTTTAGTAAGTTAATACAGGGTGAGTACAAAGTGGCGGATAAGCTACACATAGCGATGTTCTTCGTGAGATTTAATTTCGTAATGAGTAAATGTTATACAATAAGTCCTTTGTGCACACGAAGTGAGGAAAGTTTGAGATATTAGTTTAAAAGTATTTTTTGAGTATTTGTTGGTTAAAAAAGCTTAAATGTAACATATAATTTTCAAGGTTATCTTTAGCCAAGTGTTACCGTATGGCGTTAGGACTTCGTACTCAGGAAAAGCATATCAAATTATTTTGTATAAATTCTGTGTTTTGTGACTTTTACTTCGTTAATGTTTTTTTTTATGTTTCTTCGTTACCTGATGCAACTTTAAAAATAAAAGCCAAATAATGGCGAAAATTTAAAAGAATTACATCTTTTAAACCTTTGATCGTCATCTCGAAAGTATTAGCTACGTGTTACGTTCTAACGATCACCATACTCCATGCTGTTTTATTTGCGTAGCTTCTAAGGATAACATACACTCGTCTGTCAGAAATTTTAAATGCAAATATTTCAAATATGGTAAGAAATAACGACATAGATATTTTATCAAGCGAACCTTAAAATTATGTGAAAATATACTGTGATTGAGCGGTCAACAGACGTAATAATAAAACTATTTGTAAGTGACATGGTATGTTTAATTAACTACAGTTTTCAATGAATGATGCTTACCAAAGATGTTGATGATTATATGCCAAAGATACCAAAAACGTATACATAATTTTACTGTTACCTAATGATGGTGTCATTCGTTTTATAAATACATGTTTCAACAAACATTCAAAGACTTCCGACTTCAGTTTTCTCATGTGTATCATACTCGTATTTTTTTTAGGATAGGTTTTTTTGTTTATTAATGCATATTTTAGTGGACATTTTGTAAAGAGGTTGCCTCTCTTAATTTTTCGACGTTGTTTATTAATTTCCAATACAATTTTTAAGTTCAGTGTTTTTATTTTTTATTTGATTAATTTATTGATGCACCCCATATTTTTTTGTTTTTATTCATTTTGTGGTATTTTGAGAGATTCCAGCACAACAAATACTTAAAAATGTTGACAACATGTATGTACAACGAAACGTCGCAGTAACGAAAATAAAGAAGAAACGTAAAAAACTTTTTTTTGTTTCCCTCCTTCTAACAAACGACATGCAACCCCAAATTTAAAAAAATAACCATCAACACTAAAATATATATGATGATATAAAAGCACATATGTATATAGCGTAATACGAATAACCATTATTTGCTGTTCTTTTTCAATAAACAATTGTGGGAAAAAGCAATCGAACGAAGCCGACACCTGTAATAGAGAATAGAGAACTCTATACTTGTCGCACCGAACGTTTCAAATATGTCGTGCAAAAATAGCTGGAATGTACTACATCTGTTTAACTATTTTTTAATTCCTTGTATTTTCAATGGCTCAAGGTGTATGCAAAACACAAGAAGTCTTTAAATCTAGTTTATCTAACGTTCTACGAGGGCGGGATGATAATTCTATTGCTTCCAGGTGGCGCTTGCTTAGCTACGATATCTACACAAATGTTCATCAGTTGCTAACACTACAAATGTCAAACCAACCTATCAATTAGCTTAATTTCAAGAGCATTCGAAAATAAACTTGTTTTATTTAACTGAAATCATGGACAATATTGAGAAATGTGCCGTCCTTAAGTTTCTATATCTGAATGGCCTAAAGAATTCAAAAATGTTGAACGAAATGAATATTGTTTTAGCCAATAATCTACTAAAAAGGAAGTGGCAGAGTTCAAACTTTGCAGAACGGGTGTTGCTGATGAACTCCCGAGTGAGCGTTTAAAAAGTATCACCTAGCCTGAAATAACAAAGTGATGAAAAATAGGCGCATCAAGTTGAGTGAAATTGCTATTATCGTAAACATCTCGAAGGAGTGAGTTTGTAATGTTGCGACCACTGAATTGGATATGAGGATTACTTACAATCGATCAAAAGTGCAAATGTTGCAAGAGGCGATTTATAACGACTAGTAAAACCTGGGTGCACCATTACACTCCATAGATAAGACTTCAATCCAAACAGTGGCCAGAACCTGGCTGTTCTGCTCCTGCAGAATCCATCAAATTAGGTACGATTTGCTTCCGCATCCGCGTTATTCTCAAGATTTGACACCTTCCAACTTTGTTATCAAATTTAAAAGATTTTTAGATAAACAGCGATTTTCCATAAATAACCAAGTCAGGCTATTTTGCAGACGAGCTTTCGCGGTGGGATAAAATCCTTAGAGCAGCGTTAAACTAAATGCATTCAATGTTGAAAAGTAAACATACCTCTATCTAGTTAACATTATTCTTTCACTATTAAACTTCACAGTTATCATCTTGCCCCAGTAAGCTCAACAGATTAGCCTTATGCGATATTTTTAATCTGCTGTAAAACTGAATTTTTAAACGCTTATATACAATTGATGTTACCTTTGAAAGCAAGTATTAGTAGAAATAAACATATGTCTTCCGTATGTCCACAAATAAAAAAGTCCCACTGTGTTAGTTGATCTTCATTTCATGTCACCTTTTTACATTTGCTTATACTCTTTTTGCACATAAAAATATACGTAATCAAGAAGGAAATGATATCTGACACAACGAGAACCTGTTAAATTTGTACGTGAATGTAGTACATTTGAATTAATAAGTAGAACCCCATTCGCATGGCAAATCCTGCTTTTGCATTTTAACGCCTTTCGCGATATCTTCACCTTCAACATCAACGTATAAATTTGTGCCCTATATTTTAAAATAACAGCTAATCTGCAATTCGGTCCTACATTCTTTTACCTTTCAATGAAATACAATACGATAGTAAAAAAATCGTCGAAAGAACCATGTTTTCTTTTATTAGTTTGTGTGATGATTATAACTAGATCTGACAGCTAGGTTGTGCTTAAATCATATCAAGATTGAAAGTTTAGATTTCTTTTGATATATTTGATAGTAGTGACAAAAATAAGTTTCTGTTTAAAGAATGTGGTGATCTATATTGTTATATATGTTGACGAGGTGTTGAGAGGTTATTGTGCTTCGGTAAGTTCTTGTATTGTACGTGGTGTATTTGTAAAAACTGTATTTTTTTAGTTGAAAGTAAATCTCGGGGGGTCCTTCAAAAGTTTAGATTCCTAGAACTTTTTATTAACGGCTGTGCACTTCTGTACACATTCGCAATTTTCTTTATTATAGAGGTGATTATGTGAAGAGGTGTGTTTGTAAGAAAGGGTACAACGTTTTGCGTAATCATAAAAACAATGGATCGAGAATATTCGCAATTTGTTGGTCAACGCAAGACCTACATCTGCCTGGATTGCAAGTTTTAGTGATAGAATAGGGACACGTATCCCGAACTTTGAAATGTTCATAACGTTTAATGATGTTGAGTTCACTTTGAACACCATAGTTCAACTATCCTCAAATCTTCATTTACACTGACCATCACATACTGTTAAGGTTTTCTTTGATCATTTATCTATAAATTACAATAGAAAACTTTAACAACCGTAAAATAATTTATGTTTAAGAATATGTTTTTCACTTTACAATAACAATAGTGCTTGCATCAGATGTATTGGATTTAATTTCTCTTGCTTTCAAATGTTCGTACAGCAATAGTACTCCCTGACTTGGAACAAGTAATTTAGTCGGTCAGTACCAAGACCACCAATGCACTTACTCACTTTTTTAAAAGTCGAATAATAATCAGCAGCTACAAACAATTTTTTGAATAAGCAGTTTCATATAATAAACAACATCCCTCACTTATTATGAATGCTGACAAAGGCCAAGTTTCAGTAGCGATGCGTTAATCTCAACACATTAAAATCAAACAATCTATTACTAGATGATAACATTTACAAAATTTTAAAAAGTGATCCCTCTCTAACCATTCAAAATCGTTGTAATAACCTCTTAATTATGGAGCTGGTGGCAATTTAAGTATATGATTTCATTATATTTCTAGTTACTTACCAACTCATCTTTTCTATCTCATCTGCTAAGGGTAATGCGTTCTTATTTATAATAGCTGTCGGTAATATGAATTAGTGTCTACGTCGCGAATTGCACCGTGCTCAAAATTGAGACCGCTTTCATTAACATCTTCATAAACAACCTCCTACCCGATTTTGGCATAAACGGATGATGGTGCAGATACATATATTGTGCAGTTGAGGTAATTGATGATAATTTACTCTTGCAAGGTAATCAGCTCACAATTATGGATGGATCTGAGACAAACAAATTAAAACTGAACGTAAACAGGCGTTGCACTGCATCATTTTCTAGGAGAACATCTCCAACTCTCACGTTTAAAGAAAGATGAAACTCTTGGTTTTTTGCACAGATTGATCAAGCACTTCATGGATCAAGACATCCTTAAAACACTCTACCACACCTTCGTCCTTGATAAGAGTACGCTAGCTTCATATGGAATCTCATTTACGTCGGTCATGCCCTCAGTCTTGATCCCCTGCACCGAAAATTTTTCGAACTATTATCATTCAGGGTTGATCCACCAAGTTTATCCACCAAGAAGTGCCTGTCAGGTTGATTTAATGCAACGACATAGAATGGAAACTTTGTCCCAGCGACGTGATAATCAACATGCAAAATTTTTGTTGAACATTCTTCACAATAGAATAGGCTGCAAATTTCTACTATATCACTGCCTCTCGCTTAGCATCCAAGAATCTTGTAACGTTCTTCATCCCAACTACAGGCACAAATATATTTCCGAAAGTTTCAATTTTTGGCAACGTTTTGAAATATTAATGATTTACGAAGATACCTTTGTGGGAAACTAATTTACATCTTTTCTTTCTTTAAACCGGCTATGTTTATAATCTGTATAATGGTTTGGAAAAGTAAAATAATCTAAAATTTACTAGTACATTGTTATCAAAATATTTATGTAAGAGGTTCATTGTTTGTAGTGTTTTAGGTGTTGTGGCATTTTCTTGTGTCCTTAGTGTAACCTAAACGATTTTGAAGTATTGAGCATTTTTGATTTACGTTCACTCACGGAAATTAGGTATTAAAAATTACTACTTAACTAAATATATATAATATAATATACAATGTAAAAATGTAAAAATTATAAACATGGTAATAGTATCCTTTAAATCTATAGCATTTGCTTACTTTAATCGAATAAAAATGGTAACTCAATGACAAAATTTATTTCCCTCACGAATGTCAGAATATTTATATTTGTTATGATTTGCGTAAATAAGTCGGCGCGTTTACTGCTTGAAATAACGCCGTGTGAAAAGTTGTTTTATAAAAGCTTTTATGCGATAAATGAGGATCGATATGCAACTTTTACGTCTAGGACAATAGGATGTGTAGAGCTTAGAATGTAAAATGCGGCATCGTGAATTATAAAACAACCCTGCTAAATGCTTCGTTGCTAACAGCGTAGAGATAAACCAATTTATGAATGCTATATACGAGGAAATAGTTAAAGTTGTCTCTACTATCTGTAAAAACGCAAACTGAAATTACGACAGCAGGAAATCAAACGGAACTGAGATTAGTGAATATTTATATGAACGATAGTGCCGTATACTGAATATACGTCATCAACTTTTCCCTAAGCAAAGACATTTTAATTTACATTGCATGGACGAATAATTAATCTATCGTCTAAACAAGGATATGTATCCTCTGGGGAGACAGAAATCACACATAGACGAGTATTTTTGAAACAGTGATTGGATACTGAATTTAAAGCAAATACATAAATGTAGCTGAATATGATGAAACAAATCTCATTTTCTATATATCATAAAAGTATAAAGAAGAGGAAGACGAAGAGTGTTGAAGTTTGTAAGGGTAGTTGGTCTTCCACTATAATATGGAATTTCTGCCATAACAATTTTACATTTGGTAACGTTAATATGCCAGTTTTAAGGTACGCACCATGCTGCTATCCTAATCAATTGAATTGCTGAATGCGCACAGACAATCAACGATATAACTGAGATAAACATCTATCGCAATCAATTACATGCATAAAATGCAGCAGGCGTGTTTGAAGTTTACCTTTCTGTTTGAAATAAAAGATAGATACTAAGATAGATACAAAAGGTAGATAGAAAACAAGCACTACACGGAATAAACTTATTGCAAGCATTGTAAAAATATATTACTTAATGTGGGCAACTTTGTAACCGCCCTAAAACTTGTAAGCTTTTGATATGCACGGTTATAAATAATGAGAGGGGGAGCCAACTTTATGCGTAGCGGCTGTACTGAAGAGACATCTAAATCGCCAATCAACCGACTGCCTTGGTATAGGTCATTATCTGCATACATGCAGAATCAATATTCCCCTGTCGCGCCTTCGTTTTGGTAGCCCCGTTAATGTCACCCCCTTCCCTCTCCCCCCGTACTAATGGACAATATTTTATCGAAATCTTCACAACCTTATGTAAGCCTGTTACGAACAGTTTCGGGTATCTTAACACTGTCTGCTTATTAAAATAAGACAGAATGACTTTGGATGCGGCAGAGATAACGGTAGAAAAACAGAATATTGGGGATGGCAGCCGATCACAAAACAGAAGGCGACCTTTTATGGGATTCTAAGCTTTTGCATATCTTATTTACGTTTAGTCAAAGAAAGAACAAATACAAAATATAACATTTTGAGCAATTAGGAAAAACTAACATTAGCCTGCTTAGCTTATAAAAATATATTAAAATTACTTAGTTAAAACATGTTGTAGATTACGATAAATACACGAGGTGAAGACAAAGTTATGCTACCACACCATGTCTTCACCTCGTGATACTCCTATTCTACTAGAGCTAATTTAATTCCTCCCGGAAATAAATTTCATGGAGGGTAACTATAATGCATAACGTATGAGTGGTATATCCTTTCCCATAAAAGTAATAAAAATGGTTTGCAATGTTCACACTGTATCTTGTTGGATCTTCTGAAAAGTTATGTTTGCATTGGTTTATATAGTTATAAGAGCTTGTTTGATTCCATGTTGTCATGTTATTCATTCTGCAAGCCCCTTTGATGGTAGTAATCCATCAGCTTCGAATACTTACCTACACTTTTACCATGTATTTTAGGAAGTATGTGGTGCCGCCTGTACCATGTCACGTAAGTTGCTATTAAATCAGATTAATTGACAACCGATATATTCTGTACAATTTTTAACATTTTTCCAAGAGATTAGGATCCACATCAAAGCGCTTACAATTGTTATACTATTTTCTAGTTATTTAGTTTGAACCTGAATCGCTAATACACGATAAAAGCCTCTTAATTTAATACATTCCTGGTAAATGCTTTTAACGTTTTTAATAATGCCTTGATCAAGGTCAACAGCGTGTTTTTTCTAGCCTTTTTCTAGACATTATTATCTCCTTAGTAATTCAAGTCTTTTTGTTATATTACCATTTTCCGCGTAATCCATCATATTTTTTAATATGCAACTAACTTGCGTCTTCCTTACTTAAAATTTCTCAGCTAACTCTCGAAGTGAATATTTGTTTTTCTTTTTTTGGAGTGCTTTGTTATAATGACTTTTTCTTCTAGCATTAAATAGTTAAAGGAAAACACCCGAACGTAGATTACAACTCAATTGTGAGAAATAATATTTGAAATTGTACTATACAAGCTTGTTTAATTAACTGAATCACTGAAAACTGTTTTTTTATTCCATTAAACTGAAAGAATTTGTATAGTGTACTAGTGAAATACAAATTGGGCTCTTAGTGTTATGGTAATTAATAGTAGGTATTTTTTCAGTTATTAAATTACGATTTATTTTATTGTATGTCGAAGCGGCCAGGGTTACGGTACTATGGTGTAGATATCAGTCAACACCCTAAGATTTACAGATTCCTTTAAAGTATACGCAGTGCGATAAAACTTATACTACTCTGTTCCTGTTTTAGCTATCAGTTTTGAATCAGTTTGAAAATCTGAATTGAGATTCATTGTGCAGAGGTTGTTTTAAAGCAAATAAGGGATAATTTTGTTGATTTTGATGCCCGCATTGTTCCAGAGTCTAGAGGTAGAGCATTACACGGTACGTACAGGATCATCTCGCCCATGCATGTATGAATTTATTGTTGGTATATATATATATATATACGGGGTATATACACTGCCGTTCAGTGAAGTTCGGTCATACAATAAAATTCTATTATATCACACTGTATACAATTATTAGTACATAAAATTAGAAAAATATTAAGGATACACTCTTTTCTAAGGGATTAAAGCCATAAATTATTATGTAAAGTAGAAATATTGCGACAACCACAATAAAGTCCCTTTTATTATCATTCCAAGAATTTTCTCGGAAGTACCGATCTTTTGAAACGGGTCGTTTGGGAATTATTAACGAACAATACATTTAGGAAATCTACCGCAGCATCACTCTTGTTTATTTATCACAGGCGTAAAGATATAAATTTGCTTCATTTCACTGTTAAACGTGTGTTGGTGTGCATCTGTCGTTTTTGCGCGAAAGTTTTAAAAAAATTTACTTCAAAATGGCACATGGCAAGCCTACCAGTGTAGAAAAACGTTCACGCATTATTACACTGTTTGAAGAAGGATATTCGGGACTGCAAATTACTGAAAAAATAAATATGAGAAGTTCAACAGTAAATTACATCATAAAGCGATATCGGACAACTGGAACTATAGAAAATCATGTTCGTCCTGGAGCACCTAGGAAAACGACAAAAGCTGAAGATTTGAGAATTGTATTATTAAGCAAACGCAATAGAAAATTAACAGAGCCACAAACAGCAGCCGAAGTCAATCGCGGCCGCGAAGAACAAGTTTCGGCGAGTATGGTAAAACGTCGACTTCAACAAGCCGACCTTCATGGACGCATTGCCATTCGAAAACCCTTATTACGTCGGGGTAACAGAGCAAAACGGCTACAGTAGGCCCGTTCTCATCCAGATTGGTCGTTAGATGATTGGAAACACGTGCTTTGGAGTGACGAGTCAAAGTTTGAGGTTTTTGGGCAAAATCGACAAGTTTATGTCCGAAGATCTAAAACCGAAAAGTGATCCCGGACTGCATTGTGCCTACAGTGAAGCAAGGGCGTAGTTCTGTGTTAGTGTGGGGATGTTTCTCCTTTGCTGGGACGGGAGATTTATGCAGAGTGCAGAGTGTAATGAGGAAGGAAAATTATTTTGCAATACTCCAGAATCATGCAGTGCCATCAGGATTGCTATAATAGGCCGTAACTTTACATCCATGCATGACAACGACCCAAAACACACTGCGTTAGTGTGTAAGAACTATCTAAAGGAGCAAGAAGAACAGCACACCCTGAAAGTAATGACATGGCCCCCACAAAGCCCAGATTTGAACCCTATAGAGTTGTTATGGGATGAACTGGACAGGAGGATCCGAAAAATATTCCCAACTTCACAAGAACATTTATGGAATATTCTGCAACATGAATGGATTAATATTCCACAATCCGTTTTAACAAAACTTATCGAAAGAATGCCTAGAATAGTTCGAGCGGTGATTAACAGGAAAGGAGGTTTTTTCGATGAAAAAAAAATATAATGTTCAGTATGTTATATAAGGCCAGAATAACTTTTCATTTATTTATTTTTGTCTTTTTTACCTGTACATACAATAAAATTGCATTTTGTTTTTAGTTTCGTTTGTTTCTGTAACCTTTTCATGTTTTCTACTAACCGACCGAACTTCTCTGAACGACAGTGTACGCACGTGCATATACCCCGTTTCCTTAAAAGTAGCTGAAAATTTTCCCGAATTTGCACGATTACAACAATAAATTTCAGTTGCAAACAGAGACAGCATTTTGGGTCAAGAGCCCGGTTCGCGTGTTTATATATTTCGCGTTCAAGTTTCGCTTTCGTTTCGTGGGATTATCGATCTATTTTTCAGGTTTTTGTAATTGTATGTACTTGTTATTAATGTTTATTTTGTTGCGTGTATATGTGCGAGGGAAACACCATTTAATTCGGAATTTAATTAATCTCTTGGGCCAATTTCATAATAAAATGTAATTCTCCATTAAGCATTCATGCCACCATTAAATAAAAGTCTGAATTTATTATCATTTTATGGGGTTTATTGTTGTTCATAAGGAAATAGGTTATGAATAGTAAGTAGTATCGCATCCGGAGAAGTAAGTTTCCGCAACATTTGTGGCTTGATTATATCGAGTATTACAGTAAATGCATTTTTCTTAGTTAGAAACGAAGGAAAAAAGCTCGTCATATATTGCCAAGTAATTTTTTTTCGCTCAAACTCGTAATTATCGTTCAATAAAGAAGTGCTTTTTTCGAGCAGATTCATTGTCTCCTGCAATTTAACAAAACTCAAATAAACGTAATTCCTTGCTTGACATAAGGTACTGTTCTATTCGTTGAAACAAATTCCCAATTATTTTTTCCCACACAAGTAGTGCCTATGCATTGGTATGCCTGGAATTGCACCGTACTATGGCATCTAGTGTACTAAGTACTATTAATTTAATATGAAAGCATTTCTGTAGGGTTTCACTAAATAGATCTTTCTCGTATATAACAGAACAATACAGGTTTCCCATATTGATTTTAGTAAATTACGATACACAATTTCTCTTAATTAGTATCTACCGAAACTTTCGTAATAAAAAGGTATTGCCAGTAAGATAATGCTCCTTCCCTAATTGATTGTTAAACAAGCACACTTCGAAATACTTTCTAAAAAACCTCCCCTTTCAACTTAATTGTTTTACGTTCGTTCTCATAGTAGGGGCTGGGAAGTATTGGATACTCACAATCACTAAACAAAGACCTCACTGCTACTAATTGAACCGAATCGATTGACGTTTACCGTAGGAGATTCATTACACAGTAAATATTTGAAAGGGCAATTTACGTTTTTGCATTTTAAATCTCTATGTAATGAATGTCCACATTAGTAACAAACATATGTCAGTCCACGCAGAGTTAAGATTATTGAGAATTCTATGCACACACCGATTGTGCTAAAAATGTTTAGCTACAGAATACAGTAGTACGTAGCATGCGCAGTATATATGTGGCAATAATGCGGTGACGCTGGTTGGCCACTCGCTCCCAATATGTCTCACGATAGTACCATTGCTTTGATAAATTCTGGGACGACTCATGCCTTTTGGACGGTTTTGAATCTTATCACAATAACAATGTGTAGCCAGAAATTTATGGCATAACCTGCGTAGTTTACAAAATTACCCAACAAATTTTAGACTTTCATTTTTTTTACCAAGCCGGTTATTAATAGTAAAGAGATGAAAATAAGTATTGTGACGAAACATGTACCGTTCGCACAAATTTACAGACAATTTTATGCTGAAAACAGTGTAGATAAATCAATTACTATTTACAATTAATTCTTTATTTCATTTGTATTAAGCTTTTATTTTGTTCAGTGCTTAAACGTAAATTCTGTAGATACTATTGTACCGTCATGTATAAATATCATCAATCAGTCGAATCATAGTTTATGTAAAGGAATATCATGAAATTGTTTGTCAGAGGTGTAAACGTCATACCGAGATCGACTATACAATTTAAATTTCCGTTTTAGTTGATCTCCTGGTCGGCTCGTACTGTTACTTACGACTCTTATTAAATGAGGTCTCAAGGAGATAGTTCTCGTCGGTTGGATTATTCAGGCTGGTGTGGCATACTGATCGCTCTTCCGTTGACAGCCTTCAGTTGTCTAAATCCAAGTCGCTGCATATGTTCGAGCTCGCGTTTGATGATACGTCGTAATACCGACGCGCGCTTAATTTTCTAAGTACCACCAAAAGCCCGTTCAAAGATATGTTCCGCGATGCCGTTAATCTTCTTGCCGTCAAGCATGTAGACAGAAATATAATTTATCAATTTTATACTAAATTAGAAGTTATTAGTATTTCTCGTTTTATTTAAAAAAAGATCATTCTTTCCGTTTATGCGTTTACTCTATTTTCTTTAACTTAGCAAATAAAGATTGGTGTCCTTGGCAAATAAAGATTGGCGACAGTGGTAGCTTTTGCTAATAGAATGTTATAAACATTAGTAAGCTTAAAGCTTTGAAAGAAAATAAATAAAGGTTGTTTCTCGCATCTTGAGTGAAAGCCCATAGAGCGCACACGTCGCAACATTATTAATGGTATTATTCATCTCAATTGGATACCCAACAAGTCATTAGGCATTTTATCTTTTCGTTTTCTAATCGGTGTTCTGAATATTATGAAAGAAATTACCAGCATCCTGTTTCTGAGGGATGAAGAGAGAAGTCAGCGTATGTGCTTTTGTATAAGCAAATAAATCATATTTTAGCCGCCAAATTTCAAAACAAGTAAATTTTTAGAAAGCGAGTGTAACTTAACGAGATTAAAGATGTTTCTTATGATAATTAGGCAATGCCGATGCCTATTAATAAATCTATGTACTACGATTAAATATATCTCAAATAATCGACTAATTTAGCTTTCGCTCTTCGCCTTGCTGTACCCAGTCTAACTAGATTGTCCGGTATCCAACCTTTTGTTTAATCTGGGGCGCTTGTCAAGGTATGAACTCACTGCCCACTTAACGTTCTAATCGCATCGAATGCGAATGAGGGTTAATCAAATATTCCAAAAACGGCAGTTAGGGACATATTTAAAAGGAATAAATATAAGTACTACGAAGTCGAAAAAAATTAGGAAATATTCTAGACCATTCTATGACCATATTACGCCTCAAAACATTAACTATGGAGTCATATTTAGAGCTGATGCAAAATGATATCATTCTGCATTTTCAGTGTGAATGGGCGGTAGTTACCTTAAAAAAAAATAAAAATCTTTTGCTCAGCATTAGTGATGTAACTTTTGAAGTTCCTATTAGCAATAACTTATAACTTAACTAATAAATAACTTTCAATGAATATCAAAAATCTTGCAGAATGTTTCAAAAACCCACTTCAAACAGGGAGATACTCAAATAAAAAATTAACCTATTAAACGGTAATTTTATACCATTCGTAAACCCATTCTTAGTTATTTTGAGAAAATCATGTAAATGACTAATTTTCCAATAAAAAGCATTTCTGACAACTAACTTACAGTGCTTGTAGGAAGCCTGCGATAATTTTTATGCAATGAAAACCTACTTTTTGCAAAAACTATACTCCATATTTTTTATTACTCATTCTGGGACATAGCTTATTAAACTCTGATATCACAATTTAAATTATCCTTCAAAGATCTGTTTTAAGAATAAAACCGATCGTAGTATATATAGAATCGGTGAGAAAAGAGACCTGTTTATATCTACCTTTCGTTAAACAAAACACCTAAAATGTTATTTTTTTACAAATGCGACATTACCTTTTTATATTTGTATCAAAAACTAGCCACTCTCAAAAGTGAAATATGTTGATTATCTTTTGCCAATATGCATCACTTCACACGCCTTGAACTTTTCCTTTCACGACAAAACTTCAACCCAGTCTCAGTCAACTGCAATTCCGGTTAAAATTCACAGCCTCGGTGCATTTATTATTTATAATTTTCGTAAGCGAATGAAGGAGACCCGTAATATATTTGGAAATTTTGCTTTCACAACTTCTACTGAAAAAAGGGTCTACAAGAAACTTAGTAAGATAGACTTTTAAAGAAAAGAAAAGCAGGGGAAAAGTTTCTAGAGAAGTTCCAAGTATTAAATGGAAAAATACCTTTGGCGCTATATTTTAGCTTCATTACGTCGACCGACTTCCTTATAACCTTGCTAATAACGTACGGAATCCTTTTATGTTCCGGCAATTGAATTTTCTCATGCAACGGCAAATAGATAATTCGTTTCCTGGATACAAATTTACGTATAAGAAATTTTCCTAAAATCGGATTCCTTCGTCGCTATTTTTCTTAAAAACAAATCTTATAAAAAGTTTCGTTTTTGTAAGTAATATATTAATGAAACATTTGTATAGATAGAAAGGAGTTTGACGTGAGTGTTGCGAATATTTATTCATTTGGCTATAGACGTTGTAATATTCTAATCGTAATATACGGTATTAACACGAAATACCAAAACGGTTCAAATGTTACCTGTGAAATCGCCAAGAGGAAGTTCTTTTTGTCGATACGATATACGTCATAAAATAAGGTTCTTGCATTTTTCCAAACTAACTACGTAAAATTATAACCTTTGGTTTAGCAGAAAAGGCAAAATGTTAAAATGTAGGAGTAAGATATCATTAATAGAAAAAAATAATGCTAATATAGCCTCCTTATGGTATCGATGAAATCATTCACAACAAATGCAATGTGGAGAAGACGGCGTCGTCAGTGTGGCTCGGAATATATTTCTCCACTCACACCGCTATTTTCTCACAGTTCATACGCAATAAAAAAGTGAAGAAACGCATGCCTACTGTCTAGAAAGCAGCGACGCAATCCGGGTACTGTAACCCGTCATCCCTCGAGCAATTCTTGGACTTAACACGAGATGGCGTGTAGATGCGCTTTAGGAAACCGTACTTGTAAATGATTCCCACCGGTTTACATAATTTAGGAAGCTATATTAACATTATTTTTGTTGTGATGGCAACAGTTAGCACGGTAACTCAACGTACGAACCACGCCAGAGGCGACACTAACTGACCGCGAAGCCGTTGATCACTGTAACTCAGCATGTGAACCATGTCAGAGTCGAAAACCAACTGCGAGCAGTTGGTTTTCGCCTCTGGCATTGCCATCACTCTCCTGAAGAAGCCCCATACGATTGTGGGCGAAACGTCGAGTTTTATTTTAACCAAAGACATGACACGGTTCAAGCCTAGAACACGTTTAGTTTCAACTGACTCTGGCCGTGGATGCCTACGTTTTTATTATTTTTGTTGTTACTGTTTCTAGGTATTTTCTGTTGTATTCTGTTAACACATCACGGTAACCACGTTGGAATCGTTAACAGGAACGGTTTCCCTAGGTGCTCCTGCGCATGCCATCTCGTGTTATGCAGTTCAAAAATTGTTCGAGAGTTGGCTTGGGGAACAATACGCGGTTTGTATAGCTGTTTTCTAGACAGCAGGCGCTTCTTGACACCAGAGGGCATCAAGAAATATCTGGCTAGTCATTTTGAAGGAAGTGAGACAAATAGTGGCGTGGGTAGAATTTCCCTTTTTGCTAATATACAAATTTTCAAAGAATTTACTTTTATTAAATGATAACCTTCAATTTTTTCAGAATATAGCTTAAAATGAGTAATTACAAATTGAATTTAAAGAAATCATTGTGTATTTTGACAAACGCAACTGAATACAATGGTATCCTATAACGTACCAAATTTTAAAAGAAACTTTGTTATTTTGTTTTGCACTAAAGAAAGCACCCATTTTACAACGCTTCTGTTAAATCGTAAAATATTTCTAGCATCGACAAATCATTACGTTGCTATTAATTATAACGGACAACGATGTTTTTCAACGAAACTGAAATTGCAAATTACTTACACCAGATTGTGAAAAAAATGTATAACCTTCTTTTAAAGCATTCTCTTTGGCGATTGATACTAGTCTACAAAACGATATCCTAAACAACTTTAAGTTACAATATTGACCGATGATGACCCCAAATAGGGGAACTTTACACTTACCAACATCTAAAATTTTGCCTATTTCTAATAAACCGGAAGTGTAACTTTACATATTATGAAAAATTTGGTTTCAAAAAACTTTTATCTCGAGAACAATTTTCTAGAATAGTTTAAAAAAGTTTTTCCACTTGGTGCAAACCAGAACCAGATGTAATTTACTATTTTGGTGTTATCCGGATCCATTGTTCGACACTTAAGATCCGAATTCGTTATCTGAAACCTCGGATCTGTATCGTTTATCCGATAATTCGTTTGCGAATCCAAATCCGCTATCTGCTTCTCTATCCAATCGAATCCATTATCCGATAGCGTGGATCCAATCTCGGTCCCTGAGAACTTTTTCGAGCAAATACCTGGCAAATATAAGTCGAGTAACTTAGCTCTAATAATCACCGGATCTAATAAACACCAGTCTAACGCAAAATAGCTTTGCATTGTGCGCATGGACACTCGCTATTGTTCTGAATGCACGAATTTTAAAAACGACTGCACATTTTCTCCATATAACACAAATTTATTAAACACTTTCTCAACATGGATCATTTAATATCTATATAGCAAAATAATAACGGCTCCGCATCCGAAAACCGGATAACGGATCCAAAGATAGTGGATGCGGATTGGAGAATCAGATAGTGGATATATGGATCTCAATTTTTTCAGATACCTACGACAATAATGCAAACTTTTTGCATTGCATTGTACATAAATAACCCGCCAACTTCGAATCGGCTTCCTGATCTTTCCTGAAATTAGTTCGTAAGCATATTTCTAACTAAATGAATATCAATAAATTAACGTAGCTTTCTGTTGTGTATAAAAATATTCGCCATAACGCGAAACGTAAAAATTATCCTCCTACACCAATAGTAGGGCACAAGAATTCTTTTGTGAGTTGTTGCAAATTGTTGCAAATATAATACGGCGACATAAACAAGATTAACTGTAGAAAACCTATCCTAAATTTCTCTGTTGATATTAACAATTTCATAATATACGGAATTGTACAGGAATGTTACATAGAATGTTTACTAGCAGTGTTTGCAGTAATTATGATATATCGTGATTCAAAAACAAACGAAGAGAAGAATGTCAAAGTTTCTGAACGTAGCTTTACTGTCAGATGAAATAACCAACATAATTACAAAGAACACAACCGTCTTGTTCGTTCTTTTATACAATGAACAGACGATTCAGTTGTTTTGATAAAAGCTTGTCGAAAACAAAGCACTGAATAATTTCTGTGCACAAACAGCAATGTTGGAATGCATTAGCGCTATACCTATCTAGTTTTCATTGAAATTTTTCTCTTTGCTAGGAGAGTAGTGCAGTGTATACCAGCAAAGCTGAATTAATGTAAAGTGACTATGTGAAAGGTAGAGAAATGTTCATATAAGGCTTTAGTATATTTTTAACTCATATTATGATTTAGTTTATTAGTTTATGTTACCATCTGCTTATTATTTTTTTAATCAAGTGCAAGCCTTGTTTGTTATTATTACATGTTCAATTATTGTCATCACGTTTTGTCTGTATTGTTCCCAATTTCAGTTTTAAGAACGCTTTATTTGGTCAGCGATAAAGTGCCGACAGCAGCGAATTTGTCTGGATCGGAGTCTTATGATTTTCAAAAGAACCAATTACAATGAGATAAAAACAATAAACTATCGACATCGTATTATTTATTTACATCCTTAGTCGTGGTCAAGGTCCCGATCGTCCCGTTCATTTACAGAATGTTAACAAACAATTTTTCTCGCCAGTCGCCGCTACAGTGTTATCCTGCGCAATGTGCTTACAATCACGAATTAGATCAGCGAAAGATCAAATTTAAAGATATGCAATTCTTGATACTTGCACATTGGTGGGTAAAATTAAAATCAACGCTACTCCTACTGATCCTACAAAAGTCATATACTTTTGCATATCACTGATGACATCTTTGAGAGACTGATAACAGTAATCTTACGGTATTGATTCTACTTGATTTCACACGTGCCTTCAACATCATTCGCCACGCTTCTATATTATCGAGCCTGAAGTGTGCTGATATGTCCGATTCAATTGTATTATCTTACAGATCCTACCTCGCAGAGAGGATACAACGTGTAGGTATAGCTGGCACATGTTCGAATTCAATTGTCCAGTTTACCCTCAGTTCTCAAACACTACAAATACCATCTTTACATTGATGATGCTCAACTATATCTATCGCTTCAACCATCTCAATTATTGAATGGCCAATCGGAAATAAATCCCGTAAAGTTGCAAGTGATACTATTTAGATAGAAATGGGCTTCACAACACTGTGCTACTAACACACTTGCATGTTAAGAACATGTCCCTCAACATAAATTTAATTCACATCTCATTAAGAAAGCGACAAGGCGTCTGCCTTGCAACACGTTTGTTTTGTCTAATTTTACTTTTTGCGACAGCATCTACAGCTCTTGCATTATCCAAGGTGACGAAACAAATTTCTGTGTATGTTTGATTTATGGAATGCGCGGTAGATGCGGTGTTAGCTCCAAGCGATTATCTCCTAAGACCCTAAACACACAAAACCGGCGCACTTTACACAGCGTGCTCTTTTTTTAGAAGTATAATAAAGCTGCAAAAGCCCTGTTATCTATATAACAACGTTCGGTTCAGGCACCAAAGGGGCCTCTCGACATATCGTGGCATAAATTGATTAACGTTTCATAAACACAAAATGGAAATTTTTAAGCGAAGTTTTGTAAGCAAGTTACTAAATAGTTACCTAACGAGTTTTGGATGCAGCTTTTCGACGTCTTCATCGCTTACCTGAAAAGAAACCACAGATTTATTACATTCCGAACAATGACCAATCACTAATTTAGACTCCACTACAATGTTGTAGCTTTTCATCATAAACAACACACCAACCTGAACTTGACGTTCACTTATTATATCGTTTTTGTAAAGGGTGAACCACTGGTTTAGGTTCAAGTAAAATACACGTTTATTTTATAGTAACTCAAAAACCTTTATAGACAATGAAAGGGGCCCTATGCCATTTATTTATGGAAAATAATGTGATTTGAATGCCCACCTCGATTTCTTGTACAGACCTGTGATGCCCTCCTCACGGTTATTTCCAAAGAAAAACGACCCAATGATGCCACCAGTCAATAACCCACACCTCTTCTGTATAAAGTGATTGTTCATGGATCATTACGGAATTTTCCGATCCCCAAATACAGCAGTTACGTTTATTAATTTATTAACGTAACCAATGATGTGGAAGTAAGCCTCATCAGAGAAGTTGATTTTCGATGAAAAAGAGAACCAGCGCGTCACGTAAGAAACCTCCCGATCTTTCAAATAATTGAATTAATCTGGGACTAAAAAACAATATCTTGAAAATGAACAACTTAGTGTCTTCTGTTCTTCTGAAATGATTGTTGGCTGGTAACATATACATAACAAAAACTAACAGAGCGTAATCGATTAAACGTCAATTTAATTCGTAATTTTTTACCATATTTCTAAAGATCTCATTTGAAAATAAAACAGTCAATCAAATTACTCAAATATCTTTATTACCACCTCGAAACGCCTTACAGAATATGTACCTATATTATTTGTTCTTATTAAAATACCCAATATCTTCAACCTCAGATAAATTTAGAATTTAATATCGAAGGAATAAATATATAACAATGGCATATACTTTGTTATATATTTATTTGTAGTGAGTTATTTGTAGGTTTATATAAGTTGAAAGTTCCGCTCCTAAGTCAGGTACAATGTTTTAACTATAATTTATTTCATCAACCCATCATTAAACTTCCCTGTACGCCTACTAATTCCGCTGCATTTGCACACGGATAAGGTTGAACTCTTCGGTATTCCGCCGTACATCGCTCGCCATTCTATTCAGACAGCAATTAATAACTGAATAGCTGCCGACCTCAATTTCCCGCAAGTCCTTACCTTATAACCAAATAACCAACATCGTAATGCAATTAGTATAATATCCGAAAAGTCCTTGTACAGGTATTGAACGATGTTGAGCTGTTTCGTTATTAAATATGTGCTGTTATCGACCGGACGACCGGTTAATATCTTGTGTTAGCTCGCACCCTAAGTTTCTTTTTGGAACAAGTAAATGTGGAAGTTGTTTCCTAGCTATTTCACAAATTACTTCAATTAATAAAAGATAAAGTAAAAATCGCCTGCGTTACATTTTGTGTCTCTTTATTTTTGATTTTTATCGTATCTTTACATCAAGAGGGGCATAAAGTTTAGAAAATGTTAATGAAGCTACAGAATATTAAGGTCAGAAGTTCATGTTTGGGTGAGTATTGTTGCCGTGATATTATTGCAATTTTGATAATGGGAATCTTGCACCAGCACTTTACTTAGAGTTATTACGTAAACAGATTTTCCTACAATTGAAAAACCTTTATCCAAACGGAAATATCTGGTTTTAAACAAAATGGCGCTAGGGCGCATTTCGGTTTAGAGGTACGTTAATCTTTGAATCAAATCTTTCCAAATTAGTATACAGGAGGAAGAGGCGAGATTAACCCGGAAGATCCGCAGACTTCATTTTTTTGGACTTTTGTTTGTAGGGTGATTTAAAGAATGTTGTTAACAGAAATAGGCCGCCTAGTATGGAAAATTTAAAGACTTTAATTAAACATCAGGTACGTGAAATTCAATAGGATACTTTTGACAATATTTTACTCACATTGAAAGACGGGTTTGGCTATTTTCTAGCTAACAATGGAGGATATTTTAAACATCTGATGGATAGATTTATTAGCTAAAAGCGATTGCAAAGAAACACAGGAAGATAGCATACAAATTCCGTATACTGACGTTTTACTAGAGAACCGGCAGTTGACAAGACAAATACAATGAATTAAATAAGAATAAAGGATTGATGTTGACTCTGTGTGAGGTCATCTTAATATAAAAAATTTGGAATAGGGTCCCTTTTCTCACAAGTTCTTTACTAAAAATACATAAATGCGACCGCTTTCGCGAAAAATCACATCAGGCCAGAACAAAGTTAAAATTATTTCATTATTTTATATAATTTAAAAACTGTTAGAGTTACATATTTAAACATTTTAATAAATAAAATAAAATAAATGAAGGACAACAGTACTAACTAAAATCTAAAAGTAAAAATACAATTTTACTTGTTTTTTTTTGTAATTGTAAATTTGTGGTGTTAGAATTTCATATGACATATCTCATCTGATATTTCTGTATTTTTCAAGAAGCTAGTCGCATTTATATATTTCTAATAAATAATTTATGTAGGCTACTAGCTAAAATATAAGAGTATTACATATGTACGTATTCTAAGTAGATGTTACTACAACCTAAGTTAACTCACTTCAAAATGTTAAATAGAGAAACTTGTTCAGACGTATAGGCTCTTATATGTATAACTTGTGTTCTTCCGGCTTCAGTCAAGAGTTTTTATCTTTAATTATATTATTTTTTAATTAAGTAATTATGTTTAAAAGAAAATTATTACACGCACACAATAATTTAAATCTACAAATGATATTTCAGTTTGTCGTAAGAGTTAGAATCTTCGATCTTCTAATTTGTTCTACTTATCAGATTTAATTATAATTTTAATTTGTTTAAACCGTCTAACTTTTAGGCAGTAAATAATCAAATCCCGGGCACATTCAGTACGACCAACAAGAAATCTATTATGTACTTTAATGGTTTAGAGAACATTAAACTTCGTATTAATAATTAACGGTCGGGACTGTTCAACGCTTTTTTCCTTGTTGAATCAATTTCTAGACGTAGTATTCCCTAAATATAGGTTACTTTTTGGTAGTAATGTTCCTTATACTATTAACTTACACCAAGAAAAAATCATTATTACCAACAAACTTCATTTCTTAGATAGGATACAATTTACACACTCCAATTTGTCTACAACGAAGCCCACTTACAAGCTTAGCTGTTCTGATTACTACGAAAAAATATAAATTAATGGTGTGGCTACATAAGATTTTATCTGTGAAAATTGCATCAATGGCTACTGTGTACTCTACATTTGAATTGGTGCATGATAATTTACTATATCACTAGTGCTTGTTTTATTGAAAAAGTAGATGGAACAGCGCCCAAGAGATTAATAATTTATCTTATTAGTTTCGACAGCAGCTGCTCTTCTAGAGAATATAATCCACTAATTAGCTCCATATTCAATTGTGAAATTGTTCTCTAAATTAATATTTGAAGTTATGTTTCTTGTAACGGATCATAATGAATATCTATATGAATTAGTTGTTTTGCTTGAACATAGAACGTTTATTGAAGTATACGAGGATGGTGTCATTAATACATGTGTCAAGTAAGAACGCCATTACTTTGCATTTGGTAAATTTATTTCTCGACATAGCCTTTTGGTGGCTCTATACACTTAGTTCAGCGATATTCCAAATTTTTGAGATCATCTAAATAATAGGATTAGTTGAACTATGCAAAGTAGGCTTCTGTTTTAGCAATGATCTTTTCATTTGACGTGAACCGCTTTCCGCCAAGCCATTTTTTCAAGTTTGGGAAAAGAAGCCACAGTAATTGAAGTAGTCCAGGTAGAAATTTTTTTCTTCCTTAGGTGGAACCTTTCTCTCTTTAGTTCAGCATGGAATCGCTCCAATAAATCAACATAATACTGTTCCGTGATTGTCGTTCCCTTCTTGAAATAATCAATTAAGAGTATGCCTTGCGAATCCCAAAAAATCGTCGTCACAACTTTTGCGGGTAGTGGAATCATCTTCACCTTCTTTGATTTCTGGTGTGTAATGATTAAAGTTCGCCACTTTTCATGCGCTTTACGAAATTAGCATAAACTAGACAGACTCGTCGACTTTCAAGAAAACCAGTAGGCAACATGAACCCAATTTCGTGAAGCACACGGAAAGCGGCGAACTTTGCTAATGATGTATTCATTTCTCATCTACAATCACTCGTATTGCGCTTAAACATGTCTAAACTTTGCTTTGAAGTTATCACACGGTCTCATTTTTGATCTCGCTGATAGCGATTTTACTGAATTTTTCGCGAACGATGTTTTGCAAAGGTGTTTTCCATATTAGCAATCCCTGGAATCCCGACGGTGTGCTAAATACGATATCGTAAACTTTATTACCATTACTGGTGTCCTATGCGCAGCGTAGTAAACCAAAACTTCTGCACGTTGGATAAAACTAATAGTACCTACATTAGGCAGAAAATGACCTAATTTGGACGTGCGTTAAGTTGGTATGACGTCTTTGTCATTAGTTTGAAATGGAACACCGTGTTTTAGCACTTAACTCTCTGATTCAGAAACCACTAAACAAAACCAATTTTTTCACAGGAGTCATCTCACTAAACTTTCATGAATGGCAATAAATAAGTAAAAACTACAACATATCAACATTTAAAGTTTTCAACTAGTTCCTGACTAGTTTATTCATCATTAATCAAAGTTTCTATTTATCTGGGCAAATTACTAAATAGTCAATGTAATAGGTATGTTATTGAGATAGTAAAGGCATGTCTTACATTTTCGTCCAATATTCCTCGAAGAAGCGAAAGGACAGGGGTTTCACAATTTCTTTTTTTTACACAGATTATAGGATGTGCGAGTTCGTTTAAGACTCAGTATTTCTTTTATTAAACAATCTTTGGGTGATAATTAAAGTTCATTCTAATAACGACATGAAATACGTTTAGCATTTACTATCTTTTGCATAAAGCGATGCTTTATCTTATTTTTCTTTTGATATAATTATTGTAATATTAAAAATAGCACTATTATAACCGATGGGAACTAGTCGCATTTATGTATTTCTAATAAATAATTTATTCTTTCAAATTTTCTCTATTAACTATAATACACCCACGAATTTCTACAGAATCTACTCGAACATTACTAGTAAAAGATACTGGCTACATTAAGAAGCATACATCTTCAAAAATTATACGACTCTCTCTTAATCATGACAGATCTCCATCTCATCTGTACAAAATAAATTTAACCGACAATGATTTATGCGATAGCTGCAACTACCGTTGAACGTTAATTATATTCTGACAAAATAAGTTAAACGTGTGTATAAAAACTTCAAGATCGTCAGTCAGTTAGATACAGTTTTAGAGTAAGATTGCCGTAGTTTCTTAATATTGACCGTATTCTTGCACTGACAAAGTAGTCATAAACTGTGTTTGACGAGTTAGCCGGCCAAAATTCTTTTCTGCATAACATGAAATAATCGAAGATAGACAGCTAACAATAAGTGCTATGTAGAATTTCAGAGACGAACTTAAAAACATTTAATTGTGTAAATAATACGAACAAAAATTAAACGAAGTAAGGTGGACAACGATGAGTAAGCTAGTGAAAATACGACAAGAGAGAGGCAGGCAGATGAAGCAATATTTGGTGAACTACCAACCATAGCAAGAAAATCAAGAGATCCAAAACGAAAACAAATTTATGAATTAATTAATAGACTAGAATGGTTGGAAAAGGAAAGAAGGAAGAAAAATGTTATCATATCAAGATTAAAAATTGATACTACAGATAGAAGAGGACTTAGGGAGACAATGAAGAATTTGTTTGAGAAAGAATTAGAAGTAAAAGGCTGCACATAAACTAAGTGACAAAACTTGTATAATAGAGATGGAAAAGGAAGGAGAAAGAGAAGTGATTGTGAACAACAAATTCAAGTTAAAAGGCCATAGAAATGAAAAAATACATATAAACCTGGGTATGATAAAAGTGGAAAGGGAAAACACTAATGACAAAATAGGGTAAACAAGCAAAGGTTGGGTATAATAAGGTAAATGTAAACGGAACTGATTGGAAGTGGAATAAGATCACTGAAAAATTGGAAATGATAAAATCAAACAACTCACCATAGAAGGGATCGAAACACTGGATAACGATAAAGGCAAAGAATATGGTTAAGAAAAACGTGAATAGGGTGGATTACAGGATGAAGGAAAGGTTAAAAATTGCTACTTAGTACGTTAGAGGTAGTTATGAGAAACGTGCACTTAGACTTTTGATACAAGAAATAAAGAGATATTTGAAACAAAACACAAGGGCAACGAAGTAAAGGAAATGGATGGATACTTATACTTTAATAGTGGCGGGAAAGATAGATTGCTAGGTGCAGATTTCATTGTACATAAAAAGTTAAAAGTTGCAATAGTAGAAATTACGCCTATTTCAGACAGAATGTGTAAACTGAGGATGAGAGAAAAATATCAGAAAATATTATCACGCATACTCCAAGTAAAGAAAAAGATATACAAATCAAGGAGCAATGGTATCAAGTATGAACAAAATTGAAAAATATGACTTAAAGATAATTGTTAGAGATGCAAATGTAAAGATTGGCAAAGAGGTAATATACCAACAACAATAGGGAAATTTAGTAAACATAACGAGAATTCGATTATTGATACATTTTGCAAAGAAAAAAGAGGTGAGGGTCAAAAGCATATACCTTAAGAGAAAGGAGATTTATAAGGGAATTTGGCGATCACCGAATGGATCAAGTATTAATCAAATAGATCATGTATTAGTAGAAACAAATCAGAAAAGGTATGTAACAAAAATAAGAAGTTATAGAGGACCAGATGCTGACACAGACCATTTCTTGGTAGGAATATATATAAAGCAAGAAATGCCTGCGCAAAAAAATCGATGGAATGCAGAAACCCACAAAAAAGTTTGAACAGGTTACAAGGAAATGAAGCAAAGGCAATCTACAAAAGAAACTTAGAAATGCAACTAAGATTGCATTAAAACGTTCTAAATGATTAAGCCGGGTAGGGACGAACTCCTAAGAGAGAGAAGGGATCTCATAAAATCTTTACTTGCTTGGTTCCATCAATAAAACGTGATCAAGTTGTAAGTGCTGCTTTCTTGCCATCCTGTATATTTCCGGAGTATGGTGCAATTAACATAAAAAATTGGTAATAGTTACTATGTTAACGTTAGTTTCTTATTTTTGAAATGCAATTTTCATAAAGCGAATACTATCATAATTTATATTGCTTTAATCAAGATTGCGCCTTGTGTGCGAATCCTAATTGCCACACCTATCGAATATGTCGAAAATATATGGTTTATTGCCAGTCCATCAATAATTCGAACCGTAAAGGAACTGCAGCTCAATGAAATTAATCGACTCACTAGACCATTCATTCCAAATGGCCAAACAATCATAAATCAGCATGCTATTGGAAATTATCAAACAATTATCGTTCGATATTTACTTATTCCCGTTGTGAGGACAATAGTGAGAAACCACCGTGATTAGTATCGCACACTTAACACTATATTTGCGGTACATTGTAAATTAGTGAATAGTTGCGGTCTGGCTCTACGTTGGTCAACTAATGTGTCCTTGCCATTGTGTATAGATAGCGATGAGCCACTTTGTTCCCAATTGGATTCATCAAACGTGAATTATTAAGCGCGGGGGAGTGATATACAATACGGAACAAATGTATACGCTAACAAACAATGTGATACCGGTAACTATTCGTGTATCACATACATATTTAAATTCGATCTGAATAGGTAAATATAATGGCATGAAATAGCAATTGAAAACAGTAGTTGAACAAGATTAAAAGAAACCATACAGGATGATTGATGGAAACCGTTCGCTAAAAGTATTATAGGTTGTAGGAAACCCTTTTGTTATGAAAATTTGTACTTAATCTAACCGAATCATCGCCAACTTGTTATACCGGACGTCAGCATCAACTTTCTAATTTTAAAAGGAATGGTGTCTCCTTTATTGTATATTTCATTTGTACATGCTATTTCAGGAAGAATTCCATCAGGTAGATATACATATACATATATTGTACTATCAAGAAAAAATGTTAAAATAGATGAGTTTTCAAAATTAATCAATTAAATTTAAACTTTGTAGAATTCGGGTGCAGTTTAAATTCAGATAACGATAAATTAATTTTAACGGGTATTAGAATTTGAAACAAGAAACCAACCTAATACTGCGACGTTCCAACACATATTAACACTACATATACATCGTTCTGCAACTCAGCTTACTGTAACGACCAAACTTTACCGTATTTTCGAATCTCTAGTAGAATTCAAACCATAAACACTGTTATCTGGATGAATATCAGACTCAATGTCAGAAATTATTTAGCGTCTCCTCGCTCCTTTATTTAGCAGCTTATAGCCGGCAGAGGGATTTTAGCGTTGAATAAGTGGACATACTGAACAATTCAATTTTCGTGGCGCTAATGACAGCTAAGCTCGAAGTTGTAGATTACAACACTACAGTACACACAGTATCATCAAAATTGAATCTCCTTTAGCAACCTGACTTTTAAGTTTTTACGTAATTTTGTTCTGTACGGACGAAATTGGTAATTTGTATTTACTCTGTTAACCGCTGACAAACTGCTAACTATTGATATTTTTAAATAAAAATATGAATTTGAGGAAATAATGAAGTCCTCTTTATTTTTACTTACAAGTGTTAGTAAATTTGCTTGCAGTTGTTAATCCCTCTTGCATGATGTACATGTGCAAAATCCACAATATCCCACTCTTCGATTCTTCTTGGATGTCCTTCGATTCAGTTTTCCATTTCTTTATTTCGAAGTGGGTTCTAAGCTCTTTTAATGTCCTATAATACATTTTAATGATTGTTTTTAAATTAATTTCGGAATATCTTTTGCCCAAAACTTTTGTTTTTTGTCAAAATTACTTTCTATGTCTGATTGTCTGCCTATCCACAGCTACTTAATAAGTATCAGCTTTATAAAAAAAAAGAAATATCTGCTAAACAATTGCAAATAGATACAGCATATGATTAATAAATGTGTTACCTATTGTTATGATGTTCCATTTAAGTTATTAATATTTAACAAGTTATTATCTCTTGAACTTCGCATACTTTGGCAATTTATTTGGAACACCTGTATATACTTTTCCGGGTCTACTTAAGACTTCTGTTATTAAATCATTACGTAAGAGTGGGGATGTATTTAGTGTTGCTATCTACCGTTCAACTGCCCTCTCTTCATCTTGTTCAACACTTTTTAAATATTCTTTATTACTACACATTGAAAGCTTTATAATTAGATATAACCTTTTGTCTTCACCTCAGCATGGGTTTAGAGCTGGCAAGTGTAATGTCACTGCTCTGGTTGAAATTTATAATTCTACATTAGAAAACATTATGTCAAAAGTTTATCCTATCGGTATACTTTGTGACTTGCCAAAGGCCTTTGATTGGACACAATACATTTTTACAACTTGGGTATTGGGATTTCGAAGAAAAATAACGGACTGCATTAGATCGCCTTATCCAGCAGATTCCGGATTGTTGAGGTTGGTACAGTTAGTACTAATAGGAAATATAAGATTAGATCTTCGCCATTGACAAGTATAAAATATTAGCGTCCCTCAAAGATCTCTCCTTGGCCCATTATAATTATTATTATTAAATGGTACAGTGGTTTCATTAGTGATTTTGCTGTAGTATATGTCTATGGCATAACTGTAATTGTTTCGGAGAGAGCTGATATCAGCAGCGCTGCAAATTTGGCCTTGGATAAAGTCTTTAGATCGTTTTGTGCTAACATACTGTCATTATATTTCGACAAGATTAAATACATCCTGTTTCATATGGTACAAAGGAAGATAAGTAATATCATGAATTTGAATTTCCAAAACAATGATATACAATCCGTAGATTCAGGCATCTTTTGGGTTTAACATTTATCTGCACTTTAAACTAGAATGATTCTTGCTAACAGTTGATAATCAAATTAAGTAAGTCTTTACTTCAGCCAAAGAAACAAGTCTTCCCTTTTAATCTACCAGGCTTCCAATCACGTGTTTACATTGGGTAAGGCACTTCAATACAGGGTATTTCACGAGGTTAGAAGTTCCAACGGAACGCTAATATTTTATGAATGGAATTTTAGAGTAGGTAGATACTGCATCAGACCTACTAATTTGAAATATTTTCATTTACGAAACACTTTCGGCTCAACCGGTGTACTTTCGCATATATTGGAATGCCTTAACCCTACGACCATCTTGAAGTTTTAGCATTTGAATTGCTCTCCTTGAAATTAAATATTTGAAAATATAAGGGAGGCTAAGGTATTTATTTTCGTGGAATGAAGTGGGAGGTCATGCCTACTACACCTTATTGTTATCGTTACTAAATTTTATGCAGGATGTTCATAAACTGTTTCCAAATACAGATACCTTCAAACTGAAAAATCTGACGATAACGATCAGATGCTACAACTAATTATTCGACAATTTGCCGTTTATATCATTCAAACTAACGAGTTTCCTTATGCTGGCCGTGTACCACACAGTTTAGGCTTTGATTCATTGTGTGATAAAATATTAAATTTTGCACCTGCATATAAGAAATTAAAAAAATTGCGAATTTGTGCAATACTATTGCGCTAACACATAATGTACTTCAAATAAAAAATATTCAAGATCTAGCATAGAATGCAGAATTAATGCAATATACAGGAAGAATATGCCCTGATAATTACTTCATTCGAGCATATAGAAAGAAAATCAATTTCGTCTTTGTTTGGAGAATAAATGGACTTTGCCAAATCGTTGACTTACCCTTGTATATAGATTATGTTTTTAACTGAAACACCTACACATTTACTTATGAATCAAGAGAAAACAAAAACATATATTCGAATAACTTCATTTGTAATCAATTGTAATCTTTTTATGGTAAGAACGAAAGAAATACGATTACGTCCATCTCTTCGACTTCCTTCAATATCTTTATTATTTACCGGTTCAACAAAAAACGTTATATAAAAAATAAAAATTGAAGCCCAACCCATACTTTTCTTCGTGCACTTGTCAAAGTTTGTATAAGAAGTTTTATGCTTGATAGTAAAGAATGTTTTCTTTGAGTCTCTTACGGAATGAAATAATAATACAGAAAAATTGACATAAACTTTAGTAATTCGCACGGAGTGGGCAACGCCTTATTTGTTCCTCTTCGTTTATCTCAGTGCTATGTAATATTTTGGTGTTTTAACAAGAGGAAGTTTTCAGGACAATATCAGTGTTCTTTCTATATTGCTTTCTAAACGTTTTCCTCACTTGTTAAATTAAATTAGATAATTTTAAAAGATAAAATATGTAATCTAGTAACAAAATAAATAGTTAAAAGAGAAAAATTAAATTTGTTTTTGTGTATATACCGTAGTAATACTGTTGAATAAGTAATCGTTACAGGAGTACGAATAACGTTGACAGTTATAAGAAAACTGAGCCTTTTCGCAGTGTTATCGATTGTTTTGTATATGGTCTCCACGTTATTGTGATACATCTTGCGAACGATAGCTATACAGGGTTTGAAATGACTACCAGGATGATTTTATGAAAAAGTACGTATGTTAATTCAAATGGTTCGATTTAATCAACTGTTGTTCGCAAGTGAAGAATAAAAGTTTTACAGTACTTTATGGGCTTCTCTCCTTGTAGATTATTTCCACACTGTTTGCTGGGAAAGATTAGAAACTTATATTTTGGCTAGTTTTTAATCTACAGAAACTACGTAGATTCAAACCAGAAACCTTAATAAGTCTTCTTGTTCTAAGTGTCTCAACAGCAATTACTGCGGAAAGTAACTTTGACATTCAGTTAAGCCTGCAGAAACAAGTTGCCCTTCACTAAATTGGCAGAAACTAGACAGATTCGTGTTTATTCGTCTCATGAGAATGTACTTGTATTGCGTACTGGTTTCCCCGAAAGCCGACAAAACACGAGACTGTCTAGTCTCTGCTAATTTCGTAAAGCGCACAGAAATTGTACTCGTTTTTGCAGGTTTACATTCAGTGCAAGAGGTAACGAATGTCGCTCGGTTTATGCATTGACAGAAAGCCTACAACATGTAGAATACACACTAACAACCATCGAAGCAATTGCCTTGCATACTGACCACTATCGCCCGGTTTAGCTACATCTAAACATCAGCCGCCGGGAAGGATTGGATGGCCTATGTGCTTGTAAGCGGTCGTGTCGGTGAAGGTGAAAACACCCTATCAACACCGATCGAAATTAAACTTATAAACTGACGGTATGCTGAGTCGCAGCACCGCGGTTACGATTCAGCACGATCAACGTGTATATTAAAACCGTACACATAAAGTAATTCTTATGCTATACTTTTAATCGGTATCTTTAGTCTAACAATCGTTTCTGTAACATGATATTTATCTACCAAAGAAGGATGCATATTAGGTATAGAGAACTGTTTATAAAAACTACATGAATTTTAATTAAATTCTGGAAAAATACACCTGGTATTCCACAACAAATAAGCAGTATTAATCAAATTTCACAGCGATTTATTTTTTGTAAAGTAAGTTAAATAGGTGTGAGGAATATTAGAAAGGTTGAGATTAATTAAAGAGAACCATCTGAGAGCGCAGTGGTAACATACAGGCAGTTTCGTTTAAAAGTACAATCTTCCATCGTGTGCAGTGAAAATCGAACAGGCTAGGTACCTCCATTTAAGTTTACATTACATAGGACGTTATCTTCGAAGTCGCTCTTTACTCCTGCACCTATCCGCTTGCTTCAAATTAACTGTTTCGATTCTAGTCATCTTCACGCAGGTATATTCCCAACAAAGCAGATGCTTGCGAACAAGTTGATACCATATACACCGATATGATCTCTGACCACATAACTGAAGACGCTTGACTTCAGTAATGCTTTAACAAATCGAATCCTGTATATATGCTACAATGGTTATAAATCTCAATTGTTTCACGCTACATCTGAAGTACCACAAAGTTCTAATAAATCCCTTAATGTTCCTACTATTTAGCTGTGTATCTTTGCCGATGATGTGAAAATCTTTTTTGCAACAACCACAGAAGGGGATTGTGTCCACTTACAAAGTCAAATAAATTGATTGCAAGATGATGCACAGCTAAACATTAGGAAAGCGAATCCTGTATTCTTCAATTGCTTTATAAATGACGTACCTATTTCTTGAGTTTCAACAATTAAGGATTTAATTATCTATTTCGACGCGGCTCTTACATTTTCTATGCATAGGGCCAGTGTCATATCTCCTGCTAGTACAATGGTAGGATTCTCGATAAGAAACTCTTCTTCGCCTCATATAGACAGAAATTACTGTATTTTACATACATAAAACCGAGGCTAGAGTACGGACCTTTAATATGGAATCCTCACTAGGCCACGCATAAGTTATCTATTGAAAGCGTACAGAGAAAGTTTCTGAAGTATTTCTTTTTAAAGAAGAAGACGTTGCCCCTGCAAAGATTATGAACATCAACTACCAATGTAAATATTCGATGTTCTTTCACTCGAGGCTAGAAAACTGCACCTTGTACAATTCAGTACACAATAAAATTGACTCTCCACGTTTGTTGGTTCGACTCCAATTTTTTGTTCCGTTGTTCTCAGCCACCAATCTACTTCACTGATTCCCCAACTGTTTCATTATATTGCGCATTTAAAGCAATGTCATCACATTGGGATATTAATTTCACCACACTTCCCTGCATATTTTCTTTAACAACTGCGATGTACTGTTACGGGTTTTCCGGGTACGGCTTTATTGCCTCTTATGTTTCTCCACATTGACTTATCTTTCGATCTTTTGAATTATCTTTCTACTCCTTTTTTTTTTAAATAAAATAATATAGCACGTATCTTCTTGATGTAGCATGTAAGTATGACCTATTTGATCTTACTTTATTATCTTATAATGTATCGTGTGTCTTCTAGTAACATGTACTTTTTGTTGCCTTTATCTAGAATTTCTGTTGGACAATAAAATGTTTACTGTTATTAATATCATTTTTTTATCTGAAAGCTTTTGCTCTAAATCACACCTGTTAGCGTTGCAATGAATATTTTATAATGTTGAGTAATACGTGCGTACACTTACGATAATTTTCCTCTATAACGTTATCGTATATAATAGAGAAAAGAAGAACAAATCAATAGCAATAAAAAAGTATAAGGAGACTTTCATTAATTCCTTACGTATCTAATAAAGGTAGCGACATATATGTTGGTTTGTAATAAAACTACCATGAATAAAACGCCGTAATCTAGCAATTTATAATTAGAATTCTTGCATATTAAAAGATAATTTCTGTGGAAGTATCGTATTATTAAGTGCAATATTTAATTCCTGTAGCTCTTTTTCTGTCGTAACTTGTTAATTTTCTCGAGGTTATTGCATGCTATTTGCATCTTGAAGCGTGGACCGAACAAAAGTACACCTTAGCAAATATTAAAAGCTGGAACGTTTGCATTAAGCAAGATTAGCTACTTAAGTTATAGTTCTCGGCAGCACCGTCTATCTGAGAAATCTTATCTCTCTCCTCGAAAACTTTGAGCTTTTATGATTATTTAAGGGTTGCGATTCAGTTGCGATAACTAAATCAAATGGGGTGCCCGAAAATTTACTCTCCATTAATAAAATTTCGCTTTTCAGTTCTCCGTTCGAGTGCTTTCATCATCGATTGCGCGCTAAAGTGCGGGCTATTCGCGCTACCTTCTAATTCGAAAGCGTACACTTCTTTGGAATTGATGAAGATTGTAGAAGAGAATTAAAATAAGTATTCTCGCATCCACTTTAATTTTCCAAAAAGTATAGTGACTATATTGCTAGAACGCCAGGAAGATTACAAAATGATTTTTTCCTGTTTTCAAATTTACAGTGGGCATTGATATTGCTTAATTTCTAATATGGTAACCTTTAACCATATTTTGTAACTTGCATTCTGGCATCTCCTTCTGTACCATGTTTTTTGTTTATTTATAATATTTGCTATATCCAAATATAAAAAAAAATACCTTGACTCTCAATGTGATTCAGGTCCTCTCAGGAAACCTTTTCATATTGAACTGCCTATATATTTTCCTTTGCCACCCTCATTCATTGGTCTATTCAAACACTCGATAAGTCTATTCCTATACAACTTCAACATAACCTTTCAGAATATAAAACCGATGGAATCTGGTAAAAATTTTCAATTTCATAGTCATAAAATCTTTGGTCCTAGAAATGACGTTGGCTTTTTTCCTAAAAGTTAATAAAATGCAACGTGTCCCCTTTGAAAAATATATATACGACGTCGTAATCCTATCAACTCAATGAAACAAAATCGTGAAAATAACACTCAGAAAAGACTGGTTGTTGATCCAACAAAAATTTTGTGACATGTGGTCCCGTTTGTACGCGGCCAAACAATTTTTTTTGTTCGTTTAACGAAATGCAGGTTGATTGTTAATTTATGCATGATTTATGCTTGCATTCTGGTAAAATGACAACAAAAAAGGATGTTGATTGAAACATATAGTAACACCAACTGTTCTTGCAACAAAAAACTTATGTTGCCGTAACTGAATTGAAATTGTTAAATTGAGTAATTGTTGTTTATTCAAGCAAAAATCTCAAAAAAGACTTTTTGTTAATTAGAGAAGCGACTTCCTCTGTGTGCAGAAGAATATCACAATTATCAATAAAACGCGATGGACAATTTTGTCTGGACTTTTTACGTAGTTCTACCATTATCCAGTTCAATGATATACCATATCTACGAGGTTGTAAGATGTACCAACTTTGCATATTGTACTGCAAAAAAAACAAAGGCAAATACTTCTTGTACTCAACTTAACTGGCTTCCAAGTTGTTTCAAAAAATTCATAAAACAAGTAAATTGTTCAAAAAAGCCTAACTCAATAGATCAAGGATTTTATGTAAACCTAAAAAAAAATATAAATGATGGCTGGGAGTGATGTTGTGGAGTGCAGCAGTAAAGGTATCTAAAATTTCTTGTAAATCTACGATGAAAACGAAGAGTAGTTGATGAAACAAATAGAGATTTTAATCGACCATACTCTTTCAAAAATTATTATGGAAGCACACATATCACATGTAAATGTATGTAATAGCATCAACTAATAGCATAAACAAGTAATAATAGCATAAATCGCGAATTATTTACTGGAAAAGGAATCTACAACATACTGGGAGCCTCTCATCGAGCCTACTACTGCTGTCGTTATATAACCAGCTTCCCGCGTGAAGAAAGCGAAGCCTATTTTGTTAAATTATTTGGTTTTTATTGGAAAATGCAACTTTTTTTTATGTAACTCGGGAATGAGTGTATTTGGATATCGAAAGTAAAGTATATGTTATGTTTATATATTTTTTTTCATTTCTACACATCCTAATTATTATTTAAAGGCAATCGACTCTTTCATAGTTATATGCTCACTTTCCTATAAACATTTTTGTTATTTATTTATAATTATAAATATCTGATTAAGTAATTCACAAGATTCTAAATAATTTGCGCAACCAATGGCAAACAAGAGATACCGATGTTTAAATTGAAGTTAGCATCCGTCTTAGTAACTACATTATAGACCCATGATATGGGGGTTATGTAAGGATATCGGTTTTCAATTTTGTCAAGAGTGTCACGAAACATTTAAAAAATAGGAATAAAAAGTACTTATTCCAAACAGTATTGAATAAGAATCCTGTACATCATTTGCATAAATTTTTAAATTTTATAATCAATTTTAGTAATAAGTTTGTATTTCTAAATTGATGTTGAAGTTTTTGCAATTTTTATATACATTTTTATACAGCTAATTGTTTATTCAACGAGTTTTTGTATTACTGGGTAAATGGTTTTAATTGTCCGCAATGTGACGTGACATTAAAGAGTCGTCCAGGATGTGCGATTGTCGTTGGTGTATTACTAAAGATAGGAAATTCGATTACTTTAAAACTTCAAAAGAATATTTGAAGATGGTCCATGTGATAAGGCTTAATACTAATAAATGAAATGATAAAATCCTCTTATTCCTTACAGTATATTTTATATTTGCTCTGGTACTAATTTCGACAAATCGCCATCATCAGAGAGAATCTTTATATGTATACATTACAACAGTATCTTTTTAATTTAAATATACACTATAATGGTAATAGTAGTTTTCTTTTTTTTTCAAAACAGTAGAAACCAGTACAAGAGCAAATATAAAATATACGTTAAGGAATACGAGGATTTTATTATTTCATCATTTTATCAAAAGAGGCTGTAGTGAAAAACATCGCTCACAATGATCACTTCATCAACGAACGATAGAATCCGATTTTCTGTGAAACAAAAGAGCGAAAACTACTGAAAGGCACCAACCAATAATTTCTATAAATCCCATTTTTTTAATAAATTGAAATATCCCCTCATCTATTGAATCACAACCTATTGAAAATTGTAAATATAATACCCAGTACAACATACTGAAACCCTATATTGAGAGTATGGGGAGTTGAGTTGAGTTAATCAAAATTTTGACTAATATACAAGGTGTCCCATTTAAAAAGGGAGGCTAATGTAAATAATTTTAAAGTGTTATATTTATGAGTGTCCACAGTTTTTATTAGAAAGCATTTTTTATTGCGCCAGCCTGTATTCGAGGGGCACAGCTACTTAGAAAGTACAGTTGTTAGTGAAAATGAGTAAAGTGTACCTCAAAATATTATAACAAAAGCAGATGCAAAAACAAGTTAATATTTAGTTACAATTAAAAACAATTATATCCTTACTTACGGAATATTGATGTATATTCTTAAGCCGTTCTACTCTTTCACAGGGTGTGTCGAGTTGAGTCGTCTAAAATTGGTATTTTAGAAATCTCTCTCCGCGGCTTTCTATTTTTCGTGTATTGATCTCACCCGTTCCAACCACGTTCTCCTTGGTCGTCCTTTTGCTTTCCTTTTACTTGCTTTAGTTTCGAACACTCGTCTAGCTAACTTAGCTTTTGGCATCCTTCCCATGTGTCCAACCTTTGACACAAATCAGTGCAGAACTGGTACAAAACACTGACGCAGAAAATGTTAAAAAACTCATTGTGGGAGGGCTGGCATGTCCTTGACCCCCCCACAGAAAATCGTTAATAACTTGATAATAAAAAGTGGGTATTGTTTTTATTCGTAGTTTATATGTTAAACTGTCAAAAGAACCTCCCCACAACTCCATGAGGGATGCAGTATCTACTTCTTTTTTTAATAAGAGCAGTACATATTAAAGAGCACCACGGTAAACTCACATATATTATCTATGTTGTATTATCTCTTTTTTGGATGCGTCCTCAATTTGTTGAACAATTGAGCTAAACATTTAATTAAAGTTTCAAGCAAGCAACCGGTATCGTGTTTTTACTGCAGGTAGAAATTCGATTCTCGTTCTAAGTAACGCTTCTATTCCTATAATCCGTATGCTTTAGAGATTAACACTTACAAACTGAACCGTACGTCAATATACTTTGTTTTTCCATATGAAAATGACAAAATGAAAGATATTACTAGAAATCTTCTCAGCTATAAAACTTACTCTTTTTGTACTTAAGGATAATTCGAGATAAGAAATATTCTAGACATGACATATATTTAATAAAGCTCAGACCTTTAAACCCCTATTATTGCAGAAATCGTATTGTCCGTCGAACGCTCTCTGGGCAGCATAAAAATTAAATGTTTTCCAGCTAGTGAACCGGCTAACCTGTCTGGCTGTAAAATCTAAGGTCCATCTTCTACTGAAAGGATCGGATCTATCTATGAAATATTCATCGCAGTCTTTTGCCGTTCTGTGAGTTGGCATCGCATAAAATTGAGTTCATAAAAGTGCGGATAACGACTAAATTAAACTTTTACAATTTCTTTCTTTAAACAGGTTTTCCGTTTGAGCATCGTTTTAAGAATATTTCGACATAAATTTTCCGTAAATGAAGTTTCTCTTGCATTTTTGTTCTTTTAGTATAACATTAACTTTTCATAACCACCGTAATTATTTATTAATTAGGTGTCTCCTTATATGGCGCGGTGGCCAAATTTTATTACAAATGTTGATCTTAAAAACACATAAGAAAATGCCTACAAACAATAACAAAAAAAAAATAATGCTAAAGTAGCTTCCTCATGGTATTGATGGAATAATTCACGGCAAACGCAACAAAAGGAGAGAAAAAGATACACTATCCACAGACATGTTTCTGCATCCCGGCGTCATCAGCGTGGTTCCAAGCGTATTTTTTATCTCTGAGATTTCTTCTTCTCTCTTCTTCTTCTCTCTCTCTCTCTCTTTTTTTATCTCTCGCAACCATGCTGATGACGCCGTGTAGGCAGAAACATGTCCGTAAGTAGTGTATTTTTTCTCTCCTTTTGTTGCGTTTACCGTGAATTTTTCCGTCAATACCATAAGGAAGTTATTTTAGCATTATTTCTTTGGTTATATACGAAAAAATCTGTAGTTTTACAATAGTGCTTAATTCTTGTAAAATACTATGAAACAAACAAACAGCGAATCTTTTTGTGTAGACAAATTAATTGCTCTTGATAATCTAAGCATCAACAAATCACAATATACACAGTGAGCCATTTCCACTTGCTTGGAAGATTGTGCCTGCGTTGATGCAGATTTTGCAAAACTGTTTTTTCTTGTTATGAGATCTATTTTAAAATTATATTAAAACCTATAGGGTGTCAACTAAGTTCGCAGCTATCCAAAGATGTACTTCTTAAATAGAAGGTGCTATTTACTATTGCAATTGTAGAATTCTCCTTACATTCAGAGGCGAATTGTGAAGAACTGTTATTGTTATTAAATTCAGAGGTTTTGGGGCTTCTTTTTATAAAAGTCGACGTTTACAGAGATCGTTAGTTCTCCGGAAGTGCGCATTAGACAGAAATCATTTTCAATATCTAAATTAAAGATGAAAAGAGTTAATATACAGGAGCTTATATGGTTCGTTGGTATAAGAACTTTTTGTTAAGAAATCTTTTTAATGGAACAAAAATGGTTGATACAGCAACCATTTTTTGATTATAGCGATTGCGAATATTCACAAAGGTACAATCTTCCGAGCCCGCCGAGCTGACTCACCCTATATATGTGAAGTATAATTATAACAAATAATTCCTTCGCGTGGCGTAAGTATTACCGAGTCTTCTGTATGGAATTATACAAAATTATATACAGATTATATATGCCTAAAATTATATATATATATGCCTATATATGCTAAAATATATATGCCTAAAATTCTCTACCATCATAATAACGCCTCGCACATTGGCAACTGCGACAACAAAACTTGTCTAGTTACGGTGAGAATTAGGGCCCCATTCGCCAAATTCTCAAAATTTGGCCTCCTGTGGCTTTCCTAATTTTTCAAACTTCAAAAACTGACTTAGCGGAAAGCGGTTCTCGTCAAATGAGGAGGTCTTTGCCGAAATAGAGGTCTATTTTGCATAGTTCAAGAAATCCTACTATTTAGATGGGTTCAAAAGTTAGAACATCGCTGAACTTATTGGAAACGTATAGAGGTACAAGGATATTATGACAAGAAGTAAATTTATTAAATGCGTTGTCTTCCTTAACACTTATCTCACCATCCCCGTATTATATTTGACAATCAAGTTATGTTACCTGAGTTTGCGCAAAGCTTCTTGTTTTTGGATGTTATAAACTAAATTTCATTCATACAGAAACATACAAATTTGCCATTCTTGTACACTTTTATTACTACGTCAGTATTCTCTACTGTTACGCCGAAATTTAATATTACTAAATTTGATATAAATCTACTCACATTCCTCTGACTGACGCTACTACATAGCGTAAAATTACTAAATATTTTCTACCACCTGTATTTTGCCTAGATATTCATAAATATCAATTTCAAATTGTGTGTATCCAATTACCTCGGATGAATTTCCTTAAAAATAGTATTTCTACGTGAAGGATAGCAGAATTTTTACAAAAACCATCCCTTTCAGGAACCGGGTAACCAACCAGCACCCAACCCGGATATCTTAGTGTTAAACTATTTTATTCTGGAACGGTTTCCGAGTACCCGAAACCAGGTATTCGAATATTCGGCTCTAGGATCGAATACGTGTGCCAGTTTTCGAACAGTAGCATTAATATAAATACATATACATACATATATTTGGGCTGCCGAAAACCACGTTTTCATGGAACGAAATACCCGTCTAGCTCTAGAACCGTTTTCGGGTATTAGATACCCAAAACCGGATACCCTAAATCGGATAGAACCAATGACAAAAATTTCGAGTACCTGGGTACCCGGTTTTGAGCTACACCCTTAGTTAGAATATTCACATGTTTACTGACTACTGTAAAACTATCTTAAAAGTATACTACTTTTACTTCATATTTTGTGTTTTTAGCTACTCAAACTAAATGTGAGTACTATCTCAATGAATTTAAAATATTGCGTGGGGTTCTTAAGACTAGGATTGAAAGCGCATACATTAGTTATCGGGAACGCATCCAATCAGAAATTCTTAGTAATCCTAAGATATTTTGGGAATTTGTGAATGATAGGAGATTGGCATCTAGAATTCCTGGTCGCATGTATTACAATCGGGAGGAGTTGCTGCAGTCTTTGCATATAGTTGAAGCATTTACCCGACATTTCTCTGGAGTGTTTCACACTACAACAATCAGTACTTCAGTTGCACCTTCCTTTTATCCATCCTTTAATATACCTTCAGTAACGGAGAGTGATGTATTGTGCAGTGCTACGAGAATCAAAGCAGACTTAATGTCTGGAGATGATATACCGGGAGTTGTCATGAGGAACTGTGCTTCGGTGCTTGCTCGTCCCCTTACAATGTTATTTAACTTATGTGTTAGGTCGTCAACGTTTCCCAATATCTAGAAGATCACCAAAGTAATTCCCCTTTTCAAAAGGAAAGGAGACTGTAAAAACATATGTGATTATAGACCAATAAGTATATTATCAAATTTTGCAAAAGTATTTGAACAAATATTATATATAAAACCATACTTGTCAGCTCACCAGCATGGATTTGTATCGGGTCAATCAACTACAACGAATCTTCACAATGTTACTCAATATAATTCTGCTTCATTGGACAAACGTAAACAAGTTGATGTCGTTTATACTGATTTTACCAAAGCCTTTGATAGTATAGATCATAATATTCTTATAACCAAGTTAGATGCGATTGGATTCTGCCCAGCGCTTCTTAGAATCATGTCTTCCTATCTTACGAATAGAGTGGGTTGCATGTTTTATAACGGCTTTACATCAGGTACATTCAATATATCTTCCAGTGTGCCACAAGGTTCTAATCTCGGACCATTGCTTTTCAATATATTTATAAATGATCTTCTTAACAGCCAAAAGTTCGCACTGCAACTTTTGGCGTATGCAGATGACCTAAAAATTTATAGTGTAATTACTGATAAAGTTGATTGTATTAACCTACAAACCAACCTTAATATGATGAGTGGTGTACTCTAAGTAGAATATCTCTGAACGTTAACAAATGCTCGGTTGCTTCATACACTAGATCTTCGAACCCCATAATGTTCCAATACATACTTAAATCGCAACTAATCTCCAGAAAGGACAAGGTGAATGACTTGGGTGTTCTTTTTGATGCTCGTCTGAATTTTTCTGAGCATATTTCGGAAATATGCATGTCAGCTTCCAGATCGTTTGGGTTTGGCATAAGATCATGTCACAACTTTAATAATCTTCTCGCAATTAAAACTTTGTACTTCTCTTTAGTTCAAAGCAAACTGGAGTATGCGTCTCTGGTTTGGTATCCACGTTATACGTACCAGCAACTTATGATTGAGAAGATACAAAAACGATTTTTAAAATATTTAACATTGAAAGTATCTAGCAGTTATCCCGAACGTGGTTCTGACTATGTAACACTTCTGTCGCAACACGGTTTTCTGTTTCTTTCTGATAGACGTAATAGATACAGTGCTGTGTTTTTACTGAATTTACTAAATAATAAAATTGATACACCGTGCTTACTTTCACAATTTAGCTTTAATGTACCTGCACGTAACACTCGTCCATGTACTTTCCTAAATGTTCCAAGAGCCAAGACAAATATTTTACTTAAGATCGCCTGTACATCACATGTCGAAAAATTTTAATGACCACTGTAATGATTTTTTAAACAAGTAGCTATGTTTATTTTACATTGTATTATTAGCATCTTTCACTGCATTGTTTCTTTTTTTGTATTGTTTTATTTTGTCCTTCAAATGGTATTCACTGTTGGACAATAAAGGCTATTATTATTATTATTATTACTTAAAGTGTATATTAGAATGTTTGAAATACCGACGTTGGAATCCTCGTCAACGCCACAATTATCGCTGTTCAATTGTGAGAGTGATTTCCTGGACTATAGTAAGCAAATACATTCAACAATAATTTCTGGGGAAGCGCTCTGTATTCTTTCGCTACTTATTTTTCACATTCAATGCAACATCTTTCCCCAAACACGTTGAAAATAACTTTACTTTGTCTTCATAATACGTTTCCAAATTAAATATCGCTACTTAACTAGTGGTGAAATTTGACAAAGAACATATATATTCGAAGGTTGGATGTAGATAATATGTGTTAAGCAAAGGTGATCTACATTGTAACCTTAATAACGCTACGTGGTCGAAAAAAACGAATGAAACAAAAACAAATAAACATGGTGGAGTAGTTTGGTTTTTTAAACGCACTTCTGCCGTTATTTTTTTATATTCTCAAGAAACTTAAAATTCTCTCTACAATGGCATCTAACAAGTTATAATTTATACTAAAGTTAAAGTCGCGGTAACGATTTTAATATTAACTGAAAGACGGCTATGAAATCAAAACGCAGGCAGCCAGTAATTGTTAGGTATCACTGTAAAGAGAATTTTGAGTTCACTAAGAACATTAAAAATTAAGGTACCATTACATTTTAAAATATCGAAGTACTTTACGATGCTCTTTTGTTTTTACTTTTTTCGTTTTTCTAAACACGTAACGTTATTAAGCATTCAATGTAGATCGTTTTTGATTCATAAAAGTTTTATCTGATATTAATAATAACGGAAACATAACCGTGTACATGCCAAATCAGACACGCTGTATACGCCAATGAAAGCTCACTAGATGATAGTCTTTCATATGAAATCACTTATATCAAGTAAGTGAAACATAATTTTATTGTAAGAATTATTATTAGAATCGAATCATAGTATAACAATAAAAATCCTATCGGAAACAGATGAGTGAAGAGCCATTAAGATAATCGAGATTTCTTAGTGCGATTTGTGGTAGGGAGAAAACGTAACCAGCAATTAAAAGTAATTTCAAATGTTAAGAGTAGTTTAAAAGTATTTCCAACGGCTGCATTTTTTTTCTATCCAATCAGTTGAAACAACGCGAGGTTTTCTTAAGTGGTGCCTGAAACGTCAAGATTAACCGGGTTAGTTTTTCTGTCATTGATCAATCGTTCATAGCAACGTTATTTTATTAATTTATTTATCTAAACTGCCGCAAGGTACCAAGTTGATATCTCCGAATTCTCAATAGATTTAGGGAAAAATGAAAGTATCTATTAAATCGTTATAATTTTAAGATATAACACTATAATATTTATAACCACAGATCGATCGTGCATATTTAATTTTTTAAAAGGGAATTCTACTTTGAGATTAATCAATAAAATGAATGAACAGATTCAGTAAACTCGTTCGTTCAAAGCAGGGTAATATTTGCTTTACACTGTATAAAGCAATTTTTGTGATTATAATTAAAACGACATGTAAGTTATCTCCATTTATCCCGAATACACCGACAATAAAACAAGTAAAATTGGCTGGCTAAAATATCGAGACGACATCTATCACTGTCAAAGAGTCTTTAAACATACAGAATGATGTCTGAATATCAGTTTTATACTTTTTTTTACAAAGTGTCCTGCATAGTGTACGTAAGCTAAACTTGGCTTTCAACGTTGATTTTCGTTCGCCAGTAAATACATTTTAGAATAGTCGTTCCCAATTGTAAAGAGATACAACTGCAGAGGCACACAATGTTGGTTCAAGGAATTGTTTGTTCTTTTTGATATTCACATCAATCTTCTGTACTAGGAACTGACACACATTCTAACACTTCCTTTAAAGCTACATATATCTTTAAACACGTCCAAATTGAAAGTAGATTTCGGTAAGCACAAGTTTATAAGACTAAGAAATTGTAAATAGATTTAATTTATACGTATGTCTTATTACCTTATTCTTCTTCTCTATCTATCTTCTCTATCTTATTATAATTAAAAAGACAATTTTGTCCGAAGGTGCGTAAGTAGAGAACATAGCAGGCCCCGATAATTGCAATCACTTCGGGATCTAGAGGTTTTGACAATAGTAATTTTAATGATAATTACAACTCATCTTTTGTCTACCAACATACAATAATATAAATAAAAATAAATAATAACTTCTTTAAAATACATATCTTAAAAATGAAAACAAAACCTATCAAAAACTATATCAATTAGTTCTGATTGGAAACTTCTGTTACACAATCTCAAGACGTAGCAGCCATTTGCAAATGAATCGTTACACTTGCTTGGTTAATCTTTGGTAATTTATCATACTATTCCAAAATGCTAACATTTTCTTTTATTCACATCTCATCGTTTATCGGACTGTGAATATTATCTTCAGTCGACGTCTGTCAAAATCTCAAAGAGATTGATCGAGTAGTGTTGTTTTGAGAGCTGTTGAAGGTGAGCAAGTTTATGTATTTTTGGAATCACAGAAAAAGAACAATATCGACAACAACAGCGATTCAATTTCTTTTGGATAGGAAAACTTGTGTCAAAATCCAAAAGAAGCTGGATGCAATTTATATCTCCGATGACTACGCACAGATACTGCTTTAATGAATGTAAGTGTAGTCGAACATACGTCTTATGAGTACGAACGATATGATCAATAAAGTGCATGAGATCGTGTTACCAGACCGCCGGGTGGAGACTAGAGAAATTGCTAATATGATAAACATCTCAAATCAACATCACTCACGGAAGATTGAGTATAAGAAAGCTATAGATGAGATGGGCACCGCGCGTGCTGACCGATCACGCATCGCGCAATAATTTCAAAGCAATGTTTGGACATGTTACCAATGAATTTTGCGCTGTAGATGAGACATGGATACATCACCTCACACCGGTAATCAAAAATCATTCAACAAAATGGATTTTTGCCGACGAACGCCCACCAAAGAAGGTGAAGACGATTTCATCAGCCGGAAAAGTTATCATGACGATTCTTTGGATTCATAAGGAGTAATCTTAATTGATTATTTGCACTACGCAAGGACTACTATGGGACATTGGTGATATATAGAACCGGTTCGACGCTGAAATAAGAAAAAAAGGCCCCACCTAGCGAAGAAACAACTTTCTACCATCATGATAACGCTCCAACCCAATCATTGGCAATTGCGACAGCAGAACTAGTCCAGTTACAGTACAAATTGGTGCCTCATCTATCACATTTGTTAGATTTGGTCTCCCATTGCATCTTTCTTTTCCAAACTTGAAAAAATGGCTTGGCAGAAAGCGGTTCACGTCAAATGAGGAGGCCACTGCCGAAACAGGAACCTATTTTGCAAAGTTAGACAAATCCTATTATTTGAATGGTTTTCAAATGTTGGACTAAGTGTATGAAGCTATAAGGAGATTACGTCAAGAAATAAATGTACTAAATGTAAAGCATTGCATGTATTTATCATCATTCTCGTATTCAATATTAAAAAATTCGCTAATCACTGATATAACTAGATAAATGAAATCTTCTTGGCTTCAATTTAGTCTCAAATTGGTGATCATATTGACAAAATATGACAAGAATAGCCAATTAAGTGACAACATTGTCAGGTTCTACTTCATCAAAGCTACAATATTACCAGTCATTACATTAAACAACAGCCTGTCTAGAGACTATCCCGAAGCTTGATGCTTTCCTATCGAATAAGACTAGTGGCTAAATAGAAGTCCGCATATAAGAAAATATTTACATAACTTTCATAGTAAGTGGAACATGATGTATGATTACTCCATTGGAAAGTTTCAGAGGCACTGTTTGACCTATATTAAAATTAGTGAACAATGCAACGTTGTATGTACATGCGCGCAATAAAAAGATGTCAGGCTCCTGTTGCAACCACTATACGTATCAACCTGACATATCCCGGTCAGTGCACTTATCAGTTCAACGGGTTGATGTAATTGACCTGATTTTCGCCATAAACTAAATATGTCAATAATAAAAAAAAATGGATACACGAAATAAGTGATAACGTAAAACACAACGAAAGAAACTGCCACTAAAATATTAGAAAGTAACACTCAAACACAAAAACTTTATAGAAGTAAGAGTAGAAAAGAACATGCAGTTGTTAATTTATCGAAAATATTACGGGCATCGTCGTCTCCGATAAATGATTAGTTAGCAACAAAAGCAACACGACGGTATATCGCATCAATTCTCATTTATTTGCTTCAATTCCTTGCAGTTTCAGAAACGTGCTTTTCATACAGTAAATTAATATAGAAATGATAATTTTTTTTAATCGTTAAATAGTAACATCCCTTGCCACCATGCATAGAAATTTATACGTATTCGTTTCCAAAACAGAAAACTGCATTTCATAATGTTATCGGACTCACAATTGATTTGTGATGCATACAGACAATTGACGGACATTAATTTGTGGAAGTCACGTTTGGATAGGGAATGTGTGTCGATAGATGTTTGAAACTAATCAAATTTGATGAATAGTGTAAACAACAAACTGCACAAATCCATAGAGAGTAAATTCAGTTTATGGCGTAAAATTCAGTTGGATTATAGAATATCCATGGAGTAGACCAGGGTACGGAAAATATCATTGGCGAGTGGAAAATTACTGATTCTCTTCATTTTTCAGAACGACGAAAAATATCACTCATGATCCAAAACAATATCTTTATTTTTGCGTTCTGAAAAGAACGATATTTCACAGTATCCTTTTCTTTTTGCTATGGTCACAATAATTAAAAATATAAAACAATTATAATAAGACAACTTAGTAAAATCACACGAACACAAACTAAACGGACAAATGTCGTTCAGCAAGTATTTCTAGTCGATATAAATATATGAGAGTTTGTTAAAGACCAAAAAAAACTTTTTTAAAGGAAAAATTGCGAACAGGGACCTCCGTAGAGAGGAAATAGAGGACAAAGTTAGTAGATATCTATGTGACAAACAGGTAAATAGACAGACTGGAGATAATAATTAATCAAATAAAACTTGAAAAGTGGGTGATGATTGAGCAATTATTGGAAGGTGAATTATTTTCAGTTTGTTTTCTAAGCATTAACCACATTTGGTATACTAGTGTTAAAACATTCTTGCGTGAGTTCATGGTAAATAATCGTAAAATGAAAAAGAGAATACACTTCGCAAATATTTTTATTAAATCGTATTTAAGCTATTGGTTTCGTCGGTACGTCACACACCATTAATCCCAGATGTTTTGAAGTAAATCATTCATGAATTAATCGGGCATTATATCGTTAATGCAAACAGTGAAGAAAGTTACACGGTGCCAAAGAAGTTCTAACATGTAGTTTGCAAAAGAAAATTCAACGAATTACTTGTCACTTGTTCTCTTCTGTTACAACTTCTTTGGTGTAACTTACCTCATTGTTTGGATTAATGACTGGCGGATTGGCTTGTAATTTGGTCTAAGGTGCCTATAGAATATTTAAAGGTATGCACATCCAGGTGTTATAAATTCATTCAGCATAGTAATTATAGTTTACATAAAAATGTTAAAAACATAAACATAGATTACATCTTGAACTTTTAATAAAAGCAGGGCAAATGGAATAGTGATGCAAACGCTGTCATTGCTGTTAGCAAAAGCAAAGGGATGGTCAAAACGGTCAATTCAATTTTCCAAGTAGCCACTTTTAAACAAAGCATATACAAATATATTTCGATATCTCGGACATGTTGTTAACACGGATGTTGTTGGACATCCTTACTAATGGGAACAAATCCCTTCAAAAAATTACGGCAATGGCCCGTCCAAAAATTTAATATTAAAAAACTTCACGGTTTCGAATTTACTACATATACCTTACTAAACCATTCACTAGTTGTATCGGAATGCGATGCTTTAACAAGTATGTACATTAAGGGCCTGAACATAATGTTAGCTTATTTATTCAATTATTGGCCTGTAATTTGGTCTAAGATACCTGGGCCTGATGATATATCATGTACATACGAAACCCTAGCCTAAATACGATCCAGTAAAGATATTTGTGAGATTTAGTTCCATTTCATTTCATCTACGATTAATTATATATAATTCTTGGTGTGTGGATATTTTTGCATTCAACTGGTGTTACCAAATATTACATTGTGATAGGTGAACACAAGAAGTTCGGCCTGTTAAAGTATAAATGTGCTTTGTGACGACGACGAGTGTTCGGCTGATTAATGATAAAAAATGATTGACTAATTTAGTTATCGATTAACAGCAAATGTAGTACAAATTAATTCATTTCAGGATGATTGTTTTAGTTTTTTGTTTAGTCACAATTCGTGAAATTGTTATAATATTGTGGCCGCTTGAAAGAAATATATAAATCCGTAGCCGTAATTAATACCGTTCAATTAGGTTCGGTTTTGTTGGCTCTTGTTCATTATCGTTCGATCGCAATTGGCTAGCTTTGATCCCACAAGCCTGCGTTTAACAATATTCGATTCTGGTCGGTAGCTTTCGACTGTATCCAGCTGTATTCGGTTCCCTGGTTCTAGTGGACTACGTTCGAGTATTCAATTTTATTCGATGCCTTTTGGCCGTTCGATTTTCGGTTCTATTGGATTGTGTTCTGCTAGATTCGGTTCTGTTGTTTCATTCGAATACATTCGATCCGTTCGTTTGTATTCGGCTCATTGTTTGATCTAGTTCGGTTAATTTTGGCTATATTCCATTTTATTCGAAAATTAACGTTTAATTAAAAATTATGTTTTATATATCAAATTTTCTGTTTCTAATTCAAAATTACGTTAAGCCAATTGTAGAACGTATAACGTAAAAGTAGAAGACAATATTGGAAAGAGCAGTACTTTAGCAATATTTTATTCCTACTCAATTATTAGCGTTGCAATTTATTCAGGAATCATAGTTACCTGTCGCTAGTATTTATCATTTTACTTACTAGTCATTCAGAAGTAATGAATTATTTCAGTTCTCTTAATACAGGTCGTTCGTGACATGTGTTATTCTCTTCGGAATGGAAAAGTAGAGAAGTTATTATTTTCGCTCAGGAATCAGATTTTTCCTACTCTGAATTTATCATTCATTAGCGAGAAATATTTATTTTGTTTATTATAACCTTGCCAATATTTCAGACGAGATATGAAAATAAATACCAATTTCAATTTCTTTAAAAAAATAAGAGACAAAGTTAATACTGGAGAAAATATTGAAACAATGTAAGTCGGGTAAAACGGAATGAAACAAGTTATATAATTTTCCGACCTCGGAATTTGAAACACGAGCATTTGAGTTAATCAGCTTCTTCCCCGAAAATATGATTTCACACTGATGACCGATGTGAATTTTAGCTTAAATAATAAAGGTGGAACCGTTCGTGGTCCAATATTTCACTTCAGTGTATTAAATTTTATTATGAAAAGTTGTTTTTCTTTTCTTGATTTTAATTTTATATTTTTCTTCCCTGTAAAAAAATAAAGGGGAAACGTTTTTACCATTGTGCTTTATTTAATCCCTGCAAATTAATTAAAAAAGAAAATAACGATCATTATACCTGGAATTTGTAGCCGTATCATGCCCGATTAATTACGATATAATGCCGATTTTTTAAATTATAATTGTATTGTTCTATGTTTGCATAAAAAATGCAAACCAAAATAAGTAACAGAGATAAACCGAAGTAGATTTTGTAGCGGCTAACAATATTTTAATTGGTTTACTTATTTATCTGTTACGTTTTAATTCAACAATTCTTACCATTTTAATTTGCTTAAAATTTTTTTATATCCTATGTAGATCGCCCGTCAATATTTTATAAAAATTGTTAACCTCAGATCAAAACTGATTCCCTAAGTTTTAAAAGACTCTGATGTTCGTTTTCACGATATTTTTCAACATTACGGTATGTAAGGCGGAAGCCCTCATTCGGTAATGTTCTGTTTAAAAAAGTTTTCAAGGAACTGCCGAATTATAATTCAGAGTACGTTTGCCAACTTGCAATAGCCAGGAAAAACGATCATTAATGTTAGTGAATATTTAACCAAATTCACAGGGGAAGTTCGATAAATACCTGCCCTTGGCAAAAACATTTTTATGTGTAAAATTCATTTTATTTTTCAACATAGCCTCCTTTGACGTCGCTACACTTAGTCCAACGTTTTTTCTGTCTTTTGTATCCCACCTAAGAAATACGATTTCTGCAACCATGCAAAATTTTCTGCAATCACTTTTTTTTTCTTGCGCAGCTTTATTGAAACGATTCAATAAGTTGGCATTATACCCGCCATTGATCATTTTGCCCTTTTCAAAGTAATCAAAGAGGTTTAAACTACGTACAATCCAGAACACTGCGGCCATGATCTCGTTGGCCAATAAATTGGCTTTGGTCTTCTTTGGCGCCGGTTGACCATGTTTCGTCAACAGTTACGGATCGACGCAAAAAATCATTTAAATTGCGCTTATGCATCGCCAAACATCCCTTTGAAGTTAACGCAGGTGCATGTTTGTGGTCACTACCCGGAAAATTTAGATGCCGACACCCTCAGCAATCTCACCCCTTCTCAACCCCCACGCATTCATTACCTTCTTAATCAAAAATACTTGTACAGACGCGTCTAAATTCTGCTGTTCAATATTTTATGGTCGATAATGAAGGTGCAGGGTCCTTATAAACTTCACTGAGTTCCACTTTTATCTCAACGTTCGTTTTGTTTTCAAAAACAAATATTTAATCGCTGCTTCTATATTCGACTTTTTCCATTGTTCTTAAACCATAAAAGTTGTTCACTTCAAATGGCTGTTGTTCACAAACTAGCTGAAGTATTTCTTTGAAAACTTAACCCATTAAAGTAAAAGTGTTGATTTTTAGATTTTTGTATTGCAGAGCTTTATTCCATATTTCCAGATTATGTTGGAGATCAGTCTCACTTTTTGCAAATATCACTAAATCATCCGCGAAGATACATTCACTTATTGATATCCTTTCCATATTTTTAAACCCTACCGGTAGTTTCCTTACTTTGTCATTTATTTCCTGTAATACATCATCCATTATTAAGTTGAAACGCGTAGGGCTCAAAACTCTGCCTTGTCTTAGGCCGTCTTTGAAATATTTCTGATTGGGAGTTTTTTGTTCGTCTGTTTTTTAGTTGCAAGTATTTCTTCCACATGATTTGCTTCTCTTTACCTGCTTCTTTTATTTCTTCATTCCACCATCCTGTTTGCTTTCTGTTTTTGTTAATTCTTGTAATACCGCACGTTTCTCTTGCAACTTTCAGTATTGTAGTTTTGATATTTGCCCAAAGTATTTTCCAGGTTGATATCTCTAACTAATGTATTTAATTTTAGCATTTCTTTTTCTATTTTTTCTTTATACTCATTAGCTACTTCAGGTTGTCTTAATTTAAAACTTTTTATTATTTCCTTTGTGTTTTGCTTCTTGTTCTGCACATTTCTTATGTTTTTTCCTTCTGCAATGATCATTTTTGTCATTAACAAGTAGTGGGCTGAATATATTTCTAGTCCTCTCGTACTCTAGTGTCTTTGACTTCCTTTCTGTAGTTTCGATTTATTAATTTTGATTAAATTGATTTCTCATTTCTACTTCTTATTTCTCTTGTATATTTATGCATATCCTTGTGCGCGAAGAATGAGTTTGTAATTATTAAGTTATTATTTATACAGAAATCAATGAGTCTTTTCCCATTGTTGTTTCTTATCGTTTCTCCATATGTACCAACTGCTTCACCTGATTCTGCATCTCTCTTTCCAACTCTACCATTCAAGTCTCCCATAACTAGTAATATTCCTCGCATATCCTCCGTTGCCTCCTCTAACTGTTCCCAGAACTCCTCTTTTTGCTTTACTGACGCATCTTCATTTGGGCCATACACTATTATTATTGTTGTTGTGGTTGTTTGTTTTTCGATTTCCATTTCGATCTTCAATATTCTCTCTGATATAGCCTCGCATTTCTTAACATACTTAATATGATTTTCTTGTACCTACGCCCTCCTTCGCTCTTTGTTTCTGTTCTACCCCACTGTGTATTAAAAGGTGTCTCGCTTTTACTATTTTCTCTTTCCCTTTTCATTTTTGTCTCAGTAATCCCTAATATGTCTAAGTTTGCCTTGTCAAACTCTTCCACTAGTTCCTCTTCCTTCCCTCTCATACTTCTGATGTTCCATGTTGCTATTGTCCATCGAGTTCCTTTGATTATTGGTCTACTTTTCATCAGTTTTAATTTATGTTCTTATTCATTGTCATTTATTTCTTCCTTTTCTCCATTTTGTCTTACTTTGAATAAATTATGTGGGTTTTTATTAAATCTATTTATATCACATTTCAGTCCTTTTCGTTGCGCGATCAACTTTGTATATCCATCCGGTATTGCCCTTTCTAGTTTCTTGAACTGCTTGTTGTGCTTCCTACTTTCTCCAGAATATTCTCTCTGTTGCATTTCCAGATCTGCCCATCTATTACCAGTTTCGAAAATCCTATTTTTACTTGTTTCCAATTTTTCCTTTCCTCTTTTGCCCTCTGTCTTATTTTCTTTTGAGTTTCTCTTTCCTCTCTCGATAGGTCATCATCAATATATATTTTGTCGCCTGTCCTATTTCTTAATTTACTTTTGTTTTGCATCACCTCAAATTTCTTCTCTTCACTACCTAGTTCCAACATGCATGTCTTTACACCCAATCTTCGTGCAGTTTTTATTATTGGTTTTATTCGTATGTCCATTTCTATGAATTTCTTCATTTTCTCTTTCAGGGAGTTTCCGTCCCAGGTATCCATTTGTCAGACCATGCATTACTATGTTGTTCCCTCTTCTTTCCTTTCCTAATCTTTCAATTTTTTTTTTCGTTCTTTGAAAGCACCTCACCCTACACAGCCTCTTGTACATAGGAGTGGGGAGGAGTCGTTAAGGGTCAGTTGTATCAAGTTTAGTGTATTTCGCACAGCTAATAAGAAACGATTAACGAGAAACAAAGAAAACCCCGATTTTCAAAAACCAATTTCACTCCCCAAAACCGATTCTGTGAAAGTGTGAGTTGGGTACCTTTTCTCGTGTACATGCAACTGTCCCCCTTTATATTTTTTTAATTGTGCACAGTTTATGCTTAATTTAATATACTTCTTTAAATCCCTTTGTTTATTAGAATCCATTACATTATATTTATGAAGGACTGAGAATAAAACAAGAAGAATTTAAGTATATAATAAATTGGGCCGCCAATTTTAACACACACAGAGTCGTCATGGATTATACGTATTATATTTATATATACAAAAAATTATTAGTAGTAGTAATTACGTATGTCAAATGTTCTTCAATGACTTATAAACAGTGGATTAACATTTCAAGAATTATGCAATAGTCATGCGTATAAAAATGTATACAAAATATTGCATCATAAGGTAAAATGAGGATTTTGTTTTGTTGACTTCATATATACCCAAGAACGTTCTGCAAAGAAGTTCAACATGTTAAACAAAGTTTCTGAGACTCGTCTTCTATCGCTATATAAAGTATTTATTGAAATATAAGTGGTTAAATATCGGAGATGGAAGCAATTCTCGAGAGTGCAGCGAAGTTCATATTTGGTTCAAAGAACATAAACAAAATTTGATTATGTACGAAAATATTACATCAACTTTCAGTCTCAACTTCCTACCACGTATGTACATCTACATAGTATTCGTTCTGAAATTGAATTGAGGTATTGAAAGCAAGGGTACAGCGCTCGAAAACAATTTCTTTAAGAGGTAAAGTGATTTCAAAAGATTCTTAGCATGGATTTAACAATAAAGGGAACAACCCGAAAATTCAGAAAAAAATTTAAATTTCGTGGGTTTGCAGACTGATGAAGTGTAATAACAACTATGAGACAAATATTAGTTTTTACTGGATCAAAAGATACGTAGGAATTAAACCGAATATGTCTGGAAAACCGGGAGAAGCAACTAGAGATAATTAGTGTCACATCCCTTCTACAAGGTAAAAAATGTTAATATTATTCAACACTAAAATAATTACGATTTCTTTAATAGGCTCCGCACTAATTTAGTGTAACGTCTACTGCAAAACTAACACTACCAGAAGTGGAGTATCTAAATAGTTGCATTCCAGTGCACTTTACGTAGTGCAAACTCATAGCACTATCACGACACTATTGCTTTATAATTGTATTGTGTTTGATGTTATTTCCAAGTAAGTTTGAAAAGGAAGAGAAAAACTATTTGTGCTATTTGAGCAAGCTATCATGTTTATGTGACAAAAACCAAGGATGTTTGCTGACCGCCTTTACTTCAAAAAAACGTTTATCCAAAAATTTTATAAAAGTACATCTCCGACAAAATATCGAATAACAAGGAAAGGATTTGAAACCGAAATACGGTGATAGCCATAATTATGGTAACATGATGTAGTTACCAATACAACCAATTATTTATTTCATATGCAGCATTTTGTGTGGTCACAATCATTATCAGTGCACGGATACATTCACATCTTCAGGTGCTGGCGGATACAGACCACAGATAAAAATTAACAAAATATATAGTAACAATACAACAATAGAAGTGAGCAAATCAAGGTATACGCTTCACTAGTTGTAAGAATATATTGTTTAGTAGAGAAACATCATTATTTATTATTTTGTTGTCAAAGTTTTTCATGAAAGTAGATTCAATTGTGTTCAAATTCTTCTGGTTACTACCTTTCAGTAATTTTATATTCTCGGCCAACAAATGGCGTGCAAAAATCGATCTTTATTCTAATACATAATTTACGCTCTTTGGCTCTAATTTCTAGAAACTTCTGAGTTTAACTTACGTAAACTTTAAACGGATTTTTTCCTTTCCTCGTAATTTTTCATTTAAATCTTGGTAATAAATTTAATAGAATACCGATTGGAGAGAGCAGGTTTACGTTTAAGTAAAATAAAATAATTTTTTTAAATTAAATTTCATAATTTGCTCTGCCACGTTACGTGAAAAAAAATCTTTGTGAATTTAAATAATGACTTGAACATTTCTCGGCTGGTGTCAATGTTGTACTGTATTTCGTAAAATTTCTGTTTCTACATTTATTGTAAATACTATTCATAAAAGTGCTGCTACAACCATTCTACTTTGCTACATTATCTATGAAATCTAGTTCAGATGTGCCGAAATGGTCGAATTCTTTGTATGAAGCATTTAAATACTAGCAAGGATTTTTCCCACTAGCAACCGTCTGATATGTCAACATTCCAAGAATCCATACTACTTTTTAATTTGTTGTAAAAGAACGTTAAAATTGAGGAAGTTCGAATTTGCATTTTAGATAATGAAGTTACATTCTTTTCTCAATCTTTAAGTTTATTAAGTTAAGATTAAATGAGTTAAAATCCTGTTTGCGGCTGATATACAGAGGTCCAGAGTACTGTCGCTTTGACAATAGAAAAATGTTTATCGTTGTTGACGTTACCATTTTTGTATATAAAGCAAACTGCTTAACTGTAAATGGCATCCTGGTATAATTTTACGAGAGTTTCCATGAATCTCAACCAACAACTATCGCTTTCGTGCCACATTGCCGAAAGCAGTCCATTGTGTCATACCAAATAATAAAATTACGACCGACTCACTACGGTTTATAAAGAAACATCCTTAGAAAATATTTTCTAAGAATAGACTATATATAAGTTTAATTTATACTTATTTTAAGGAAAATAACCATTCATTACGCTACGTTTACGTGCTGCTTTCTGGAAATTCGCTATTTCTGAACACCAAACATGACCCAAACTTCGAAATACAACTAGAATTCTTTAAATTAAACACGTTTCAACTGGAAATACAACAAGCACAAGGTACCTCGATGACAGACACAAAGTTACAAATTAAATTTAGCTTGATTCCATTCTTTTATTAATCGCGATTCCGATTGTTTTAGGACCAACAGAACAGCAGATTTTGACAATTTTCCTTTGCAAAAATACATTGATGTCGAAACGCAAGCGGAAACTATTAATTGTAGATGTAGCGCTATACAGGCGAGGCAGAGACGCAACTGTAGCACAGATTATATTGCTTCTTGATGACGTTTTACATCAATTTGTATGTTTTGGGAAATGAGAAGGTGGAATACAAAAGAAGTTATTATTTATTTAGTTCGGCTTATTAGTACCCCCTTACAACCTTACGCCAAGGATAATAGACCAGAAAAAGAATTTCCACCTCCAAAACTGAGCTCCCCGCCCCAAGGGAAATGTTAACATTGAACGAGTGGACACGCTAGAGTCACAAGGCCTGATGTATGCGTAGCGCTAGTTACAGCTAACTTTCATGCTGGGAATAATAACATCGTTATGTACCCTACATATGTACTTGAAATGTTCTCATGCCAGTGTCATTTTAAACAATTCTTGAGGTCGACTACATTTCGAATGCATGTGTTTGAATAGACAAATAAATAATAATAAACCAGAGAGTAGGAAGTTACCTTATTATTTCTCCTGAGAGCTTTAATATTGAATCATAATGAAATATCGTTTGCATACGTCCGACATGTCGACAGTTGACCTGGATTCAGCGGCCCCATTTAAAGTAGATTAATACAATCGCTGTTTGACACTTTTAGCAAAATATTTGTACATTATAGTATCAAATACAAATATTGCCGTTATTAAGCCATTTGTATATGTGTTGTTCCCTTGCTTTACATAAAAAACGAGGATAACCTTGAAAGCAAAAAGGGAATTAGTAAAAATTATAACAAAAAAAAAAGAAAAGGAACATCGCTTAATGCTACAAACATAATGCCAGACAACGTATAACTAAAAAAGCATTTTTAACCAATAAGTTTAACAAAACAATATTCTGGCATTACAGAAAATTAAAGCTCTAAACGATAAAGATAAAGATATCGTTAACGACAACATTTAATCCCGACATAATTTTTACGTCAGCTTATATGTATGTACTCTTGGAGAAGGAAAACAACAGCATCTTGTGTGTTGGTTTGGGTAAAAATAAGTATAAACATACTTAACAGGACCAACATAAATATGAACGTGTATACACTTAAGTAACATGATCATCCATGAGACTTTCACGGCCGTTATTGATTATGGAATAATCTTCCGAATGTTACCGATTCGTTGAGTTGGTATTCACCAATCATACGGCCACCATCTTGGATGGTTTCAAAAGATTGATGTTCTCCCATGCTCCTCGTTACGTGTATTACTTCCATTTCCTTGTGTCCCTTGTGAGTTTTTCGACTGTAAATAATATAATGAGTCCAACTGTATCTATCGTGGATTTTAACTCGAATGAATAGCTGTCCTCAATCCTATATTATAGAGCGAAGTTATCAGTTTTGCATCCGCACTGATATTACAAGAAAAACGATCTTGTTTTTATAATGCATGTAGCATTTATGTAGCATTATTGGAGATAAACACCTCTGAAAATAATTTTTCCAACTGATACGCCGATCTTGATCTTCACCGTACATATAATAAATCCACTGGAGTAATCTGGAAACATAAATAACATGCGCAAATCAAAATTAACCTTCGAACAAGTAAGAGACTGGAATCGCAGAACAATCAGTATTCCAATAGATCAGAATTAAGATGAAAATAAATTTTAGAACTGTGATATCGGTTTCTGGTACAATTTAGGAAATGATAGAATTGATATTACATACCACTTGTTTTCTAAAAATGTAACAAATTAATATAACTAATTATTATTGTAACAAGCAGGTATGCGATCTGCGGTCGGTTGCAGAAGAAAGAAGACTGCTTTATGCGACTACTCAATATTTCGCTCTTTACTTCATGAGGAGTGTAAAAAACGGATATATACGAGTTAAATCTGGAGAAACGGACCAAACTCCAGGACTATATTGTACACATGAAAATAATGTAAAAAAGCTATATTCTTATTCAATTTTCATAGTGCTGATAGTTTTGGCTATCGATAGTACATGCCGATAGTCTGGTGCTATGGATAGTGCTAGCAATAGGGATATTCAAGATGTAACATTTGATTTCTCACATTAAATTTAATCTTATATTTTGTTCATTTACTGCTAACTTGGGTTACTTGTTTTCTTTTTTCATGAGATGTAATTTTAAATACTCCGCTGTATAACGTAAAAATAAATTATTTTTTTTTCTTTTTGATCATAGAAGCAGCTAGCAGGTATTTTAGTCTAATTTACATTGCGAGAAAGCCGGTTATTGATACAACAAAATTTTTATAAAGTTAACAAGTGATCTCGTTTGCATACAACGAAAAAGATACCGACACTAAGTTATAGCGTAATAACAAAAAAATACTAACGTTCTTGTAAATAATACAAATTTGCGCTTGTTTTGGAGTTAATACGTCTTAATTAAAATAAGTCAGGTATGTTCTATATTCTACAAAATTTTTTAGCTTTATCACATACGACGTACTTGCTATCTAATAAACTTATTAATCTCATATGTTATTCAAATTTGAAATGTCCAAATATGGTAATATCTTGGTAAAAACGTAACGACAGGAATGGTTACCAATATTAAGATAATCTGAACAAGCTACTTGACAAGAACGCTATGAATAAAAAATTCTGACGTATGAAATTTCCTTTATGTATAATTAGGCTACAACGTAGAAGCAAATGAAAATCAGATAAAAATGTATGAGTTTCTTTGCATTATTTTCACGTGTACAATACACTCTCGGGGTTTGGTCCGTTTTTTCCGGCTCATTCTGTATAAATAGCAAATTTGGTCATACAGTAGTCAAGCAATTAAAAAGCGAATTAAATTTTACATTTTGCAATATTAAAATCGGAAAGTTCGACATTTCAAAAAGGAGGAGAAAACTGACTGTTATAAAAGTAAGAAAAAAGCACCCTTCTGTGATATTTAATAATAGTTTACCGACTTCAATGATAGCCTGTAACTACTTCAAATACTAAACAGATTTCAACGTATCCAAACACATTCTAAGGCAGGTTATATTGGAGTTGTGACAGCCGCTTGTTTCGAAAAAACAGGAAATTGTGGGTGCAAACTACTCATGTATTTCTTAATTCTCCCCCTCATAGGCAAACAGCAAAGGCAGTTAATTATCTCCTACAAAATGAGAGCTGCAGAAACAATCCACCTGAATATAATTCTAATAAATATGCAGATAAAAAAACGCAGTCATTTAGTGGACTCTTTGAAGTATAGAGATGGTACAAACTCAATTAAATTCTGTTTTTTTAAGAAATTATTTAATTTAATTTCATGTGTTACTTTTGGTTCAAAAAACTAATATTTCAGGAAAATACTTTTTGCTGTCATTTTACATTTCTGAAAATGTAATGGATTTATGTGAAATTAAGCAACAACATTACTCGTATATGTTGTTATAGACTTCTGCGGTCGTTGTTTTCTTTTAAAAAATGTGGGTTTCCGAGTTGAAACCGCGTCGTAATTGCAGCCCAGAAGAAGCTCCATGAAATTGAAAGCGGAACGTCAGCATTCTCATGCAATTACGACGCGGATTCAATCCGGAAACCCAAATTCTTTAGAACATTACTCGTAGTATACAGAGAATTATCAAAGGTCTAAGAAAAGTACTCAATAACAAACGAAAATGTGCAGTTGCACGAGGTTTGTTCAATATCTAATGTTTAGCTGCATTTTTACGTAGATTTCTAGACAATTAATTAACGTCGCATCGTGGTGCATTCGAAAGAAAATTGTCGAAAAGTTATGCACGTGGTTTTAGTAAATTTGATTTAACTTCCTTGTAGAATTTAATCCCAGTTGGCCCAATTTTGTGCAAAGTTTATCGTATGATTCGACCCTTTGTTTATGTTTAGAGGATCCTTAGGAGCAAATTAATTACATTTACCGTATTATGTACATCTATCCTCTGTAACGGCAGGCGCTATGGTATTTGTATTGGTGCGTACATTTCTGTACTTAATTGTGTGCCTAGAGCAACCGATTCTCTATAGACTCTCTCAGCGATTCGCCAAACTCTTCACGTCAACATATAAGAGTTTATTGTGACATAATAAGAAACGAAGGCCTTCCCAGTAGAGTATTTTAGAAAATCGTTTACGCTTAAGGCATTCCGCGCGGGCACATTATCTTAGGACCTTCCGCATCCCGGATAATCAAACCAGAGGCTTTACAGATCTTCCCATATTTTATTTGTACTTGATAGGGTATAAGCACTTTACGTGGGCGTTTTATAAATCTTCGGTACACGGTGCGCACTACGGAAAAGCCCTACAAGCTCCCGCATTCCGTTGTATTTTGTGAAGGATTGCCCGTACGTTTGGCGAATTTTAAGTACGGCAATACAGGGTAGGCATACCTAAATTATTGTTTCCTTGATTACTAGAGCTTCAAGTATTTTTACCGTTCAATGTTTTTGTATGCTCTCCCTCCAAACTAACGATCCTATAAATCGCAATCTTACACAATAGGTTATTAACATATGTATACCTTCTACTTTATAGCACTGGTTAAAGTTGGTAAAGTTAAATACCTTTATCTTGAAGGAACATACCGATTGAAAAAGAAATCAATAAATTCTTTTCAAAATAACGAAAGAAGACGTAGTACGACATTTCTTTTGATGACTGCGTTCAACAAGCTTACAGCACTACAAGCGCACTCAATCGCAAGTAGTGCTAACATTCAATCGCATGGTCGCTAGTCCTGACACCGATGCAGTAATGTGATACTATTTGTTAGTATATTTGAAGAGTTACCTGAAGAAACATTAATTAGCTCTGTCCCAGTCTTTTAATAATTTCCAAGTAGTAATTGTGAGCTTGAACAAGCTTTATTAAGCCTTCGGGAATATTAGCCTATCATTAGAGAAGCGAATGCATGGCATAAGCTATTACAGGGCGTGTGCATAAACCTACCATCATCGACTTAAATAAAAAATCCAAAATATGAAATAATTTGCGTAAAACTGCGGAGAGGTTATTAAACCTGTTATTCTTTTCGAAGAAAGTTATAAATAAATTCCATGTGGATGATTTTTTAATATCTGCAATAAACAACAAGTGTTTAACTTTTATAAATCGTATTATTTCATATTATAAAATAAAAATTCATAAATAGCTTGAAGAATTCAGTTCTGCATGTTGAAGTATATTTATAACAGAAGACTTACAATAGGCTTCAGTAAATTAATGTCTTCCTTGAACTAAAATGTATCTAACATTTAAGTTCAAAATTAGACAATGTGTACGCGACATATCTTCTTTTTTGTATCAATGTCCAAAAGACGCAAAACAGTTAATCAAATACAGGAACAATATTTCCATAAACCCGGCTTTTAGTATGTGATATGTATTTTGTGCATAGTAAATAAGAAAATGGTTAACATTTAAGCATCTGAGTTACGTAACTTCTACGATAGCCAGCCTGTGTTTGAAGCAAGTTCACACTGAAGGATGAGTTAGAAATTGTATGGCTCCAGTGCACTAAGCCAACTAATTACTCCAATGGCGAAGATTATATTATACTAAAATGTCACGATAATTAATCGATATTTAATACTGTTTAAACATACGAGAGAGCTTTGGGCGCTTTATATTTTCAAGATTATATCTAAGAAGATCATTATCTGTTGGGCATGGTACTAAGCTGCGTAAGCTGGACCCATACGAAAATTATATTTTCAAATTCAATAGTTATTCAGATAACTAAACGAAAGCATATAGATATATACGTTGCAACGAATGAATGGCATTCAAACACACACGAAAACAAAACTTATTGGATTGACCATCCGTATATTTTCTTAACGCAATGAACTGCATCAGAAAATAGGACCGGCTCTTATCAAATTATTAGTAATTAATGAAGTTCATACATTTATCCTCGGTTGGGATTTAGCGGCGATTCTTACAAGTTACAAAAATTTCAATATTCTCTTCGTTTTATTAGCTAGTTTTATAAACTTTATTCCAAAATTGAACATTATATATATATTATATTGATAATATATATATCGTATTTTTAGCACAATACGATGAATAATTTTTAGTCTTCGCAGCAAACATTGTGTTTCTTATTAATGTGCATGCAATTTATTAAATACAACTACAAAGCTAAATGTTTTCTACTTTTTATTCTCAGTGTTTCTTTCCAGTTCCCTTCTTTTAGTTTTTCTTTTTTTTTGTGTTAATTTCAGGAATTTCAGTGATTTTTTTTTATACAAAGCGATAAAATAAATATTTAAGATGTGTTTTTTCTTCAATTATTATTCCAAATTATATAGTTAGTCTCTCCGCATTTGCTTGGCTAATATGTCAACCAACCTTTTCTTTTCAGTAACAATGTATTTTAGTGGTGAGATTTTTGTAGGCTCAGCCCGGCGAAACATGTTTATCACCCTAGTCTGTCCCAATTTAATATGTTTACGGTGCGTTTTTCTGTCCAACACGTTCGGGGGGGTTTGGTGAAAATGGAGTGACATTGGCACATTATCAATTCCATCACGAATCATTATTAAAAAGAAAAATGATAAATTGATACTTCTCTCATTCTAGCATAATAATAATAATCACACTAACAACTTCTGCGCCGACTTTAAAAAGGTACATTTTGGTGATTCACTATGTGGCAACTACAACTAAAACCGTATTGGCGGATAGCTGATGAAATCACTACCTCTATTCAACAAATAAAAGAGTGCACAATTTGTGGCTCCGCTTGGCCCGATCTGACACATTTGTCAAACAGGCCCGATAGCTTCATCCATCAATACCGTTTTGTCCTACACGAAAATGATCACATACATGCAATCTTATTTCAAAGAATGCATTCTCAAAGCAAATAAATCTCATTTGTATTTCACTATTCGCGGTATTTAGAAACTAAGAATAATTTCAATTACAATTTACTTTGGTGAGAGAAATCTTTGTAGGAAATAGCACGGCGCAGTATCACATGTTGAAAAGTTTCAAACGAGAATGTCCAAAGTTAACAGTGAACAGAATTGTCGGATTTGACGGGTCGAACAAGCCTCACAAATCGAAAGGGCTTGACTGGCCACCTGTCTATTTTTAAAAAAAAACCGGCTCCGCTCGCCTCTGCAATATTCCAGGCCGATCGCGATCTAAGACGAGCCCTAGCGGCCTATTTGCGCCTTTCGTGAAGGGTTGTTTATTTCCCCTCCAATATCTTTTTATATTATTCAACTAGACCATTGAAACAGTTCACTTGATTAGTTTTTTCGAAATAAATAACACTTTTTACCAACAAACAGCAAGACCTTCTATAACTATCCCCTTTGTGGATAAATTAAAAACTAATGTCAAAAATACTTTTGCCGATTTTCCACGACATGAGTTGATGGATACGTTGATGACACATTATTTAATTTCATCTCCATTAAATTTTACTCAGAATGACGAAATAGACAACATAGTTTACTTTTCCGGTAAGGTAGAAGCAATAACAGAGTCATCTTAGAGAATTCTATTCATTCTTGTTAAGATAAAATTTCAACACATAACCCTTTGGTACATCGATTTGGAAAACGAACTCAAAGAAATTAACAAACTTGCTAATTTGAAAAATATTCTAAGGATGTAGTCTGTAAATACTATTAGGAAACCTAAAAATAGAAGAATTAGAATTGGAAAAGAAGTACTGCGACCCAACGTTAGGAAGCAAATAATTAATTAAACAGGTAACCGGTCTATAATGGTTCGTGGAAAAAGGAGGTTGTTAGCAGGTATGTACGGAGCCAGTTCAAAGTCATTTGTATAAAGGACGTCCCAAGACTTGTACCCTGCATCATCATCCCTACGGTGCTGGAGAACAGAAGCAGCTTAAACAGATCTTGAGCTGTTCTTATAGAAACCAGCACCACTCCTATTCACCCCTACATAAAGCCTTGGGACACTAAATATAAAAATATTTACTATTGTCATAAAAAATATGTAAAATTACCCTGTTTTTATAAATTACACTACAAGAAATCTAATCTAAAAGTTAATTCTAAAATTGTTTTCTCGCCATTAACAGCCTCAAAAACATTTTAGAAAACAGAGACCAAGTAGATAACAGGTAAATCAGGAATTTAAAAAATGTTATGAAAAGAATGCAACTAAGTATATATTGGGCAAACTAAAAGATCAATCAACGTTCGGTACAAAGGGCATCTAGCTCATCTTAAGATTGGAAGGCTTGACAAATCTAGTGTCGCCCTACATATGTTTGGAAGAAATCATAATATTGATAGTATAAAAGCAGAGCCCTTAAATTTCAACACTTGCCCCCCTGAAATATTTTTATACACCGTTACTAAATATACTACTTCCTAGCTACCCTGTAGTTAGTTTTTATGTCTATGAGTACGGTTCCACACGTTAACGTAAGTTTAGTAATTTATTTGATTTCAATTCCACCTTTGAAGTAGTCGGATTGGGACATAATGGTCCCTGTAATATTTGAAAATCCTTGTGGAAGCCGAAAGATTCCTTTTTGGGAACTATTTAGCTTACGATTCCTACTGAACTTCTTTATTTTATGGTATTAATACAAGGTTCCTTCAGCTTTAGTTTCATTTCTGGAGATGAAGGAACTCTGGCATGTCAAGGTAGGAATTTTGACTCAAGCGTTAAGTCTCGCTTTTACTAAAATAACACTGATTTTGATTAATAATAAGACAATGGTGCTCTTTATACTCTAGATTCAGATTTAGTGTTACGTAACTATCTTATTTCTGAATAAAACAGAAACTGAAAGTGCTGGTACTATCAAAGAGGCCTCAAGTAGAATATTTCTTCTGACATGGTAAGAACCTTGCAGTGGAAGCATAAATTCTCAATAAACCTACTCTTTAAACAACGATTTTTGGCACTACTATCTTCACTAATTAATTATGTTGAACGATGTTCACAATTCTTTACATTATTCATCAAATACGACAAGAGAATTTAAAAACATTTACTGTAGTTTCGAGATTTACGACTTATTCGGTCTACTTGCTGAATTACAGATATCTAACATAGACAGCAAGCTTATCCATTCCTTTAGCAATTTTTATCCTGGAAAACGGCCATGAATTTTTGGCTACGATGTTATATAGCTAAAAGCTCGTGTTAAAGTTGATGATTATTTATAATCCAAACAATACATGGATATTTTGGGAGATTATTTAGTCTTAGTTAACCGCAAAATGTGTTACTTCGAATTGCACATCCAGGGTGGGTTCTAACGTACAGAGAAGACTCATGTTGAAGAACGGTTTTTATTATTAAAGGAGAATAATATTTTTCGTTTCGAAATAAAGTATTTAACAAAAACTGCTCGGAATGACGTCTCTATTTTTCTATAAGTATTCGTCCACAACGACTGCTAAATACCACTGCACCCATTGTACCTTCTAAACCTACTGCCACAAAAATTAATCAATAAGAGTTATTTCTTGCAACGTCCCAAGCAATTAAAGTCGAATTTGGTACAAGTTCTCTCGCTTTCAGTTTGTTCCGCAATATTTACAGAAAAACACGGAATTGTTAAGAATAGAAATCTAGCGGTTTCAATGTGCAATTAGTGACAAATTGTTACGTTCTCGGACATTTGCTTCGATGAAGAGGGAGGAACAATTGCTTTCTTAGTTTTACAAAGTATTTGATTATTTGTTCGCTTACTCATACACGTCCAGTAATGATTTTTCTTGAACGATTTACTTCTTGCGACGATATTTAGGTATTTTTGTCCGCTATTGTTTACATTTTTGCATACATTTGCAAGAATGCGAGGGGAAGCGGTGTTGGTGGCACTTTTTTCGTAATTTTCCTAGTTTGCTTCCATATCTGGGTCTTACAGCATGGTAAGAGCACTTTTATTATCAAAAAAGATGCTACTCTTAATAATAATAAAAATAGTAATAATAGTTTTTATTGCCCAACGGTTTCCAGCACAATAATATACAAAACAAAGAATACGTACAATAATAAACTTCGAACTTATGAAATTTTTATCTAAACGTTAATTATTTGAGCATTCCAAAACTTTAGACACACAAATATTGTAATGAATTTCTTCAGTTATTACTGTTTAAGTTTAGAAAAAATAAACAATACTGTCAAACGTTGCAATGAATAAAATTCACTTCTTTATGCATGTAGGTTAGGTTTTTCTGCATGTCGTCTGCTCTCCCTCCTTCCGCCAAAGCAAAAATTGTTTGCCCTGAAATATGGGCCCTAATAAATCGCAACGAACTGAGAAAGACGCGTCGAAGAAAGGACATGCACCACTTCTTACTTCTCATCCCTACTACCTAGTAAAAATAATTGAACAATCGAAGTGAAGTTCTTTTTTTTTGCGATCATTCTTTTCTCAATCGATAAATAACCTTCATTTCCAGTAGCTCGAACGAAATAAATTGATACGAAGAGAGACTAATGCGAAAGAGAGCTCGATCTATTAAATCTTAATGAAGATTGATTCATGCAACGTGTAATACATTAAATCACTTCGAAGGCGAATCTAAAGTCGGTGGACATTAATTTTTAGAAGATGTGAAACATTATGTTCCGGTTTCGCCTATCATATTTATTCGTGAGACTCGGGGACGCCAGAATCAATAAAATCGTGTCATAGCGGAGAAGATAATGCTGTTCTATCTTACCCAAAAAGAGACGGGGAAGCAGATAAGTGCTATGCGAGTATTGCTCGGTCACACAATATAAACTGTTCCATGCGCAAATTTCGCTGGCAAATGTTTGCAAATGGGAATTTTCGTTAAATGGATATTGTTATGGATGTATAGCGGGCTTAACATGTATATATTGCGGTTGAGTAGAATGGAAAAGTAGGATGTCGACCTAACGCAGTTATTTAGCACGTAACTTAAAATTAACAAACCCATGCGTATATTTATACATTCCAAAACACATGATTTAAAAATAAGAAAGAAACTAAGAAATCCTATGAATCTTTCCTGGTGAATGCCAGAAACTAAATTTTTTATTGAGGTTTGTACGTCTGTTTAAAGATAAACTCTTTATTCTGAACTTATGTATATTTTATTGCTCGTATTTGACGACGTTTTATTGATTTATTATCAACAAAAGATTTTTTTGTTTTAGTTGTTTGAAATATGTTTTTCTTTGTCTTTATAATCACGTTCCTTTATTACCAAAAAGGGTGTAGGGATTCTGCTTAGTTCAACTCCTTATAAATATGTCCCACTTCTTTTTGTTCCTGGCTAACTCCTTTGCTTTAGTCCATGTCATTCCTCTGCTTCCCAAGTCTCTCTCGACCTTCCTCGTTTCTTCTTAATCGGAACTCTAGCTTCCCATACTTTCTTTACTGGTGCTTCCCCACCAAGCATCTGCAACCCACCTTTACTCTATATAACTTTCGATGGATTTTATGTTTAGCTCTTCTCTTATTTTTTTATTTCTTATCTTGTCCATCTTTGTAACTAAAGTCTGTGTTTATTTATATTCAATTACATTATGATTTTATTGTTCTTTTTTGTTCTTACCCATAGTCGTCTTCCTTTTCTCATATAATTGTTCAATTTTCCCAAATTGGATGTCGTGTCTTTAAGATATGCGTACTCAAATGAATGTTGTCTTGTTTATGATGCCAGAAAAAGAGGTCTTGTCACTAATCTCAACTTTTGTGTGTTTTGTTTTTCTTTATTAACGCTACTATAATTATTTGTAAAAATAAGGAACGCACAGAAAAATTCGTCATGCATAACATATTTTAAAAGCAAGGTTATAATTTTAAATAATACGTTTTACAAGTTTTTCTTCTTTATATGCAGTTATATTTTTTTATTATTCTCTCTTTATCCTTTATTTTGCATATGCATATTTCTTTCATTCATTTATAAATGTAGTCAAAAGAAAATGATCGTAGATTAGTTGGATGTATAAGCTATACAAGGATGATCTATTTATTTTAATACAAATAATACTAAAAGTATTGGTAGTAAGAAGCAGGCGACTATTCATTGTAATAAGTTGTATATTGTACTTAAGGCTTTTATGTCCTACCTAATATTTATTGAACTCTGTTTTTTTCTTTATGTTGAGCATTTGTTTTAATACTGTTTTTTGATAATTAATTTCTGTATCTACGACTTGCGCATTTTCCAAATCAAAGAAATGGCTTAGGTTATGAGTGTTATGCCATTGCTGTTTAATGTTTTTGTTTTTATTTCCATGCCATAACTAGGCGCGTAGATACTCTTTTGAAGTGTTGTCGGGTTTGCCCAACATATACGCCATCACAATTGTTACAATTAATTTTATATATAACATACGTTTTGTTTCAATGATCTACTTCTAGTTTTGCTTATGTAAACTTTTTTTGTTATTTTCGCAAAGTGTACTGGCAACTGTTAAATCCAAAATGTCCAAAAAGCTAATATTGTTTCTGTTATTTTTTTTCTACTATAAATTGTATTCGTGGATGGAAGGAGTTAAATGCAGTTAATAATTTTCTTTGTTTGATGATGCTGCAATATCTTCAATATTCTCGAAGATATTTATGTGTATGTGTAATAGTAATAAATAGTAAAAATTTCCTAAGCTACTGCACTGCTGAAGAGACTTTCTCATTGAGAAGAATATAGATAACGGATTAGGAAAGGATGAATTAACTTCTCACAAGGATAACAATCAACATCATTATACATTAAACCAACGATTCCTCAATTCTGCTTTAATTCATTACTTGCTAGTTAATTACATATGATACACCGTCTAATAGTCATACAAAATTCTCTATTGTGACTTGCGGTTCCTACGACTATTATTCTGAATGCAACCATAACTTCAACATGGCTATTAACGCGCTGGGTATTTGAGAGAGAGTTGATTTGTTATTATGTATGTAATTGCTTCTAAGTTTGTAGGCCACCATTATTAATATGAACAAGGCTTCATACGTAATAATAGGAAGCACAGCGGGCCACAGTGTAAGTAAGTTACAAAGATATTACGTACTTTTGTAATTAAGATTCAATTAAGACAGAAGTGAACTTTCAGGTCTTCCATTAGTTATAAATAATACTTCTAACTGAATTAGAATCACAAGTCTCTATTTAAAACTTTTTTCAATAATTTGATTTTGATTCACGTTAATCATTTCTACGTAGGTTCACCAATATATTTTATCATTTTCAAATCTAACGTACCAATTATACACAAAAAAGAAAATATTAATCACGGTAATTAAAGAAACCAATTAAACTTTAATGCTGAATGGGTGCTAGCTGAAGCAATTTAATCCGTATTTAATAACACAGTCAATGGCTTCAATTTTCCCCGTCTGAAAAACTGAAATTATTTTCGGTTCGTTTTTTCGCATCAGATAGAGTAACAAAATCGTTTCCCTGTTCGTGCTGAGTATGCAAATTTGGTATATTAACTAACTTTGTTCGAGGAAATAAATTATTCTCTTTAACAGGGAGTGAACAATGAAAATGCTGCGAAACTTCTTGCAAATCAATAATCTCCTGACACTAAATTTTTACCACAATATATGTAAATAACGACATGATTCGTTATAACAGTAATAGGAAAATAAAATGTTGAAACAAGGTATATGTAATAAATGATCTTTGTTTTACTCGAATAATGCTCAAACTTTGATATTGTTCGAAAGTGAAATAAAGAAAGATTACCTACCATTATATATACCTTCCATGTTTCTTTAATTTTTTTTCGTTTACCAAATACGACTATAAATAAGTACATATACACTATTATTTTATTCGCCTTTTTTATTTTTGATGCTTAACTCTTTCTCTACACTGTCGCTTTGACTATTACTATAATAGGTAATGTTCTTGCAGGTCACTACGTTATTCAACGCTTTAGAAGGCAAGTGATCACGTTTATTGCAACATATTACCCTTTCTAGCTGCATGGAGGCCATTACGACCATTAAACTGAATCTTACGTGCTTTACTGTGTTAGAATGTTACAGATTGCTATTATTTTAAATAGGGGAACTACACGGTCGATTTATTCTCGTAAATCGTCAAAAAACAAGATAAACCACGTTGCGGAGAGAACAAGAAACCATGTTGATGAGTATTATTTTTATCTTAATAATACTGCAGGACTCAAAGTGCCGTAAGAAAAGAAAGCATGATTGTATCAGTTCAAAACCTATCTCCGTATGACGAACATCATCAAGTCCCTCATCTGCTAATTGACAAAGGAAGCGAGGAAAGTAAAAACCATTACTGATAATATTCCGTTATGCTTAGTTGAATATATAGAACCAAGTTTTATTCCATCTACATCATCCGAGCCACATTTCATTACTCAGTTTAAGTTAAATAATTTGGTGCGGGATTTGAACTTATCGCAAGCATAATTTCTTGGGTCCCGAATACTCTAACAGGATCTCTTAGTGAAAGAAACATGAATTAGTATTTTCCGCAATAGACTAAACTTTAGTAATGGATATGACTCAAGCGTTTCACTTCGACTTTTGTCTTGAAAATATGAGCGACGTTCGCGATGAGAACGACGAATGCTTAAACTAAGACGTTTTGGGTATGGAAGAGCACCAGGCAAATGGAATTCTGCTATGTTAGCAAATTACTGTCTATAAGAGACGGTGCAATATTTTGTTACACTTCCAATTATAATAAAAAAAAATAAGGTCGGCAGCTTTCTTCAGTCGGACACTTTACTATCAAATTTGGTAACCAAAGAATCTATGCATACGCTTGAACCACAAATTGCACAATCGCTGTTTGAACCCGTAAATGTGTGTATTGGACGTCTGGAAACTACATTTCATATCATTTCAAAACCTGCCTAATATATGTCTTCTTCCCAAATATCGGACCGAACAAGTTCTCTTGATTAATTTTCAGAGTAGGCATTGTATTGCCAAATTTCAGAAATTGGCGCCAAAAGGTAAAACTGTAAACATTTATCTAATCTATAACTCAAAAGAGTCTCCAAATAGATGGTAACAAAAACGGCAGGTATGAGATACTTGAAACTCGTTACATACCTTTTCCGATCATTCTTCAGATTGTAAAATCTCTATACATTGTAGTATGTAACTAAAGTAAAATTAACAAGGGGAAACTACGGGGAAGCAATATTTTAGTGAGCGTGGCCGTTCCTAGGAGAGTACCATTCGGTGTTTGGCGTATTTGAAAGACTCTGAATCACGTTTTATGTATCTTTCCAATAAACAAAGAATTGATAAAGATAATGAGGTTAAAAATTGCAGCTTTAAACAAGAAATAAACAACTTTCACAGCAAGATATTCCAAAAAATGGGCCGTTAGCTGCTTTCGGTCAAGACATGTCTTTCTCTAGAAACTAACGACTTAAATAATGATATTACTTTCCTTTTTTTACAAAAATTGATTCGACCAAGTCCAGGAGCCTCCGGTATTCAACAGGGACAACCATCAAAAAAAGTTTTAAAACTAACAGCTTCATAGAAACACCTCATAGAAGGTATTGCCTCTATTAAAGAAGTATTCGAACGAAGAACTGTCATTTGCAACACATACTAATGTACCGTTGCTTAGAAGAAAAGATCCAGTAAACGTTGTTCACGAAGTTTCAAAAACATCACCAAAGAGAGCAACAGAAATTAAAAAGATCTGGAAATCTTCAACCGTGGAACCCACAAAATATACACTGAAAGAAGCATTGATACTATATATTTGCAAAATATAGTTATTCCGTGGCAAAAAGGCGACAGCTAACGCTATAAAATAAGACCTAAAAGTAGAATCTATAAACACTAAATCATTAGCAGAAATAAAAATACCACTACTTACCGATCATACTATGAATAGACTGGCAGTCCATTTCCCAAATCATGTACAATGAGAAGGCAATTGATCAGGAACCTAAATGTTTATTGTTAGAGCATTTTTTTTTCTGATCACATTTCGGAATCAGGGGGCGAAGAGGACAGTCAATATGTTATAGTGAATAAATAGACCTATATTTTAATTAAAAGATAAACCATGCATTGCTTACGTTTCAGAGAATTTTTTCAAGCGCCTTTTTACTGCCATAGTTTTACTTCCTTAAAGGCAGTTAATTGTACAGGTTTCGACCTACGCAATCGATTAACTGCTCAAGACTTATCAATCGATTAGGTGAAATATGATCTCTATCGCGAGTTGAGTAGTGTCGGTTAATTACCCTTGTGACTGTTGATGTGCTATAATATCAAATATACAAAGGTCAGAGTAAATATTTTGCCTTGCTGCTCGACTAATAAAGTATCAAGAATGGTATAATAACTAAAATCCTTGGCTATCCTTCAAAGGCTGTGTATACTAAAAATCATCGTCTAAATTTTATTTTTCCACGTCAGTGCTGGTAATATTTTTCAAATATTAAGACGCCGAAATCTATCTTCGAAATATCACTCTCGAAGTGGAATGAAATTTACATAGAAATTGTTCTACGTTTTAACGGAATGCAATTTTGCCTATAAATTAAATTATACATTTTCAACTATGCAAATCGTAGGAAAACGGAGAAGACTTTAACGGAAGGTAGTTTATATTAGATATATGATTAATATGCAGATTATCTTTATGAAGCAAGCGAAGTCAAGAACAGAATATTCACTCATTTCATAATTTAGTCAATTTTGCTAGTTATTTCACCTGCTCCATTTATAATTCTATCGCCCAAATTTGCATGCTCCAATTGTATAGCCAAACGAAAACAAGGATTTCAAAAAATACTGGGAAAATATTCTTAACAAAGGAGATCGACAATAGTAGCTTATGACAAAAAAATATGCGGGTTGCAAACATTAGGAATACCGGCCATAAAAGATATTCCTAACAAGAACAAAAAAATATTAAAGGAGAAACCTTGTTCTCGATTTAATTCGATATCTGAAAATATATTCAAGCAAAATCAGATTCAATTAATTTACATTAAAGTATATCAAATTCTAGTATTTACTGGCAGCCAACATTGTCTTACCAACCAGACTAAAAAAGCGAATTATCAAAGGTCTTCAGATAGATGGGATCTTATTAATAAAGCGAAAACTAAGAGTTAACTGAAGAATACAGAGAAAAGATAATCAATAAGTAATGTAATTCTGAACGAATGAAACAGTTTGCATATTTGGGGTTAGCAAATAGAAACAACAATGGCGACGTAATAAAGGAGATAGCAAGAAGCAGTAGTTCGATGTGCACTTTAATAAAAGATTTTAACATTATTTAGCAGAGCAATAAAGATAAAAACAGTGATTGGATACGCAGTGTTACATAGTTGTAAAAAAGAAAGCTAAATTCTGAGCAGCATAGTTAAGAGATTGAAAACATTATGGCAAAATGACTGAGGTATGTACATGTGATGCCAAAACAAGAAAAGATGCAAGGAAGGCCTTGTTATAGGCGAAAAAGGTAAAAATCGAAAAACAAGGCTAACAAAAAGTAACTAGAAACTAAAAAGGATATCAGAAAAGCTGCAATCCGTGACTGGGAATATCGATGCAAAAGCAGGCTAAAGTAAGAACCACTGACAAAATAATTTGAAGGTGGTTCACTTTTGTGAATCCTTACCTTATGCAGAAATCCTCTCAAACAGCCAAGTCCTGTTAATAAACCATGTTTAATGCAAGTGCATCGCAGTTAAATCTTGGGAAGGTCTTCTCGTCACTTGTTTGCTGTGTATACATCCAACTGCATGGTTCCAATAAAATTGGTGTTATTTTTCAAGGTTAGGTACTTGGAAGGGTTTGCCATACGAGATCTTGCAGATTGTAATGCATTAGGATAGCTCCCGCATACTTTTTACTAGGAACATTAGGAGGTAATAATGGCACAAAATTACACCAAGATCTTTTAAAATAATTCTGTAGATATACCTACAATTAATTTAACACAACAGTAACAACAAGAAATTTCAAAAGCTAGATGTGGAAAATTCCACACCTTCCAAGGAGTTCAGATGGTTGAAATACCAAAGAAGTTATTTTTTGTACATTATCTTATATGGTATGCTTGACCGCTTACAGATTTTATTGACTTTTCCATAATGACACCATATAACCGTAAGTTATAGGTACAGGAGAAAATTCAACATTTTCGAAAATTTTAACGATTGTCGGATTTTTGCAATTATAATTAAGTTATTACAAATAAATAAAAATAATATAATATAAAAAATTAGTCGTTTACAAAATTTGAGGTTTATATATGTCAAACTAATTTTATAAGAAATTACAAAAATAATACAGGAATCTTGAGGTTTGTGGCCCATTTTAAACCAAAACAAACATGTAAATGCGTTTCAATTCCGTATGTAAATCAATTACCAGAAAAAAAATACCTCTATATAACATCAAATTGTCAGATACAACTCAAAACAACTTTAAAAATTTGTACACAAATTTAAAATCAGAAGTACGATTTAGAAAAACAAAGCAACGTAGTATATCAAATTCCACGCAAACAATGCGAGGAGGTATATATAGGTCAAACAAAACAACTCTTGGCAGACAGATTAACAGAACATAAATACTCAAATAATATCACCGCGCTTAAAAAGTGCACCTGGATACTGGTCGCCGTTTAAATTTTTAAAACTGAAATTCTAAATAAAGACATGGAAATAATTCAGATTCAAAATAAGGAAAAAACACTCAGTTAACGACAAAATTTACTAGTTTACTATTATTACGTTTACTGGTATGAAAAATGCTTATAATACTTATAAGTATATGAATTCCACCACTGTTACTTAAAATGTTACCGACTAAAACAGGTGTTGCACAACCAAGCGCTTCAACAGAACATCTTCTCGGGAGGTGGTCCTTCTGGAAGCGCCTGAACCTGCTCTGCATGCTTTACCTTCATTTGCAATCGACAAGTTCCAACACTGTAATACAGTCGAACAATTACGATCAAGTATACGCGCAATCTCCCGGAAACTAACGCCGCCTTCATGTAACCCAATAATCCAGCAACGTACGAAGGGGGTAAATTGTTTACAAGGCGTACGTTCTCGTCTGCGAGGCATCACTGACGATTGCTTCAAACATGTGCACACATTTTACTTATTTTTGTAGATTTGGATTGCAATTATCGGATTGTAGCAGGTGCTGTAAAAACATGTGCGGAACACCTGACTCTTGTAAATACTGGGATCAATGCAATATGATTGTAAATCGTTTAAGTTAACCTTCAGGGTTACATTTATGAAATTTTAACTCCAACTATTTAGAGGTGATTCATTTTTAATTGAAACCAGTGTGTATTACTCTCTTTTACAATGTGATGTAAATAAACAAATTCTAAGATTCATCGTGCAGTAAAGTACAAAGATTCCTTCAAACAGAGTGCTTGCATTTTACTCATTTTTGTAGATTTGGATTGCAACTATCGGATTGTAGAAAGTGCTGTAAAAACATGTGCAGAATACCTGACTTTTGCAAATACTGCGAAATAAGCTAGATCAACGCAATATGATTGAAAATCGTTTAAGTTGACCTTCAGAGTTACATTTATAAAATTTTAATGAAAACTCCAACAATTTAGAGGTGGTGCATTTTTAATTGCAACCAGTGTATATTACTCTCTTTTACAATAGAAGATTCTTGGGATGTAAATAAACAAATTCTAAGATTTATCGTGCAGTAAATAAATATATACATATATAAAGCCAATAAAAGATTTTTCTTTCCAACATACAAACTGACCTTGACTTGTAACGTATAAACCGTTTAGGCGATTTTATAATTACATATAGTGCATACACTATTTAATTTACATTTTTAATAGTTGTAAACGACATATGTTTTTTTCTAGAACTGCACTGAAATTGTTTAAAAAATTAGCCGAAATGTTAAATAGAAAAATAGTTTTTTCACTTGTTTTACTAATTAAACGTGCCAATAATTTCAAGATTGTTGTATTATTTACCCAACGTATTGGCAAAGAAAGGAAATTCCCTAGGAAATATCTTCCCGTTTTCTAAGACAGGGCTCTGCAACCGGTGTGCCGCGGTACCCTTGCGGCCACTCTAGGTATGCAATACCCACAACTTGTGCAAATTCCCATTTTCCCTATATATAAAACTTCACGAACGAACGGAGAGCGACAGTCTACAAGATTTGATGGGTCCTATAAATCTGCCAAGTTTCAATTCGATCGGTGATCGTCACCTTGGAATGTTCCTTGTTAGTAGCCACCAAATTGCATCATGTACTAGACTGAGAGATGCTACAGTTGCAAGTATCTTCGGCTACTGCTCTTCGCACAAAATTCAAAAAACATAGTAGAGACCATGTGTCACAGACCCTCATTCCAGTAGATATAAGGTGACGTCTGCGTATGTGCATTTCTTCGTCCAAATAAAAATTTGAAGAATTGTAGTACCCGAAAATTATGAAAGCCAGGCAGTTGCAACTGTATCTTTCTTATAGTAGTATAAGTAACCCTCTTCACGTTCCAAATACATAAAAACATTTAGAACGACGCTATAATACGTGTAGTTACAACGTTATTATTTCCCATGTGTTAGTAACAGCGCGGCCTACAACACCAAAGTATCGACACACTCCGCATCACACAAGCTTAATTATTTAATGCGTATAGCTATTTCAACTCATTTTCAACCGTAAACCGAATGATGTGAGAAAACCCCTAATTATAACATGCCTGCTCTATTTCCACTCTCGAAAAAAAATATTATTTACAAGTGCGCACTTTGACACACCCTAGAACTAAGACATGATAAAAATGATGAAAAATAAACGAAAGGGTCTCCTGCCATTGTAGTGCCAAACATAAAACGTGACGGTCCGTTCTCTCTATTCTTTAAATTTGTGTTGGCCTTCATGTAGATACTTTTGTAAGCTTCCGATTCCCGAGGCGAAGTTACATTTTAGGTTTCCTAAATTTTATGCTCGTTTCGTTTATGTGTTTTGCTACATTTTCCAATCTTTCTTTCATCTTTCGGGTTGCCTAGAAAGTTTTTAAGTGTATTTCGCGAACTGAAAAATACGTTCATATCTTGACCCCTAAAAACTACTACGGTTTGTGTCGTCCGCTAGTAGCATAGAAGTTGGCGCAACGTTGGCTCCCGATCACCGATCGCTTGGCTCGACGTTGGCAGCGATGTCGACATTACATGAAAGTGTGAACATTTTGTACTTTTGGCCGAAAATCGTCTCGCAACGTTCTCACATGCCTACCTGATCTTCGAGCTGTTGTCTGCCGACCGTGATGTCACACGTTTGCTTGGAAACTGATTTTCAACCGACGCCACACCGACTGTTAGTATCTGTCATAATGTATCTAATCATGTGTTTTTTGAATTTTGAATTCCATAATGCCGCAGGAAAATCCGGAATAGTACTTTTCCTAGTACTAAAGACTGCGAAAATGTCTACATACCTAAGCCAAATTGTAGGAGGTTGCCCATTTCCGTACCCTCTAATTGCTCATAGTACTTGACCTTTACGCTATGCTTCTTTTATATGTTGGATCAAGCTCATCAGTACAACCAACCACATATGTTCTACTATTTTAATAAACGTAAGCGTACTGAGAGTATTTAAACAGAAGTTTAATTAACATACGTAGTGGGGGCGTTAGTTGTTCCTAGTGAACTCATGATATTGAAAATTAACTTGTTTTCAATGTTGATACTGAATTGATTTTGCGGTACAAAATAATTATAATCAGGCTCTATATACAACATGTAATTGTATATCAATGGAATCAATATTTGACTACATTTAGCTTAATTCTCAAATGCAAAACCCTGCCGTCTACCATTCATATACATAATGTGCATTTTAATTGTTGCATAGAATATAATTTATGCTCAAACGGAGAGATCTGTATTAAAGCGAATAATGTGCACTTCGTGATCTATGACGATATTAAATTAGTTGCTGCATCCGTGTTTATCTACTCTCATAAGCTCTTTGAATCTTTTAGGTTGGGGAAAAATATTCTAAGGGGGCCGTACATGTAATTACATAACAACAATGTTCTGTTCTTTTCGATTCGGTTTTCTTGAGAATTAACACCACATTTAGCAAATCAGTGTACTTCCACAAGTTTATTTTTGCCCATATAAAACGTTGCTTCTGTTTACCTACTGTCGGAAAAGCATCTTAAATTACTACACTTCTTCCGTGGAAATTCCTACTCAACTGAAATCTTAAATCATGCCATCTAAAATGATTTTTCTCATAGTAATTTTTTTCAGACCTTCTGATGCGAACAATATGTGTTTGAGTCGTATATGGGTATTCGTTTTCGTCTCAGCACGGGGATCTCGCTTATTATTGGAGATAGGTTCCTAATGTTCCTAAATTTTTTGCTTATTATAAGCCCGAAGGGAAAATGAACCTGTGACAAGCGCCGTTCAATATTAAAAAAAAAATCGAGAAGACTGATTTGCTTCTTTTACTTCTGGCACCTCTATTCGACGTTGCAGAGAAAAACAGAAGCTGCATTGTGAAGGCCACTTTCCGTCTCCTACCTAATACTCATGTACTCAAAATTTGTATATGACGTTTCGGTTCTTTTTCTTATTGGTGCCATATTGGATTTTGACACCGCCGTCTTTCGTTCTGGTTTCAAATTTTCGATATTTTACTTTAATTAACGAAGAAGACATTTTAAGATAGATAACTAAATAAATAAATAAATAAATAAGGAAATAAGGTAGCCATGAAATTTCAATCTGTTAAACTTGAATTGTTTATTAATAACAGAAAAATGTACACCAACGAAGAGATGCGATGTACAATTGTATCTAGAGTATTATTTTTCTAGAGCTTGATAGAAAATTGGTCGAGATTGAATAGTCTACCAAGCAGCGTGTTTGTGTTAACTGGAACTTGTGTGAAAACCAAGAGGATATTTTACAAACGGTAAATTAAATGTGTGATTTTGCAACGTTTATGTTGTTTATATCGAAACCGAGAATCAATATCACATCAACACTTCTAATTGATCTTATTTTAGTCTCAGGCAATAGGCATTGTATTGATTCTTTTGTTTTCAATGATGTTAGACTACAACCGTACGCTGCCGTATTAATTCAAGCAGAGCAAAACAGTATCCTATTATTCCAAAGCTTCGCAATTATAAAAACATTAACGAACGCAATTTCATTGACGACCAATACAGTAAACATTAATTCCATAGTATATTTGAAAACAATTGACGATAAAATCCCCTATTTTAATTTGATTCTATTAAACAAATATACTCCAACTACAATCGGCAGGTTTATTGAAAATATTATTCCATGGCTTAGTGTTAATGATCAAATTGCGTGACAATACAGAAAACAAATTTCGTAGGACAATAGGACCAGACCACTGGGTCGTTAAGAAACCTAGTTGCACATTCGATATTGGAAAAATTTCATCCCACTCAAGCGGCAACAGTGTTATATATAGAGCCAGATGAATTCACCCGGTTTAAAGGCCAGAGAACCAGATGCAGGTCCTGAAGAAATGAACGACCACGTAATCAGTGGTATGACAAATTATCAAACCAATAACTTGTTAGCCAGTCCCAACAGTCGCCACTTTTTATTCGTTTACTTTTTCTGTTGTTGATGGTAGTGAAATCATTTATACGCATAAAGCCTAGACTAGAGAGACTACAACAGTGTCAATATCCGCATGATCTGACTATTACTACGTCTTTTGTACGACATATAGCAAATTCCTTCTAGAACATACTTTATTCTATTTTGCATACAAAATGTGTACTTTTGCGGAACCAAATACGTGTCGAAATTAACTTCATTACGACTCGCATATTTTGCAAAGGAGAAAATCACGGAAATTTCAAATTTCATTCCCGTATTTATTCAGATTAAATTTCCGTAATTATTTAGATGAAATTTAGGGTTGTGGAATTCGGAAGTATCACTAGAACAATCTTTCGAAAATTTACATTTGATTTGAAGAGATAAATTAATTTTTAAATGAGTTTTAGAAATTCAAACTACATATCGAAGTTCCAATACATAAACACTTTATTTATGTGATTTCTTTCTGCTTGAGATTAGCACCTTCTTATTGGAGATTTACATTGGCGCGAGTTACCTCGACGACAGTGTCAGATATAAAATTGGCATCACCTCACGCCATTGTTTTATCGCGTTGGCGATTGTTTTATTTCCACGAGTTTTGATAACTTTCCTATTTAAAATTACATTGATGTCGAAATACATATGGATACCATTAATTTTTGTTGTAGCTTGATGCAAGTGATTCCGGGACGCAACTGCAGCATAGATTCTATGGTTTTAATGACATTTTACACAATGTACAGCTCCACAACGTAAAATTTTAGTGACAATTTTGAGACGAAAGACTAAGCGAGCGATTATTAATTGATGAAGTTAGATTTTGAAATGCCTAACTTTACGCTGAGCCCTGTTGTACAAAAATGTTAGTAAAGAACATCACGATTGCGCCTAATTCCACTACCGCTATGTAATTTGCGTAAATATTTACTGTCAATATTTAATTTTCGTATTTCGCTTTGATATTTTCATGTAGATTCTTTTACTATTTCTTTCTTTCCTTTTAATAATTCATATTTAATATCTCAAACTCAAATTTATTAAATATTTTCAAATTTGAAATCAAACACGTACGATCCCTTCTTATCTCTCCCTGAAGACTCTCAGATGGGAGAAAGGAAAGAGAAAGCGTCGAGAAACTTATCTACAGCCGTACCTACCCATCTTATTCTCACCTCAAGGTTATGCTTATGCGCTCAGATAGAAGTTGTCGTTCAAAGGGGAAACACTCGTGACCGCCGTGCCCAATTGGAGATGTCGTTTAGGTCAAAACGTGAAACTCGTGAGTTTCATGTTTTGACCTTCCTCGGTCCTAATGCCCTTCCTTGGTCGTGGGAACCGAGGTTCTAATCCAGAAAAGACGCACAGTGTAAGAGGGTTAGGTGAAAACTCAGCTCAAGTATTTCATCTCAGTTATGTTCATGACCGTAGCTAGTTAAACTGATAACAACGTTTATTTAAAGAAAAGGATAAAAAAAACAAAAGGGCAACAACAAAATTGGCCTAGTATTCACCTCAATTTAGTTGTGGTTGGAATGGTATCGATTACCTGTGAAATCTAGGGTAATCTTAGTGTAATAAAATTAAAACAACCTAATCGCACTAATTATAATAATAATAATAAGTTTATTCGTCCAACAGCGAAAGCCAATTACAGGACAACTTAATACAAAAGAAAAAAAATACATGTGCAGTATCCTAATAGCTACAAAGTATAAACAAGCGAGCAAAATAGCAATACAAAAATACAAAAACCTTAGTACTAAGAAACATAAATAACTTACAGTTCCAAGTAATTGGAATAGAATACATTAAAGTTCTTTGTCATAACATAAATTGGAGACTTCATCATAATGTTCGTCCTAGCCCTTGGTGTATTAATTATAGCACCATATCTAGTACTATGCGTGGGACATTAAAATTAACCGCAGCAAGCAAGGATGGAGAAATTATAAGTTTACTAGGGGTAACACGATCTCCAATTTAAGTAGATAAATTGAAATATATAAAATTATGCCTAGGCATACGCAGTAAATCGGCTGTCCTACAAGATCTTGTCGGTTCACGTAAACTTATAAAATGCTACTAATAAAAGGTAAATATCAAGACTCATTCTATATAAATTATATTTTTGATTTTCAAAGTTCTTGAATATAAGTAATGTCATGCCTTGCTTCACTCGCAAAAGTAAGAAAAATAAAACAAATATAAACTTTCTAGCAGCAATGTTGTTCAAAATTAACTAATTTCAATTAGTAAAATATAAACAACCAAAAATATTGTTAACAACAAAATTAACATCAAAACTTCACAGTTAATACAAAAATTCCGTGGTACGCTATATCAAAAATACACCGGAAAGTTGTACCATCAAATTCTTAAATTCAACAAGTAAAATGTTAACCTTCCTCGTTACAAGTTAATCCAGTTCGATAAAGATAAACAGTCAGTAACAAGAGCAATATGAATCTTATCTGATTCGCTAGGTAGACTCTAGATCGACTTCGTTACTTTGGGTACTCTAGCGGGGCGTTGACTCAGCCTTAACTACGCCGAAAATCTACGGAATCCTCAACAGATGCTCTCCGTTATCATAACACAGGTTTCAATGCCATCCAAAGAACTCTAAAGGGCGAAGAAAATAATCGTAAGGCGAGAATTTGTACAACGAAACATAAGTACATACCTAATATTTAACTTTCGCACACACATTTCGCAGGACGTCGCGTCGAAGCCGTAAAACTTACGTCGTTTCCAAAGCTCAATTTCTCAGAAAACTATGTTCTAGTGAGCAGACAACCTTTACTTCTCCCCTGGGCGGAACAAGACCGCAAAATTAGCATAAAACCTTCCATAAGGTACCAATCAGTTTTACCGCACAGAGTAAACATCGCACACCCACCCAACTCGTGTCAAGATTTAACGGAAAAGATTCAAAAAGTTCTAGAATAAAATAGTTTTTGTGATTACATCACTCAAGCTCACCAATCAGAAAAGTTAACGCAAATACCCAGGCGACCTCTGTTAAAACGCAAGGAGAAATGTATTGCGAAAAGTAACGTTCTTAAAATATTTCTTGGAAGGTAATGAAAAATAAAGACAAAGACATCATGTGTTCCAATAAATATCACAGCTTTAGGTATGATAATAAATAAAAACTTTGCGGAAATATTGGCGAAAGTGGCGATATGGGTCCCGCTAACCGCGGGAGTAAGCAAATCCACAAACTGCAAGCTCGTCGAATAGGAAGTGACAACTTCGCACAACTGTGCCCTAAGAAAAGTACGAAGCAAACGGTGGTAAGCGCAAAGTGAACATTTAGCGCGTTACAGTCTTTAAGAAGTTTTTATCAACCAGCGATGCAAACGATTTTTACATTCAGTGGCTGCCCAATTACCAGCATTTTATTTGCCCAAAAGTTCTCACATCGGGTCGTTGCCAACGTGAATAAACCGTACGTGTACAGACCACGTCTTCAGCAACATGCTAATAAAAGTCTAACTAGATTGTTTTATTTTATCCTTGCTTCACCCTCCCATAAATCGTACCATGATTATCAGATGTTTTACACACGTTGAATTTATATCGTATACACATACACATAAATCTTCCCTTTTTTAACAATAAATGTATTTCTTTAACTACAATTTCATGTATTTCATTTATCAAAACACCACCAGTAAGTTCTCATGCTCTTCTGCAAGAAATTAACTATTAAAGCCCTGAGCTCGACCATAGAAAATAGACACTGAGTTGCAGCAGTCCTTCTACAACAATTTCACGTTTCATGGGAAAATTGTGGTGAGCAGCGATATCGGGTTCTTTCACGCCGTCAAATTCAGGTGTCTTTGAAGTAGTTCATAATTGGTTGAGCATCTTCGGGGTGTTCTCTCTACAAAGGTTTGCCTAATAGCGAAACAACGTTAATAACGCCGGGTAGGCAGATACAAGTCCGTTGGTTAGCGTTCAATTTCGTCACATTGCTCTTGCCGTGATTCGACCAACACCGTGGCAGCTGAGCATTAACAGTATTTTTTGGCTGTATTATTGCTTCTAGGCATTTTTTTATGTGATTTCATACAAGTTTAATTTATTAATCTGGACAGGTGTTTCAAAAATGCATGGATCCCCATTATCAACCGTATGACTGAATAATGTGAAGAAAACGGTAATTCATACCCTTTCTATCCTTACTCTTGAAGAAAAATGCCCTTTTTCCTTTCATACACGTTTCAAATTAACTCACGAACGAGTTGGCTATGGAAGGGAGAAAGGGCTTGTCCTTGTCGTACTCTGTAATTGTTCATAGCACTTGGCCTTCACTTGAAAACAATTTTGATTCATGCAAAGTGAAGTTAATCATTTGTATTCTGCAGCGTAATCAATTTTACGAAATTTTAAGAACTCCACCAAATATTCTATTTTCTGGGATCGGTACGTTGGGGAAGAACGAACAAACATCAGACGATACTAAAATTTTCCCATCTACTAATTCAATATTATTTATTTTTTTACAAAATCTAGTGATTTTTTTTATTTCTAGAGTATCTAATTTCCGAATTGGAATTTAATAAAACAACGTGTAAAACTTCTAACCAAAGATAAATCAATAATTACTATTTCTGTGTTTAATTTTGAACTTTAGAGTGTGCATATCTTATACTTTATTAACATTTTGCACGTTGTATAATTAACCTAACCACCAAATTCACTTACAAGCATAACACTAAAACAACTCTTACGTAATATTGTCGGATTACTTATCCCTCGGCAACAGCTGTAGATTAAATACAGTTAGAACCCTCGCATTGTGTTATTATTGCCAGCGAAATATGTATGAAAGAACCATATGACGATCTTCCGTCCACTTTTATCACTTGCAATACATCGTCACAAGCGAACTATTGTTTCTGGAAAGCTTATTTAGTTATATGAGTCCCATTGGACAAAGCAAACCCTCGTAGAACGTTTGCAGAACTCCTCCCGTGTAAAATTGTTTGAAAGTTTGTCCTTTTCAATAAAGCAAGCTGTTTTTTCTCGTATATATACGAAGTCGATACGCCTAATAAATAAAGAAAAGTTCTACAGACAGTTTTATTTTATAAATTACGTTCACGTGTACCAAATCTTTAAAATTGCAAGTATAGAACGATACATTTTGAATTAGGTTGTTTAGATATTAACCATACGTCGGGAAATGAATAGAAATGTATTACGTTCGTACAACTTTGTGTCTGAATTTCCATTATTTATATATTTATTGTAACAAGCGGTAGTTGGTTTTGTTATAAAATAATATATAGAAATATCTAATGGAACGGAGATCTGGTTTTACTTCTTCCTTCAGTCTTTCAAATTTTTTATGTGGTGACAGACCAGCGAGGTGTAGAAGCTTTTTGAAACTTGTCGTAACCTCAGGAGCCTCTTTGTGTAAATCATATCTTCTATAAAACGAAGTCATCCATCAATAAAGTTGGCAAACTGCTATAATAAGTTCGTCGTCGATCATTGCGAGTAAATACCAAACCAGTGAATCATCAGGACCACAAGCAAAGTAACGAGGTAGATAAGCGGTGTGGTCAGTGTTCACAGCGGGTCTCATGAATACAAGTACAAACACCAGTGCAAATCCGCGCATGAGTATTCTATAAGTAACTCAACATTACATTGCAGAAAACTGTTTTGGTAACATATCTCGTATAGAATCAATAGCATTTCATAATGTTACATATAATCTAAAGGATACACAAGATGGAAGTAAATTTTAGAACATTTTCAATTCAGGTGCAATTCTTTGTAATTTATGATTAAGAAAATTATGAACATGAAATTGTAGATATTCATGTATTAGTGCACAAGGAATGCTATATGTTAAATATCAAAATGTTAACGGTTTTGAAAACTTTTAAATTATTTAATTATGCAAAGAAAACATTATAGGAGGAAATACAAATACACTGAACAAATGAGATTGAAGCTTTATTGTGATTAATTATTTAATTGGTGGATTGCCCCAGTGATGCATAGGTGTTAAGACTTTTTACTCTAAGACTTTGCACAGACAAAAATACGGTGTTAGGTCTAACACCGTTTTAACACCGTCTGGTTGTTTCCTCGCGTCCATTTACACAAATAGTTAGAATCGACAGAGTTATAATTTTACGGTATTGCTTCAATACTGTTGCGTTGTAAACGGAGTTGAATAGGAATAAGAACTTTCAGTGTTACATATGTTTCAATTCGGTGAAAACTTTCTCCGCTTCGGTGGAAAATTTTTTCGTTTCAATGAAAAATGTTCTGGATTTCGGTGACAAGCTTCTCCATTTCGATAAAAATTTCTCTGTTTAGGTGAAAAATTTCTCTGTTTAGGTGAAAAAT
>LR737385.1:17343566-17432017 GCA_902655005.2 Marronus borbonicus | reverse complement strand
AAAATTTCTCTGTTTAGGTGAAAAATTTCTCTGTTTAGGTGAAAAATGTCTCCGTTTCTATGAAACATTTTTCCGTTTCAGAGAAAAATGTCTCCATTTCGGTGACAAGTTTCTTCGTTTCGATGAAAATTTCTCTGTTTCGGTAAAAAATGTCTCCGTTTCGGAGAAACATTTTTTGAGTTTTAGTTTAACCAGCACACAGTCCGAACCTGGAACACGTTTAGTTTTAGCAAACATTTTTCCGTTTCAGTAAGAAATCTCTCCGCTTCAGTGAAGAGTTTCACCGTTTCTATGAAAAATTTCTCCGTTTCGGTGAAAACTATCTCCATTTCGGTGACAAATTTCTCTGTTTCAATGAAATATCACCGTTTCGGTGAAAAGTTTCTCCACTTAAGAATTTCCCCCCACGGTGAAACAATTCTCCGTTTCGGTGTGAATCTTGCTTCACACAGTGAAAAAATTCGCCATTACGATGTTTCATTTTCCCGTTTCGGTTTTTCTGACGCGGTGAGAAAATTTTCTGATTCGGAATTAGAACATTCACCTCAACGGTGAACAATTTCTCAATTTCGGTCCAGGAGGAATGGAATTGGTATTGGAATGTTTCTCCTGTGATGAAAAATTTCACTCTTTCGACTCTATCGTTTTTCTCTACGAAATAGAGCTTAGAGAGGTTCGATGTTAAAATGTTTCACCCAACCTACCTAGATATTAAAATTTTCTAAGAACCTCCAGTCAGATGCCGCGTGTTTCAGCTGCAGTAGAAAAACTCTCCATTTCAGGTTCCATGGCGGTGTAAAATATTTTTCTTCCAATGCAAAAAAATAGAATTGCCGAGAATAGGGAAGACAATCGTTGAGTATCTTTGTTTTCAAGAAGCCAGTGAATCTCGATATGGAAACCGAAGATCGCCGTCAAAAGAAAGAAGCACCAAGTATTTTTAGAGAAAAAACAACAAACCTTCTTTAAGGCTTGTTGCCCTCGATCAAAGACGAAAAAAGACTAAGCTCTTTCAAAACAAATGCATATTAACAGTAAATAAAATGTAAACAACAAAAGAAATAATAACGATTGAATATTGATAATATTTGAATTATAATAAGAAAACAGTGACCCCGCCGCTTGATCAGAATGGACCTCATCATGTATCCAAAGACAGTATCTTCAGGTTGGAAATCAGCTTGGTTTCCTGGCGTTCAAGCGCTGAGATTGGTCCTTCAGGAGATAGATACTGTTGGAACAGCCCTCCACTGGTCGAAGTTGCTAAGTATCGGAAAAAAAGCAATAAAGCGGTAGTCTGTTCACGACTTATTTAAAAGAAAGAAAGTTATTGAGATTATAATTTTTTTTAAATAAGAGCTGGATTACTTAAATCGAGAAAGTAAGTGGCCAGATTCATAAACAAATGATATTAAAATTTAAGCAAAACAATGGTATTGAAAATGTAAATAAATAAATGAATTCAAAAATTGAAATTAAAATTGAAATGGGAATGAATTTATTAATAAAAAAAAAAAGTGAAATTGCGTATTAGCAAAATACTAGCATAAAGTAAATCAATCAAATGAAATAGGAGAAAAATATACAAATTGTAATATAATAAAATAATGTAAATGCTAATATTTGATTTAGTAAAACAGTATAAAATTGTTCAGCCAAACAGTGTCAGTGATTACAGTAACTCTAATAAACAAAAAAAATATGTAATAATTATTGTAAACGATAGTATCGATATCACACTGCAAAAGAGAATAACTAATAATTATATCAGGGGTGAATTCACATATGTAGAACGTTCTTATTTTAAATAGAATAGCCAACAAAAAAATTCTGTTTACGTTAATAAAATTGAATGCATTATAGATATGTAAGTATTATGACATGCACTGATAAGAATAAATAAATGTACTAAATACCACAGGAATCCAAAGAAGTTAGTTTAGGGGAAATTTTTAACTACGAAATAATGTTAACAGATTACTAGTTACACAAAGTGTAAAATATTCACCGTTATAGACACAAAATTATATTTTTTAACTACTCAAGGATAAACTAAAATGAAAGTTTCCACGATTTTAGATAGAGACCAAACCCTTTTACTGCGAGAAATTTTCATCTGCTCTGCGTCTGGCATAGATCATCCTATCGATAGTTCTGAGGTTCTCTAGAGCACGTAGACTGTATAACCCAGCAAAGAATTTTCCGTCAACAAGATGGAGATACTTTGAGAATTATAAGCGAGGTTAATAGTTACCCCATCATATATTCTTATATTTTATACGAGTGAAAAATTTGAGGAGTTGAATTTTCAAAATTAACTAACCAATACTACGATTTATAGAATTCGAGGAGTGTTTCTAGCAATTTTCGCCATTTTCAATTGAAATAGATAATAAATTCAATGTAACGAGTATTACAATTTGAAACAGGAAACTGACCTAGAATTGCGATGTTTCGTATGTTCGCTACTGGAACCCTTTCACTTCCAAATAATAATAGAATTCAAACGATGAACACAAATGGGAACACGGCCAAACACCTGTTACCTGGATAAATCTTAGACTCAAAGAGGTTAACTAGTGTCTCTTCACTTCTTTATTTAACCGCAATAGCGACTTCAAACGAATCCTATCCTATTGTAACACACGAGACACCACGACACAATATTATACTGACAAACAGAACGAACAATATTTAATTTATGAAATTACAACCGAAATATAACGGAAATTATTCTTATAATTGTTGTAGAAAAATTTTACATTAAATCGGAAATTTTAGGATGTGAGGAAGTTGAGTAAAAGACCCGTTCCACCACTACCGTTGTTGACTGGACTTAATATAATCTCGTAATTGCCCCGCTACCTAGATCGTAAAAGATTAAATGAATTGAAGCTACTGAAAACGAGCTTATAACCGCCACAGAGATTTTGACGTTGAACAACATCCAACCCACTATGCATGGCGCTAACAACAGCTAAGCTCGAAGTTATAAATTGTAAAATTACAATATATTGTATGCGTGGTTAAGCTCTTTTGCATTATTTATCTATTCCTAATATCGTCATGAAATGTAACAATAGGCGATAAATTGTCAATCCTGGTGCTAAATATACAACCCGTTTCACTAGAAAAAGCTCTTAAATATTTATAAAAAGAACTAATGTAAGCAAACGTTCATGAACGCTATTCAAAACACAGAATCCGTTTAATCTAAAATCACACTATTATATGAGGAACGATTCCGCCCCTCGCCAATTTTAACGAATACATTTGCGGTTGCCAACAGTCTACTTGGTTTACCACGCTCATCTTCAGAAGCAAATTTCAAAATTAATAAACAAGTTTGTCTTCTTAGGATGCCGTCATTTCTCTCAACAAAACAATAATTAGCATATAAATATAGGTATATATATGGTTGTTTTGCTCCGACGAACTAATACCGCGCAATCTAAAGGTTTAGTCGACTTGGCTCAATGCGCTAACTTTATAAATGAGATACTGAAGTGAAAATCACGCAGTAAATTCGATTCAAGGTAAAATGTAAATGTATGCAAAAGATAAGATGAATGAAAATTCTCCAAAAGCATCTACTCAGATTAAATACTTGCCAAAATGTTGCGTTTAGTTAATCTATTGTGCTGGTAGCAAGGATAAAAGCCAAATCAACCGTCATAGATAAGTTCCTTTTTTTCACTCCACTGGGAATTATGCTTATGACGCAAGCAATGAAAAATTAAGACAACCAGTGTAAACTATTCAATTTGGTTCAGTTTTTGCATACTGTGTTAAGCCCTCCCAACAGAAAAAAAGGGAAGGAGCTATAGCCATTAGCGGACTTTACTACCATCTAAACATCGACATTTCGGCTTTAAACCTGTGCACCATAAAGAATCTCGAGAAAGGGATACGAGCCACAACTATGAACATATTCAGCAACAGTCAGACAGTTGTAAAAGCTATTCAGGCCTACACATATGAATCGAGTCTGATTACACGAATGTGTACACAATCTACGGCAATTGGGACGCAATAACCACGTTGCTTTGCAGTGGGTCCCAAGTCACCAGGGGATCGAAGGAAATGAAAAGCCAAATAAGCTGGCCACAAAAGCAGCTAACACGTTTTTCATGGGTCCTAATCCCTTTTGTGGCCTCTAAAATCACATAAAGCAATCAATAAAGGCATGGGCGAACAATCACAAAGCCCCCTACTGGAAAAATGTTCCAGGACAAAAACAAGCGAAAGCACTCATATCAGGCTCGCCAAAGACAGCAAAAATACTGCTATCGTTTAGCCAAGACAACCTTAGACTACTGGCAGGATTTTTGGAAGGTCATGTAGCTCTAAATAAGTTAAAATAAATTTCCTGGTTTAAATAACACTATTTAAACTAGGAAAAGATGAAGATCAAATTTGTCGTATTTGAAGAAAGGCAATCTTAGGGTAGTGTTAAAGTTTATTAGAAGAAACAAACTACGAACTCATATCTCTGAAACCAAATCCTTGAGATTGGCTACTCAGAAATGCCTTAAAAGTCAAAGATGGAAACACGATTTGGTTTGAATTTAGTTCTTCTTTACTCTACTCCCAAATGTTTGCCCAAGTAAATGAGCTGACTACGTCGGTGATACATTAAAATTTTACAACAGGAAAATAAACCAGACAAGAATTATACCTAAGAAGAAGTATGTACGTTAAAGAAAAAGTACCTTATGTCTGCAGTAGAATATCAAAAATTGCATTCTTCTTAAAATTAGTGGATCTATTTGAATTTAAAAAAAAACAGTGCTAAGGAACTATATATGAACACTAAGTCAAATAATTCTATTTGTCGAAACGAAAGTTTAACACTTGTTTCCAATATAAAAGCGAGCAGCTAAGAATCTGCAATTTTTATAAATACATTATTCTTTAAATTATTTTGAAATTTTTAGTCGTAGATTCGCTAGTATCACCTAGATATTCTTTGGGGAGTTTAAGCGAGTAAATTACAAAGTAATATGGAAGATAAATTGATGGAACACAAAATGTAACCCTAATATTTGGCGTTTACGCGTCCTGTGTTCAAATGACAAAACTTGAACACTAAGTGAAGAACACTAAGGACTTGTAATATAACTTCAACGCTATAACAATTGAAATTAATTTTTAAATAAACCATTTAGCGAAATACGATTTCTCCCAAAAACGATTCGAACTAAAAGGGGCCGATTGTCTTTGAGCTTTTCCGCTTCCTTGTTACCAATAGCTTTTGTTAAATATGAAGCTCAGCCAAGTATGATATCTATATATTTCATGTAGACAATATTTTACATTCTTACAATTTCATTTACAAACAACAAAATTTTTCTTATACAATACCGTATTACAGCCAATAATATGTTACTGAGTTGGCGATCTAGTGTCTAACTTTAACGAATATTGGCAAGAGTAAAATATAGACATTTTTTACCAGACTTAAAGACTTATTACCACGTTATATTTGATTTGTAAAAGTTCCTAGACGTATATAGTTTGTAGGAAGAAATTACATTAAAAACGAACATTCAGGTCCTGTTGAAAATAGGCCGAAGAGCAGTTATTTAGCCATTCCCCCTAAATTATCTTTGGCTACAGATAGATTTTTTTGACAGAACCTCTTACGACTATAAAGACCGCAGAATTGAAGATGGGTCAAGAAAAGAATCACTCTGGCATCATGCTGCTAGTAAAAGCGATTTTACATGTTGTATTTCTAATATCACAACACAAAATTTAACTGGTTTTATAGCAACTATTGTAATCCCCGCTTAGCATTTAATTTGGTCTAAGTGGTCCCTCTTGCAACTTTGACTAAATTCATTATTTTGTTTGAAAGCAAAGGGCTGCATTAGACTTTAACATCATCAGTTTTCAACAATTCACTTTCACTGCTCATGGAAGCAGGTTTGCAAAGAAACTCTCTGATCTCTTATTTCAGCAGAGAATTTAAAATTTCTATTGAATTTATTTGAAGATATAAAGAACTTTATCAATGTCAATTTCAGGCAGAATAACCAGTAAGACATCAATTACCATATAACAAGACAAACAAGAAAAAATCGTTACATTGTTCATAACAATTCCAGGGCTCTTGGTATCTTCCATAGGACAACCTCTTACTTGAGAATATTACAAAGATAGTAAGTTGGATGGGTAAGGAGGGGACAGTGTTGATAAGGCGGACACCACCCAGATCTTGCCGCCAAGCACGCCTTCGTGATTCAGACAATTGAAAGAATGACCGCCATGCACGTGCACCCAGATGAACACTACGATTCGGTGTGCCCATCATAAAGAGTAGCATAATGGACCCACATGGCCTAAACGCGCAAGTATTTAGCTGCTCTCTCAGCGTCCTTTTACCTCTTTTTCAGGTAAGGAGGAAATAATGTATGAAAATAAATCTCGAAGTATTGGTGGAACTTCAAAGATTGAATCAAAGAATCATACATTAATACATTAGTGACAAAATCAAACGGAATGTTTTAAATAAGTCATAAGAAAGCTAGACGGTAGGAAAATAAAATTACTAATTTTAGTGAAAACTTTAAAACTTTCCTAAACCATAAAACTCCAACCAAAATCTAAAACTCTAGAAAAAAGACCGATACAAAGACACTTCATTCTGAAGACGGTCAAATAGCTTGATGCATGTTTTACTAATCAATTTGTGGCTATAAGAGATGTAGAGGTCTTGTAAAGCTGTATGTATACGGCCACTCTTAAAAGCACTGAAATTGATATTCAATTTTTTGCAAGGAGGAACAGATACTACATGAAAAGGATCTGTTATTGTACTACAGCATTGTACCATGTTCCAAAATAGTAGAAATTATACATACCTATATAGAAATATTACGCAAATGATTACGCAAAAATGTTTCTTCGTTTTGTTAGGAAAATTGATGACATTTTTTCCATCTCCGGTAAATCCCTTTCATGCGTCAGCCAGACAACCGACTACGCTAAAAACACCCATCTACGGTATTCAGGCAGACGGATGACAGACAACGATTAATCATATCCAACTACTCATTCTTTTCTGATGTGATTTAGCCCGGGTACGTAACTAATTAATTTGCCACTTAAAGGTGTGCGAAGATCTGCCATTGTTAGAAAATTTACATACACTTATTGATTAGCTAGTTACCTAGTTGCCTGTTGCTTTGATATAAAATTTGTCTGATGTAAATTCAATTATCAGATATTCGAAGATAAAATTGAATGCTACACAAAAGAGGTATTATCAATTCAAATCTACTGTCTTCTTGAGGAAGGAGAATCCAACTTTGATAACTCAATTGATAGAGCGTATTATTGGATTATAACCTTACGTTTTATTCGAAGTGCTTGAAATTGCGTTTTAGTGACATTTCACAATTTATTTGAATAAGATCGTGTCTATTTCTTTGCCTCGAAACCAACTGCACTAATCAATGTTTTATTGTTGTTATTGTTATTGGCCTTGGTGCTATGCCATCAGCCAAGAATCAATATTTAAGGTTTAATATATCAAGTAAAAGATATTTTTAAGATATGCTGGCAAAAGGTTTTCCAATGAGACATAACCAAACTTTCTGTATTATTTTTAGGCACAGTTTATTACATCATGTTTTGTTTGACAAACCATTTAAGTGTACACATCAACTTCGTTCACACGAGCGAATTCGGTGGGTCGAATTTTCCCTGTGCAATAACTCGGGCCTAATATCACGAATGCTGTATACGATGTTCAGTATTAATATATCAAGAGTTCGTGATTTGTTTGCAAAAACCATACACTTCAAGCGACCCCACAAAAAGTAATCTAAAGCGTTAAATCACAATTCTTTGGAGGCTAAGTAACAGTTGCATTTCTTGAAACTAACCTTTCGTCAAGCGGTTCTTGCAGTATGTTAATAGTGGCATTACCAGTTGTGGCACCGTCCCCAAATCAATTTCGCCTAAATTTGGCCACAAAGTATCTATTAAAATCACCAATCACTAACTGTACACACCATACAGTGACCTTTTGCCGATATGTTAACACATCCACTTAACCAAAAATGAGCTTCATCGAAGAAGATTGCTTTTTGTCCAAATTTATGATCCGCTCCAAAGTCACGACGCTTGCAACGGTCCAGTCGGTTCAGTTCTTGGGTCAACACAATCTTGTATAGGTGTAAAACCAAATTTTCTTGCAAAATACACCAGTTTGTCTATCTTTTGAGCCCTAGTTCTCGACCACGACGAGGGATCAATAAATTTGTAATCTGTATCTCTTACAATGTTCTCTACACTTCTTTCATTACGACATAACGATCCGACGAATAGCAAGCGCAGAAGGGTGATTATATGGAACATTCACAAAGGAAAATCTTCGGATGATACTATACTACTGATAGCAGATACTCTTGACTATAATGAATTGTGACCTACTGTTCTCTTTCTTATCAAAAAAACAAAAATGTGTATCGTAATACAAAAAAAGAATACCTAGTAATGAGAATGTAAGTTATATAGTCTTCTAAAAAGTCATATAACTTTGAGAGATACTCAAGTTAGTCATAAGCATTAGGAATCAATCCAGCATTGATGAAACGTTGAATTTTTCCTTTTTAAATACGTGGGGATTTGAATTGCTCCAGTAATGAGAATTGTGCTCGTTTGGCAGTCCATTTCTTGTAAATTCATCATTATTTGTCCAGATAATGTTCTCCAAAAATAATTTGCGCTCCTGAAGCCATTAAAATAAATTCCTAAGAACTGTTTTTGAATTTTTGGTGTCACCAATCCCAAGTTTTTCTAATTGTGTATTATTCAACTGCGTTTGGTGGCGATTTCTATTTTTGCGGATACCGAATAGTAAAGGTGTCGCATGCTCTTGATATCACTTTACTGAATCGTTTCGTCCGTAGAATTTAAACGTGCCGGTATTGTCTACAATTGAAAACTAAATGACATTTCGTAAATCCTGGATTGCTTCCTATATAGTTATGACTAACTTACCATACAACTAAATATACAAAAGTTGGATATTTTCAAAAACTGCGAAAGCTACACAGCTTACTGCGTAATGATACATAGGGTTTTCCATTTAAAATAACAAAGTTGAAAGCTATTTCCGGTATAACCGGAAGTGTCAGCTTATTCAAAATATTTAGTTCGCCTTTAGTGTACTGTCATGTTTTCAGAATTTTCCAATGTATACTCTTTCGTATATCGATCGATCCAGTTTCCGGTGAGACAGTCTGTGTAGATATAAAATCTACGTAGCAATGTGTTTTTATAAATATACAAATGTTCAAATTTGCAAGAAAATGAAGGGGTTGCAGGTTGTTTCCCTAAACAAATACTGGTTATATATTATGCCAGTTTAAGTCTTGTCTTAATTTCTTTTTGATACCTCTCACAATTTCTGAAGCGAGGAATAGTATTGAGTTAACGGTGTCCTACATTCCAAAATCGGGCAATTGGGCACCTAAAAAATTACCACTGTTCTTACTCTAAATTAGTCTACAAACCCCAGAGAGATACATTTACCCGTGTTTCCTTGTAAGCTAAACTATACTAATCACCATTTGCGTATGTATTTAGATCTTAGATATTAATCTCGTAAAACCATCGTCACGTCTTACACCATTCATTATCTGAAATAATATCAGACATTAGCATTATTATTATGTGAACATCTCCAGTGAGAGACACCTCCCTTGTTAATACAACATGATCTGTCTTATCACATTCGCCAAATTAAGTTGATTTGTGCCAGTCCCGTATATTATTAATACATACATCCCTAACATTCAAAATTTGAATATACAGACCATGTAAGGTGTGAAAACAAATAGTCTTCACTCCATTGCACTGTAGAATTTTGAAAAAGGCGTTTAACAACTCTATGTAAATTATACTTAGTGATTTACTTTTTTTACAAATGTTTTATCACACACTAAACTTCTCCAGACCTGAAATATAAATTAGAGGTACACGTATCCGTTAATCTATACAAATATAACGAAATTGTTTATAACAAACCATAAATGATTTAGAGGTTCTATTCGGAATCCTTAATTACATCAATTATTGTCTCTGTTGAATATTTTCTAATTGTGCAACGTTGATTCAGCTTCAATGCAAAATCTTTTAATATTTGTTAATAACTATGGTAGCAGCTTCCGTCGTAAAACTAATGTCAATGTATAGTACAAATATTTCTTCAAAAGGAAAATGTACATAGTGCTCTAGGAAAAACGAAACACCCCGAAAATCTTTGAAGGGAAATCTTTTTCAACAATTTGAAAAAACGAAATTAGATGTAAAGGGGAATGAATTCTAATGAGAAAGCGATCTGCATTTCTTCAACCCCCTAATTGTGGTGTTAGCAATCCCCCAAATCGTTAGTTATCCTACAATAACACTGATGTCATGTACAGTGCAACCATGTATAATGTTTTGAAATCTATAGATCCCATGCTAAGAAAGTCACTCCTTAAAAAAAGTTAATTTGTTTGTTTTAGAAAATGTTGGAATTGGTCTCCTGTATGTATGTACAATATTTTGTAAAGTTTCTGGCGTAATAGTGTGTTTGTGAAATCCTAGTTCGCACATTTTCTAAAGCATTAGTTTAATCTGCCCCCATCAAAAGAAATAGGTTAAGTGATTGAGGTGGCGACTCAATGGGGTCTCTTCATCCGATCCACCAACCGGAAAACCTGTGACTAAGGAATTCTCTAGCAGAAGCAGCAAAATTAGGTAATACCCCTTCTTGTTGGAAAACCAATTCGTCTTCCATAAGACTTTCATCCTGTTCGGGAATTTTAGCAATCATTGAATCGATGTTGTCTTCTAATAAGTTCAAATAACTACGACCGTTTAAATTATCGTTAAGAGAGGAAGGCACTGCGATGTGGTTACCAAGAATTTCCATCCACGCATTCATTTTTTCTAGATGTTGAGTATAGTGCTCTTGGTAAACTTGAGGGATTTTCATTCCACCATCTACTACGCTGATTAACCACACCGTTTAAGATGTACATTCATCTGAGAAACAAGTATTTTATCGGAAATTCTGTTTTTTCGCCTTAGGTCGTTGTCTATGAAAGAGGTCTTGTAAGAATGAAGGCTTGTTTTCTTGAAATTACCGAGTGCAGTACTTTTTGTTAGACCGAAATTCACAGATAATTATCTTACACTCTGCATATGAATCCTGTGTACATGTTGAGTATTATTTGAATGTAAAATCTTAGCGCCACTACGATTGGCGTGCCGGTAATACAGTCCACGTTAAAAAAATATAGTGACATATTTATCTACACATTTAGTAATAAAAAATGTTAATCAAGCAATGTTTAAGTTCAGAAAATTACCAATAAAAAATACTGGAATTGCTTAATCATGTTTTGTCTATACAGTACATGAACACGATATAACACGTCCAATATCAATCCCTTGTTATCTGCCATTACTATTCTTTATTCAATAAATAACTCTCTAAGTTTTATAATCAGTATTTCACAACATTTTTATGGAGAATATTTTCATTAAACTCACAGACTGCAATTTTGGCATAATTATTACTCTTAAAATAACGTCTTATCTTCCAATGAATAAACTATGGGTATAGTTAAACAAACAGTTGTAAGGACTTGTGTTGTAAAGAATGTACTGGTTCGACAATACAAAAGTAAAAAAAAGCAAAGCGGCGTTCCGTAGAACGGTAAATCACAAAAAAGGCGTCCATCGCCCATCAATAATAATTTAAAAGCACTTGCTAGCATTAACCAATACAGAGCAAGACTTACAGTACAATTTCAATTTACACGAACTGCCGTATCTGTTGTTTACCGTATTTATTTTTAAAAAGCAAATTTTTCAAGAATCATTATTTTTCAAAACATAACACACCGTTGTATTGTAAATAACGTGAACGTTAAAATGAAGAATCACTCGTCTCCTAGCATAAGTTCAAAATTTGGGTGGGGGTTGAAGGAAAGCTGATTCTTTCTTGATTAGAATATATTCCCCTTCAAATAAAATCAAAAAATTTATGAAAAATGTTTCTCTTTAAAGATATTTCCGATGTTTCGTTAATCACAGAACACTCAGTTTGAGCATTTACAATTAGTAAATAAACTCAATTCTGTTAATTATGCAATACTTAATTTACACAATTTAGTAAGTACAAATGTACGAAATATGTATGTACATTGCAGAAAAAAGTCTCTTTTGCCAGGGTTGCATTTACAAAATGCATATATATATCTGTTGCCAGCAAAGAGATATAGGAACATTTGTTTAAGTTAGAAATTAAAGCTAATATAAAACCAAAATACTTACATCCAGACCTTGAAGCGTGTGCAAGTAAAACGGAACTGAAGTTTTTCGTTTGTAATTGTAACTCGTCGCAAATTTAATCTTCGCGTGGCGCCTACCTCTGATTTCCATCACATTGCTGCCGTATCTTATGCATTTGAATGTGAAACAGTTCAAAGTGTTTAAAAGTGCAGTTGAGGTATCGATATACTATGAAGCAACTTACACCAGCAGAGAAATTAACAATTCCACGGCACGGATGTAGAAAGATATTTGAAGGTGCTGTAAAATATAACATTCTTACGAATGATTCTTTTCAGCCCAGATTTCTGCTAAAAAAGTGTATATATATATATCAGTTTCTATAAAAGCGTACATCTCTTATTTCCTTTGGTATGTTATGTTGCTTATGCTTATTTTCTTTATTAACACACCAAATATTATTATTATAACTATTCATGTTAAAGAAGTACTAAATTTTTTATATCGCAATATCTAATGATTATAACTTTGGTAATAAATAAATAAGTATGTCATATTAATTTACATATTATTATCTTAAAATTATGGACAACGTTGTGTATCACGAGCTAATACAGAAATATTTCTTGTCTTTTGAAGAAATAGATATGATATATCTGCACTTTACTACTTGCACATTGTTTTGGTCTTAAAGTAACTAATATTATGGACTATCATTATTTCTAAGTATATCCCATTTACAACTGTGATTTAGTTGCAGAGAATTATTTTTGTTTCAGTAACCAAGTGGGGCAGTAGTGTATCATGTTTTTTTGTTTCTCGTACAATACCAAATCATATATTAATGTTTGGACCATACCTTTTGGAACATCCTATATGATTTCAAAGTATATCATGCAAATGTTCACTCGTTACTGCAATATGGAATAGTGTTCTGGAGCCAATCCGTAAATGCAGGTGGTGCCTTCCTAGCTCAGAAAACTTGTTTAAGGGTTGACGTTAAAGTGAAACACGTTTTGGAAAATTATTTGCATAAACAAATTATTACTATTATGTTAGCGATTTTTTTACAAAAAGAATAATGATTTATTCTAAATCAGGTATCCCTTGCCGTGTTCTGTATACAAATGGTTATATAAATGGTTAATTAATATGACAAAAATTCTCTAAAAGCTTATGTTGTCTTTTGTGGTACATATTATAGTGCCTCCTTACTGTTCCGTTTAACTGATCCATATCCATTCCGCTTCAATGATCCGAATTAACAACGCACGTGCTTTTGTTCTGCAAGTAAGCCGCCATTCAATCATATTCCAATACTTTTTATACCTACGAATCCAATGAAGAGCCCTTTTGTGTTTCGAAGTGGTGATAATATGAAATCTGTTTGGATAGAAGTTTTCGGACGACTGAGCATGGCTAATTTGATTTCAGGTGCCATTTTCACAGAGGATCAAAAGGATACAAGCGTGGAACTCGCGTTCAAATATGCAGTGTATAGGATAAACAAAGAAAGGCAGTTGTTACCCAATACAACATTGATCTACGACATTCAATACGTACCAAGAGATGACAGCTTTAGAACATCTAAGAAGGGTAAGTCAAACAATCAAACGTTCATTTACCATCTAATATGACAAGCTACAACGTAAAGCTACTGAATTTTCTTAAATATTCCATTTCGCTCAGATGACAATGAAATTTTAATGAATAGGCATAAAAGTACCTAAAACTGATAAAATCCGAAAACCTGGAAACACAAAAAAGTTTATTTTGTTACGGTTCTTAGATGATGCGATATAAAAATTTGGTCCGTCTTGGTTATTATCTCAGTAAATAGAATATTAACATACTCTCTATACTAACATTGTAGGTGAATTTTAAAATGGGATAAGGTGGAGATAGACGGCCAAGCGGGATAGATGACCAATGAGCAAATGTTTGATAATTTACCATTCGATAGCGTTGTGTCTTATAGATTGTTGTTCGCACATCATTACTCTAAACTAAAACTAAAAGCTGTAAGTGCAACACTTCAAATTTGTTGGTGTTTTGTGAAAGCAGGTGAGTACAATGTATGTCCAGACATTATAGCCTCCAACAACAACCAAACTATGGAACAAGTTATGTTCGTCAGCCATGACCACACCAAGGTGTCAGTATAGGTGGCCACTAGCCAATAGGAATAAATGGCAAATTATTTTTACATTGTTAAAAGCACTACATATTTCTGCTAAAAGATTGTGATGAGATTAAATGTGTATGATGTGGGTAAAGCTACAACTGTACAAGAATTGGAATGCTGGAACAAACTTCGTTTTTTTACAATCCATAGCAATGTAAAACTAACATAATTGGTTGTACATATATATTAAAAATAAAGGAGCGAACATGTTTTATTCTTATTTGTACACATACACAGATAGAGGCAGTTACTCGACAATAATACCGGAAATGTCGACTACCTTCGACGTTTTTAGGGAAAACGGTAAAGGAAAAAGTATTGTAAATTCCGTAACCTACGACCTTCTTAACGTTCGGGATCAGATCCTTTGCTTCACAATAAAACACGCAACGGGACACTTACGTTGCTCTGATGTTATTCCAAAGGGACTTGAACCGCTCACATTATATAGTGACGTTCATAACAGGTTGCAATAAATATTAAATGCTATTAGAATTTAATGTGCGTTTACACATTCGATAACTATTGAAAAGGGTGTCTTTTATTTTAACGTTTTGAATAAGAGCAAAATAAATATCCCTCTTAAATCTGTTTTAAAAGTATTTATTTATTACATATTAATTGAATATTCCCACATTTGGAATAATTTGAAGAGAGAAAGATGACCTGAACGCGATTTTTTACCAATTTTTATGTATTTCTCATTATAACAGTACTTTTGAACAACAAAGAGACAACACAATTCGTGCTTGGATTATCAATAAGAGGTACAAAACCAAAAATTGATAAGTAGTGTCTCTACAGTACGACCTAATATGCGTATAAAACCTATTACTTATCATTCTTAGAGAAAAAATCACTATTTGTAAAATGTTTTGAAGTTCTGTCAAGAATAAGGTACAAGGTGGGCCAAATTCGATACTTTTAATAGGGAACTTATATTTCTAAAGGAATTAGACAAAAACTGACCTAAGCTTCTGGAGTCGATTGGTAAAATCCCTATTTTTATATCTTCCTTAATATAAGAGATACCGAGCGTTTTCTTAAAATGTGCAATAAAAACCCTTGTAACTTTTTCATTTGTGAAAATGCTTGATTTATTAAAAACTATATTAGGGCGCTTTTTGACGCAGAATCCTATGCTCTAATTTTTTCTTTTTTTAAACTCCTCTTTTTTGGGATATTATCAAGACTTGTGTTTTTTTATATGGAACACTCTCTATATTTTTACACTATTGAAAAGGATATAAAATTACCTTTAGAATGATATAACACACTTGATATTTTATTTAAACAATTTTTATTATTTGTTTTTCTTCATTTCACATTATTTTAAGATGGCTATGGATGGTGGTAAATAAGCAAATAAAAGATTTCAACGAGGCAGAAAAAATTTGTTTTAATATTAAATGTTGCAAACAACAATGCAAACAAACTAAACTAAGGAAAGCATTAATAGCGTTACTGATATTATAGCTATAAGGAATTAAGAGGGTTTATTCGGTAAAAATTCATAATGTATTGAAAATTTGAAATTAATCAGAACTAGAGCTAAAATAAGTTGGTTTCTAAAATTCTTACCGACATATTTAAACGAAATATTTACAGAATATACATTGTTACTAAAAATGCGTAAACATGATAAATTATAGAAAGTGTTCGAATTGTCCGCCGTTCTGTTCTATACCGTTTTCTTACACTCTGAGTTTGTTTGAATTGTTATTTGTAACATTTAATATTAAAACAGTTTTTTTCTGCCTTGTTGAAATCTTTTATTTGCTTATTTACCACCATCCATAGCCATCTTAAAATAATGTGAAATGAAGAAAAACAAATAATTTAAAAATTATTTAAATAAAATATCAAGTGTGTTATAGTGTGTAAAATATCAAAACTTCTTATAAGGAAGGATTTTTTCTGTAAAAGTGTGTGATTGGGAAATAAATAAAAAATAAAAAAAAGATAGGTAATCTTATATATATATATATGATAGATGCCACGATCTTTTTAGGTGAGATGCCTTATAGTACGGTAAATCGATTTCCTACAATTTTCAAAAAACATATATAAATAGATACCACTTTGATCGTTTACTGATGGTGCAATTCTTTATCAATCAGTAAGATCTGTAAGCAAATCTCTATGATATGTAACAGCTTACCCGAAAAAGTGCAATTCTGGACAAATCTACAGCTTATAGATTTCTACAATTGCAAATTCATAAAAATTTTAAAGTGATATTTGTTCCGTTTGTAATGTTGATTTATAACGGAATGAAACTAATGTGCTAAAGTAATACAATTTACATGTAGACGAAGTTAGTTAATCTGTAAATTAGTTTTATAGCGCATTAGTGCATAAACGAAGCTGCACGAATGTTCAACTTCGAGGATTGAGGTGCCGTTTACAGAATAATGATGATGATTACAAAGACCTTTGGGACCAATAGAATCTTCGTATTAAACAACTTCAACAAAGAGAATTTGCTCTTATTCTTGAGAATCTTAAGGTCATAGCATTCAGATTTATTGGTCGGGAAACCAGAGGAAGTTTTTCTTGCTCAAGCTGAAGGCACGTCTAGAGAGAAAGCTAAGGCTTATTTTCAGTTACTATTAAGAACCTTGGAAGAAAACAATCTTAATTAAGCAACCAGAAACCACAATGTCTACCGAGCCACACAACTCACTACCTCCAGCTTCTCGATCGAGCGGCTTTCAAATCTGCGTTCGACGAAGCTTGCCATTTATACATGAAAACAAATCCAAGCCGAAAAAAAACAGGTTACAGTTTGGTAGGATTTTATCCGAGGTGCGGAGAAAAGCAGTGACAAATGACAATGCAATCCCTTCATTCAGGTCTACTGGAATTTATCCCTATAATTCGAAAACCATACCGAAATACACCTATTCGGTTTCGGATGCTGCTGCGAACTTTGCCGCCATCTCACAACGCCAAACCTCGATATATCGAGAAAAACCATCCAACGTCTTTCCTGAACCGCACTTACATGAATCGCCTTTACCTGGCACCGTTGAACTTCAGCCTGATGCACTTTGGATGAGTTCTGTAGTTTCTATAAACCGTCCAGTCACACCTGAACAATAACCCGGTACATCGTGCGCATCCGAAACTTCCATCCGCTGGAAAGACACTACAAATTATATCACCCTTGCCCACAATTCCTCAAACTTTGAACAAGCGCGGTAGAATTATGGCAAAAACCTTAACTTCAATAGAAGATATTGAAAAACCAAAGTCATCCAAACAGAAGTCTGTTAGAAGATTGAAACACAATGCAAAATTGAATTACGAAATCGAAAGCGGCGGTGACGAAGACATAGCAAATGAGTTCAACGAGATTGAATTGAAATGAATGCAATTCTGAAAACGAACAGAAGATTGAATTTAGTGGATTAACTTTAAGCAATAGATGTATAAGAGCTGCACAAAAAAATTAAAAATATGTGTGAATCACGTGGAAAACATACCTAATTGTAAGGCTACGTGAAGCGAAACTTTGTTTTTTACATTTACTTTTCTTCCAAAGAATTACGTACCTATACTTTATTTTGTGCCGTCTCTTTCTGATAGGATGGCACATATTTTAAAAAGAATGGTGTCTTTTGTTAAATAAGATGTTTTGTTTTAGAATTTATTCAAATAAAGTTTATTATAGACCCCAGAGCCTTGATTCATTCTAGTATGATTCCTTCATTATTAGAAGATTATTTTTTTGTCGAATTGGGCCATCTCTCCCAGAGTTATTCTAAAGAAATGCGTAAAATGTGAAATTAGAGTAAAAGGTAGTTCAACTCAATGAATAATAAGTGTAAATTTCTAATATTATTCTCGTAGAAAAAAGCACGTTATTAGAATTACAAATTACCAAGAAAATTAAAATATAGCTAGAGAAACTTTTAACGAAGTAGCATGCGAAAATCCTACATAAGGGTGTTGCTTGAAAAATTAACAAAGCCAAAAAAAAAAACTTCTCGACGTTAACTTCTCCGAAAAGTATTGCGAACAACGTAAGGATTATCGGTAAATATTTCATAAAAGAAATTTTACGGAAACAAAGCACCTTTATTTAGCAACTTATTTTAAAAGTTTCTGGCATATATTTACACAAGCTACTCGCTAATGGAAAGTTTGAGAAACCACATCGGTCCATTTATTGGGAATAACCTTTATAACTTGCCAAAAAATTCAATCGATGGATTTAGAGACAAGGAACACCAGGCTATGGTTTGATAAATTTATTTTTTCTTTGTTAATATTTTAGTTACTAAAGCAATAATTTATTTTTAATAAAAATATAAATTAATAGGTAATTTCTATAATTATCCGAGTATTTTTGGTTCAGCGGTTTATTACATTATTATAAACAGAAACGTACGTAAGTAGATTATGCCAATATGGGACATAGAAGCTACAAGACCATGTTATGTAATTAACACTATAAAAACAAGCGTTAGGTTGTACAACCAGTAGTTTTAATACTAATATTTTTCCTTCCGAGGGAATATTTATAATGGCACCTTAATAAATATAACCGGGCAATCTGCATTAAAAAACGTGGATTACTTCAAATGAATCAACACAAAGGGTTAGTAAACGTAATTAATAAGCACTAATCAATTTTGTAGAACTCCCTAAAATGGATTGGATAAGCTTCAAGAAGAAATGACAATTTACCAAGAAAAACTGGTAACTAAGGATAGTATTGCTCCGATGAACCAAACATCCACAAAAAAAGACAATCAAATACAATGTACATACGTACACACATGACATACACTAATGATAAATAGTTCGCTTTTAGGCAGAATGGATCCGTTCTTACAAATATTCTTATTGCCTTGTTTTACAACCAAAAATAGAACAAACATATAAATAAATACCTACATATAACATTAGTTTATAATAATTGATTTATGCTTTTAAAAAATATATCAAAATAATGAAAATCCGCTGACCGGCACATTGTAGCGAGTGGTAAGGCGTACAAATTATTGGTTCTAGAAAGTAGAAAAGGAAGAGGAAAAGCGAGAAAAAGATCGATGAATACGAAAACTAAGAGAAGAAAGGAAGTACGGGTTATCAATAGATCCACGACCCAGTTTCCATACAAAGCGGGCCCCTTTACATTCACGTCGTTAATGTAACTTACTACTTAGCATCATGTAGTCTAAGTAGTCAGGAATAATTTGTTCCCGTCCCGGATGGACACCATCCTCTCTATGAGTAAGGTGTTTAAGAAATCGTCGTTGAAATCGGACCAAAAGAAGGTATATATAGTGAGGAGGCCATACTTGTGATGCATACTCCAACTTATCGATAACGAAATTAAAGAAGAAGGTCTTTAGTAGCTGAATAAAATAGCATATAACAAAGCCTAAGGTCTTAGAGGCTGCTAAGCAAAGATCTGCTATATGATCAACTCGATTGTCTTCAAAAATATATTATTTATACTATACGTAGGAGGAATAGGATTGCGAATGAACGATGTGTAACAACATCTATACCAAACAATATTCTGGGCACAAAATATCCCAGTCAGAAATGGACTCATAGATTTTAATGTCATCAGCATATGCAAGTATGGGCAAGTCGATTTTTCAAATAAATCATTTCAAAGCAGGGATTAGACCCCAGATTAGACCCCAGAAATACACCAGATTTCCGCAAGAAATATGTAATGGGATGTGAATCTAATGCACGTAGTTGGTCCTGTCAGTTAAATAAGAGTAAATCAATTTTAAAAACGATGCACTTAATCCAAACTCTGATAATTTATCAAGTAAAATACCGTAATCAATGGAATCAAAGGCACTACTAAAATCCGTGCAAATCACTTGCCTATTCAAATCTTGACAAATAAACTAAGCAATAGTTGCAAGGGTGAACTAATCCAACGCGTCATTGACATTGTTCAGGCTCTAGAAAAATGACCAATCAAAAATTATACAATTACGGAAGATTAGCTTTCTTAAATTAGTGTTCAACGGAAAAGCAGAAGGAGAGGAATATGTAAGAAAATGTAATTCGATAGAGGGAAGAATGGTATTGATCGATTGATACAATTGGTAAGTCGCCCTTTTCCAAAGAACCAAATCATGTCTTTCTGGACAACTAGCTGTAGCGTAGCAACATCGCCATGTTATTTAATCGATTTAATCATTTGTAAAGATAACAAACGGCGATGCTTTCCGGTCAGCTTGAGGGGTTACTTTGGAACTGAGGAAGATTAAAGTCGCCAAGTACAACAAGTGCAATTTGCAAAGTGCAAACGGGTTTATTCGATAAAAATATTTCTAGACATTTACGTAAAACCCAATATCAGTTTGTGAAATATGGAATAGTGGAAGCGCTGCTGTATAAAAGTGGACAAAACGTTGAAGACGAAGATATGTAGATAATTGCGACAACATTGTAAATAGGATTTTGCCATCGTTAGAGACTAATTTTTATTAAAATTGGAGTAATTTGGTGTAGTAAAATTCGCTTTAAAACTAAGGAAAATTCACAGAAAACAATACAGAATGTTTTCGATTATTCATATAATTTTTCAATTTGTGTAATCTAATGTAGTAATTGCACCATTGTTGAAAAATATGCAAGTTTATTGCGGCAAACGTTGGAAGTTTTGTACCACTCTTGCTTCTTACAATATTTCACTAGTTGCTATAAATTGTTCGCCTCGCGGATCCTACAACTATTTATAGCGGCACAATTATACAAATAATTTTGTGTAGAGAAGATCTATCACATCTAACGGTATTATAGCTAAGCGAAAGAATTTCGAAACTGGAAACAGAATCATCTCTCAAGATCCTTGTGACTACAATAGCGACGTACAAGAATTCACAGGTACTATTAAAAAAGGACTGCACTTTAGTTTGTAGATCCCTCATAATTTGATACTACGTATTTATATTAGGAAAACTGTTGGATTTTTTCAGATTAAAGCCGATACCACAGAAGATATGCCTCTGTTATATTTAATGTTGAGACTGGTCTCTCCATTAGTCAGGCAACTAGCTATGAGTTCCATGACAGATATCGAACACAATCCCTTACTAAGGCACTAAAAAACCGAAATTCAAGAACTTCGTGAAGACATATATAAGCATGGTACAACATTTTGCCATTTAGATTTTCGATTCAGAAACGAACGAAGAATGAACGTGTAGCTTTCGCGCCAATACATGCGTTATACAATAGTTAGTTCCGACTGACAGTTGACTAACTTAGTTTCAACAAGAACTTTAAGTTATTCTATTTTATTTCTCTGGAGATAATCTCGGCAATCAACCAATTAACAAAAACGCGTCTACTTCAACATTTATTTGAAAGAGGCGATAACGAAGGGAAATCTATTTATCTCGGATGAAGCCTGCTTTCAGTTGGATGATAAAATGGGCACGGCTCTTACGTAGAGAAAGACCTACAGTACATAAATCAAAATTCTCTACAATGTTTTCGGTCCAATGGCCTATGTATTGGCAAGTAAGATGAGTTGTCTTTCGTATAAAATATTAAGATTTACTTAATAAAGGTACTTTGCTTATATACCTACTTATTTAATTCCACATACTTCCTAGAAACAGCACAGTAACTAAAACAAACATTACTGAAATTGCATTTAGAAATAATACAATACGTAATGTGGTGGTTTGAGCGAACGAACCCGTAACTGCAAGAGTTCACTCCTATGTACAATGTAAACATATGATATGAAACAATGAATGAAGTGGTAAGAAGAGATACTCAACTCCTGTGATTGTTAGCTTTCTATATTGAGGTATATGTTTGTTCAGTGAAGCTGCGGAGTGTAAAGGCTTGAAGAAGGGGCTTCGAGGTACTGAGTGCAGGAATTTCATCGTATAGAGACCGAGAAAACGATGCAGTTGGGCGGGAGATGAAGAAGCTCTACTAGACAAACAGCGCCCGACTAAATGAATCGATGGGGAAAAATGCGACTCACATGAACAAGTACGACCTTCTACTTTATGAGGACGTATAATTCTCCTTAGGTAAGGGTGTAAGGAATGGAATTGCAAACAGTTGAAGACAACACATTTTTAATAGAAATGAAAAATCAAGTTCAGATCGGTAATAGAGAAATTCAATTTTGGAAAAACTATACGCTCTGAAAAACACGTACCGATTACATGTGACTACAATAATTTATCCTGAATAATAATGAAATACGACATCCTCACATCTACATTAATCAACATCTCATCAGTTAGGTTAAGCTTATGTAATCATTTAGGCTAAACTAAAGTAAGATGTAATGTAGATATCAATAAAAATGCATTTTCAACTTTGCTGATTATATTATCGGCAAATCTGTTATTATCAGTATTACTTTATTTGTTTTATACTTCCTCCATAGCGCCAACCTCATCTCAACGTACCTACCTTCAATACAATACAACACGACCTTTCAGCCAATTTCGTAGTATTGTTTGTCAAAAAAATTTCTGTTGTAAATATTACCTTTTTTATTTATTTTTTCTTTTATTGACAGGTGTATATAATAGAAAACAATGCATTACTTTTGCTCGTACAGAAGTAAACGAATAAAACTAAATTTAAAGTTGGTCTCACTAGGGGAAATATTGACAAACTTGGCAGAAAAATATAAGCAAATGCTTTCAATTTTTATCTCATTTGCAGTGCATCGTGTCAGAGCAAGAACTCTTCAGTCGAAGAACGGTTCTTGTGGGGAATAATCAAAGATATGTTTTCAAGTGAACTATACATTCTCCTAAACAACGCATGCGATGAATTGCATTAAAAGTGGATATGTGATACAGCCTCATGTCCATTATTGCACCTTACAAATAAGTCTTTAAGTTAGAGTCGTTTCCATGGCGCTAAAGTCTACATTTCATTATAGCGAAACACTAGAGACATTAATTATTATTTTGCTAAAGGAGAAGATCCGCATCAACTTATTGTTACAGAGACTCTAGTTTTAATCATTCGCCATTCACGAATACTTCTAAATTGGAATCGTTTCTTATACAACAGTCCTGAAGTACCCTTCCTGTGCATCTGATCAAACGCTATCTGATATATAGACTGATACATTTCAACCCTCACCATGGGGATATTCTCGACTCATATTTGAGGTTGCGGAAGCATTATATGCACCCGGTGTTCCGCAAGGCTCCATATTGTGACTACTATTGTAACTTTGTACACCGATGATAAAATGTGGTTGTCGCGGGCAATAACTATTATTATTTGAAGGATCATTTAGACAGTATGATTAACTTGAGAAGACTTCCTAAAAAACAAATAAATTGCCATTGAGTAAGAAAATATCAATAGAATTTAAATTACATTTATACAAAAGACCAAGACAAGACAATTAAGCCCAAAACTGGAAAGACCGACCAACAAAACGTAAATACCCACATCAAAATTAATAGAATAAGGTCACATAGACTAACAGAATGAAGGTTATTTTAAAATAACCTTCATGTGATCTGTAACAATAGAGCTGAAGAAATGGAAGGCTGAGGCAAGGGATAGAAAATAGTAGAGGAAAGTTGTCACACAAACCAAGAACCTAGAGGCTCTGCGTTCTTTTCTCTACTAATTAATTGATACACAATGACGATTTCGACAAACTACGTTACTAATACGACACAAAACAAAAAACCCACGTTGGCACCATAGAAACAAACTTATAGCTTAACGAGGTGGAGCGCGGATTTCTAGTATCTGATTAACGTAAAATTTGGGGAGATAATTTTTTTTGTAAACTGATTACATTTTGACGATCACCACGCACAAAATTCGAAAAGGCGTAAGCACTGAATACAAGCTGCAGAACTAAATGTAAGTTAACGAACGTAACTTGTTAAAAAAATCATTTGTTCGATCAATAGTGGAGTCTACAAGTATACCGAACAGTACTAACAGTACACTGTTTAGACTTGTTCCTATTAGTAAACACTGCAGCTATTCTTGCTCTTTATATGCATATTTATATAAATGCTATCGCAGCTAACTTTGTGCAAAACGTTTCTAATATTATGTTCCAAAGCAAAGTTCATTATTTGCAAAACAAATGCAAGGCGAAGTTCATTATTTGCAAAATAAATGCAAGGTGTAACTTGTATGCATAAACTTTATGCAACTCCAAGAAAATATACGTAAAATATTACTTGTTCTATTTATGTACAGCTATCATGAAGTATATTTATTGCTACTAATTACGGAGTTCTCTTCATATCCGAATTTCTTGTGTTTCAATGAATTGTATTGGCGATTAAGCATTAGCTTGGTTGGAGTTTTAACAGGAAACTTTAGTGAATAAACAAATCAAGTAAGTAAATTTATACAAGTAAACTAAAATATTGTTAAACTGATCCTAGCCTTTGCCATTCTACTCATGTTAACACATTTATTTCGCCTAACAATGTTTCTATTTTGGGAATATTTGTTGCCCAATTTAACAATATAGCATTTGAATTGAATCACATCACAAGAACGTCACGGAAAATAGATGTTTCAATTTATAAAAAGCAATGCTCTCTGAGTTTTCTTATTTTCTTGGTCATTAACTTTATTAAACCTTTTTCTACACTTCACTTTGGCTATTGTGTGCCTATTCTATTAAATTTATAGATAAATACCTGAATTATTCTCTATTATTCCCAATTAATTTTACGTTATACCAATTATTCTAATAAGGGATTATCTACTTAATAAGAGATTAAGCAAACTATTATCAGAAGATTGTTTTGAATGTAATAAAAATGTAATAATTTTTACATAGAAAACATTCACAATCTTTACCAACAAAGTTACTCAATTTTATCAACAAAACACCAACACTAATGCTTTATGTAAACAATATTATTTTCTAAATTCATTTTGGCCCAAATTAGAAATATTGCAGATACTCTCGTGTCGGTTTCTTGATCCCGTGAGACCGAATCTCCTGACATTGTACTCGCATCGGCATTTTGTAAATATTGCCCAAAAGTGTAACGTTTTTATTTTCATTTTAATAACAAAATGTACACAATGATGTAAAGAGATAGATAATTTGACATTTATGATCTACTTATTTCTCGCAAATCGAAAGTGATAGAAAAAAGGTAAACAAATTTTACTTTTTGCGAGTTACAGTTTTATCTTTCCCATTCCAAATATTTCTTTAACAAAGTTTTGAATATCTTTATAAAATAAATACCTAGCGTCGGTTAGAAAATAACCGACAACTACCTTTTTGAATAAAATTTGAAAAAAATTGAAATGTATAAATTGATTCTAAATTGAATATTCTGAGTTTTATTTGACCAAAATTTTCGGTACCTGTTCTTCTAAAAGGCAGTCCGATTTTGAAATCCTGAGCTTGAAGCTGCACCCGATTTACAACCAGGTCCCTGTTTCGTAAATGGTAATTTCCAAGGTATACGGTCCTAATGGATTTACTTCGGGGTTTTCTTAATTTTTTCATAGAAAAAGTCTTACAATGTCTTCAAGCCTTGAATATTTTATCGAGTGATTTTTGAAAATTCTTGCTGTCCAAAACTTGTTTTTTCCCTCTGAATTATTTTTCAAATTTGCACCAATAGTTTATTATTTCAATTCCATCAAATTACACTCTTGATGTCCAGTTCCATGGTGACGATGTCGAAATGTCCAAGTACATTATATAAAATTGCAATGCAGTCGAGGCACAAGAGCCGGTATTTGTGGACTGATCCCTAGACAGAAGGTATCCTTATGCCTGGAAAATCTCGCAACGGTTTTGCAGAACTATTCGCAATTGCAACCTATGCTGAAGTCATCGCAAAGGGAAGTTACACGAGGGGGAAAGCAAACATAATAACTATTCGTCAAACAGCTTTCAAGGCAGTTATGAATCTTATTACTGGGTCCAAACTAGTAAAACGTTGTAAACAGTTCCTCTGGACTGGTACAAGATAATAGGTTACAATTGATTTGGGACATGAGGATATTTACACAATATAATAGCCGACGAACTAGCCAAGGAGAGTTATAAAAGATAATTCATACAACCAGAGGCCGTATGTGGAATCACAAGGGACTCCGCTAGAAAGGAGATCTAGTTGTGGTTAGATAAAAAGTAATGGACGAATTCATGAGAAATGGAGATACTAAGCTTTTGTTAACCTAATTAGACGCAGCAAATGGAGGTCAAAACCATTACCGTCTTGGTGGCTGGACACAAGTTACAAGAGGAAACGAGTTTGCATTTAAACCGCACATGTAAGGAACTGAAGCTACTCGAGTGGAAATATTTCGGGGAGGATCTAATGAAGTCTTAAAAAGTACTCAAATTATCCACGGGCAAGACAATAGCCTTTATAGAGGACACTAAGTTGCTTGAGCGAAAACGACAGTTCCATCAGGGACGGTGCAAAGAACATCGAGCTCGATTAGATAACCAACCCAAAAGTATGAACAAATGAATGAATGAATGAGTTTACAAAACTATCGAAATTCACTATACAGGCTGATTCATTTTCGACCCTCTCTATGGAAATCTCGCTTATTATTGGAGATAGATGGTAGGTTTAAATTTTACATAAATTTTAAAGTTATTAAATTTCGTACTTATTATAAATCTGAAGAGAAAATGGTCCAGTGCCAAGTGATGTTCGAAAAAAAAGTGATTTTTTCATTTACCTCAAGCATCTTCTTTTGGTCTTGCAGAGGAAAAGTAAAAACACATTCTCAAGGCTGCATTCTATTTTCTATCTAATGGCGTATTCGAAATTTTCATATAACTTATCGGCCCTTCCTAGCCCTCATCAACTTTCTTATTTCTTATCTGCGCCATATTAATACCCTCAAAAAAAGATATTTTTCACCTCAAACATGTATCAAATAACAAAGGTTGATATTATACTTTAATTGATCCAGAGCCTGTGTGACAAACATAGAACAACTTAATCAAAATAAAACAATGTATACTTAACCATTGACAAACTTTATTTAAGATACCAACCTTTTGCTGCAACTATAGAATTACCATTTATCACTAATTATTGGCTGCATTCCGCACATTTATCGATCTACAGACAGGTAAAGAACAAAGTTTGTACATTGCTTAAGGCCGGTTACGTGTTCGATGCATCTTCTGAATGTGGTCATTCTAATGCCCGTCACCCATAAATTCATTTAAAGATGTCCTCCATCGCGGACAGCTACCACTCTGTCAACATTTTCTTGACAAATGCATCTATTACCTTCCCTTCTATTTTGTACAGCATGCATATATGTTTATAACAAAATAACCATTTTTAACCTATATACAAGATGCAAGCGGCTAGTTCCTGTGTCAACGCGAATGATTGATTTCCCTCCCTTTCCATAAATGCACCAGTATAGTTGATAATAAATTAGAATGTATGGATATATATCTAAAAAACTATATTATATAATCTAATATAATAAATTCTTCAAGAACCACAATAATATATATAAAGATCAACATTATTACCAAGTTCTGTGTAATAAAGCAATAAATTTACTATTCACGCGCAGTTCATTATAGAGTTTAATCATACCTTTTCCCAAATACAGGAAGCAACGCATACGGTTTCTTAATGCAGAATGCTTGTGAAAAAGTTTATAGAAGCTGGGTGTGAACGCCAGAATTCACGTGAACGCGGTGCAGAAACCGGGATTTAACAATTAGCTAGAAGTGTTCAAGTTCGTACTTTAATTGGATGAGTCGTGTTCCGTTTATTAACTTTGTTCATAGAATGTTAACTGGTTTGTTAAATTGTTAACGCTTTCTGTTTTAAAACTGCACATAGGTTTCATGAATAGTCAAGCAACATTCCGCGTATTTAGAATGGTACAATCTAATTTGTAGCGAAAGACGAATGTCTAATTTAGCTAGAAATGCCAATACTGCTAATGCCTAAAAGCATTGTTGTGTACTACTTTATTTCTTCTAAACTAGATTTATTAAATAACAGAAAATTTGCGCTTTAATTATACTAATTAACGCTATTACAGAACTACTTTGCAAATTTTGTAATGTTGATCTTGATAAAAGTATAGTGTATACCCCCCACCTTCAACTTCCTTAATCTTGTCACCAACAACTTTAAAATGTTAAATTGCAAGAAATGTCCGTGATAGGTATCTCATTTTACAAGGACAGTCTGAAAAATTTAAAGCTTCAACATGAAAACGGCATCACTCGTCAAAAATATTGTATTAATACAATTTCGCATATATCGACAAATACTTCTGAACATTTCCATGTTGGATATTTGGTTGTTGTTTAGCAGTTGTTTGTGTCTGTCGACGTTAATGTTTCTGTAAAAATTGAAAAAATTCAATATCCTGTCCGCATATCCTTGCAAAATTAAAGCCGAAATGGACACTCATTTGTCACACCTAAATTTTGGGCAGCTGAACTTCAACGTGATCATACCAACTTGATTTTCGGGGCGACTAAAAATAACTACAGCCACTACTGATAATATCGAAAAAGTCCACTAAGTGATAGTAAACGACCCCCGAATTAAGGTTAGCGAGATACTAGACGCTGAGGTCGTCGAAAGAACGTGTTTATCATATATTAACTGAAGATTTAGACACGAGAAAACTAACCGCGCTTTAGCTGCCATTGTGTGAACATTTCCCAAGCCTTGTCTAAGCAGTTTAAGCGAAGTAGTTCGAATTTTTATTAATTAACTGTAATAATTAATAATAACTGTAAATGAAATTTGAATACACCAATACACTCCTAAAACCAAAACAGGCGGTACAGTGGATTATAATCGGCTCCGAAAATGGTGAAGACTGTTCCATCGGCCAGAAAAGTGATGTCGACTGTTTTTTGAGATAGTCATGGAGTTATGTTAATCGACTATCATTACAAATATTAACATAAACTGACATATCGAAGACCGACGTTGTTAGATTAGTAACTTTTATTGACAGACTAGGATATAGGAGAATTTTGATTATTGTAGAACGCCTGAACACGAGAGCAAAATGAGGACAAACCCCATAGATCATTTTATACGTCTAACTGCAAACGGGAAAATTTTGTACTACAAGGAAGTTAAAGCAAGACCTTCGACTTGCTACTGGCAACGTCGTCAGCGCGTATCCGACAAGAAGGGGATCAAATAACGCAGGTTTGAAGCCCTCCGGACCTATTACGGGTCCCACTTTGACTGCAACTCACAAAAGAAATAGATTTGAATTTCCTCGGCTTGTTAATTGAGGTATTGGAATGAAGACATGTTATTCGCTGACGACTCAAAGTTTTGCCTCTTCACCAATGATCGACGAAAAAGAGAAAAGAGAATACCAGAGGAGGTGTAAGTGTGACATAACATACGAATGTTGTAGTGGTGGACTGAGGCTCCGTGACACCACTGTTAGAGAAGTTGTCATCCCTACTGTGGAACATTTTGCGGTCATACAGCTATCAGTTGACTTTAGAACAATTTTAATTTGCCTGTTTATCTATATCAACGTTTACATGGTTAAAATATCTTTCGAATTATTATTAATTAATGTTAAAAATACAATGAAAACATCGTTACTTATGCACAAATATTAATTGATTTAATTAAAACTAAGAAGAAAAACGTTATGGTTTTGATACCGTAATTTTGCCCCGAAGTTTCGGAACCCCATGATTTGTATAGAGCGGAATATGCCGATATTTCATTATTTTCTGTACTATCCTGTAGTCGTTACTATTTAATAATTTCGATAAGATACTCCAAACATAGATAAACAACCAAAAAACCAACAAATGCCACATCAGCGGCTATAATGATCCCTAAATTCTGCTATAGTTGCCTTCCTATGGAATAATTGAAAACTGAAAATATTATTCCAGTTAGGGAAACTAAAATACTACCCCCTTGTTGTGATGATATTATCTGTCAGAGTAAATGACGCTCGTCATTTCAATTTAATTCAATAATGAAAAATAGCGCTGGTAATAGGTCACTACGCAATTCGTGTCGCTCAATTAATTAATCTCCGCCCAAAACAGTAATTATGTGAACGTATCAAATTATCTGTTAGCGCTCAGGGATACTGCCCTATATGAATTGATTGCCGATTACACCCGCGTAAAACGAACGTACCTGAATACACGTAGTTGAAAAGCATTAGTCGTGGGGCTAATCATAACGGTTACACTAACACTATTTTTAACATTACAGTATACTGCTGTAATGTATATTTCCAAGATTTACTTATAGGTATATTTTATGCCTTTACGTCCAACCCGTTTTCGCCAAAGGAGTGGAGAGTTGTAAGTAAAAGCAGCAGGAGAAGGAATGGCCTTACTCTATGCATATATGTGTGGATGAATTTCATCTTCGGTTTACACATTTTGCAGTACCATACAATCTAGAAACTCAAGAAAAAAACTACTGAATGAAACTATTGCGGATGTGAGGACGCGAATGCATCATTCGCCTAAAAAATCAGCGAAGAATCTTGCACAGGAAACTAATTTGTCACATGGTACTTGCCAACGCATTCTTATAAATGACCTCGAAAAATAATCACATAAAATTCGTATTGTGCAAAAATTCAACTCATTGGTCACATAATATTGGATGTGGTCTGAAAATCACATGAATTGTGACATTCTTGATAAATCGTTCTTCTCCGACAGAGCCTGGTTTCATCTTTGATTGTTTTATGAATGCGTACATAGTCCACTGAAAGCCCGTAAGTCACGAGACAGAAAGAATTGCATCCTGAAAAGGTTAGGAACAACCTCGTGAAGAGGAATTATTGGTTCATTGATTCATTATTTTTTCATGAATCGGTAAACACAGAAAGATATCGTAATAAATAACTTATTGTAACTCGTCGTCATACAAATAATTAAACAATTTGTACAGTAGGAACTACTACTAAGCGATTGATACTTCTAACAAGACTCATAAAACACTGCAAATAATGAATCTCTTACATGGCAATTTTGATAACCGTGTAGTAAATTTTCCGTTCTCCTGATTCAACTAATTTAGTTTATTTTATTTTTCCACGCCTAAAAAATTCAGTTTTTTAAAATGCACCCCGCACAATGTAGCGACTTACCCAACCAATTCAAAATATTTGTGACACGATAGCGCCTCAACACACATCAACGCATTTAACATGAAACTAGGTGAGCAACGATTTGTATTGAAATCTAAGGGGATCACTTTAAGTATATCTACTAAATTCTTTTACTTTTACTAAGAGATTTTCTTTTATTCTGTTACTTTTATTATTATTGACTTCAGTTACAACATTAGCCATTCACGCCTTAAACAGAAACTTGTTTGCATCATTATTGCGAAATTTGTTGCAATATTGATATGATTTAAATAATACATAACTGTCAGATATAGTTGTAACTAACATAAAAGTAAGTAAAAAGAGCATAACCGTCTCAATTACGTTATTTATGACCAGAGTGTATTATGTCTCGGTCAATTCGAGGTGGTGCCCGCGATCAAATGGCGGATGGAGAGTTAGTAAAGGGCGGTAGATATAGTAGAAATGTCTTTCGGGTGATGTCGTGTACTTAATATTTTACTTGACGTTTCGCTGACCATCCTGTCAGCTTCTTCAGAAGATTTCTAAAGACTTTAGAATTAGAATAAATAGAAAGATATTTCTACTATGGATTACGGTCGTGAAAGCCTACACTCAACTATTAGGGCAGTAGTAGTATTACAATAATAATAATAATAATACACGTTTATTATCCAACAGGCTTAGACGCAATAATAGGATAATACAATTGACATAATATATACACAAATCATAAAAAAAATTAACAAATAAAAATAAAAACATACGCATAAAAAAAATTAGTTCCCTCTTGTTGCCTCCTTCCTTCTTCCTACTTGAACAATTCACATCTTCTAGCTGCCTTACAAAGGGTGTAAGTAAGAGCTCGTCGCATAATATCTGTCCTTGCAAACGGAAGAATGAAACAAGTATCGAATCTTGAATTTAATCGTGGCACCAGAAAGTTTATACGTTGAAGTAAGAAGGGGCAGGCGATATCACTCCGCAACAATTTCTGTAGAAATCTCTCGCAAACACCATTCCTTCTCGTTCTCAAAGCTACCGTGTTATGCTTTTCCAGTAATCCATCCTGCGGAGTATACATCAGTACATACATCAATCTTGTATGAGAGATATTTCAGAAATCTTCGATGGATGCGATCCAGACTTAAACAGTCACAGGCATATAGGGGATACAGCATATTCTAATTTGCTTAGTACAAAAGCGTAGTATAATGATTTTAGTAAGGTTGTATTCCTGAAATATGTATTTAGAGACACGCATAATAAAACCAAGAGATTTTATGGCTTCAGAACAGATATTGTTAATGTGCGTTTTAAAGGTGAAAGTGGTATCACAAAGTACATCCAAGTCTCTAAATTGAAGACTACGTGATAAATTAGCACCACTGATCTGGTAGGGGAATATAAAAGGTGACGAGGAACAGGAATACGTAATTTATAATTATAGGTGCTTTGTAATGATTAAAGGAATTCTCTTTGTGCGCCTTAGATTTTAAAGTATATCTAGGAACTTTTATGTTACAAAACAAGCACGGAAAAATGAATATATGTGTGATCAGTAGTTGGATAATAAGACATTACATTATCCATTGAAATTGAGTATTCCAAAAATTGTCCAATTAAAGAGAACATTGCAGCTTTTGTGTAACTAATGAAGACTAGGTGAGTAAGAATAAGAAAATGGAAGTGAAGTTTAAACGTTATTCTAACGCCGCCACCGCGTTATGGCTGCAAACACTTCCATTTCACGCCAATTAAACTTAAATTGTCATTCCATGCATGAGAAACTTTCGAATTAACGAATGTGTGCAAAGTGCAGCGTAATATATTATTAACTGAAATTATGTATAGTTTTCTACATTAGGTACATATACCTACATATATGTATATATATCAGTTATATTACTATGCTTTCATATAAAAGTATAATTGCATCATTACAAAATCATAAATCAAATATTTAACTTCTACAACTTGAAGTGTTCCTCAAGCGGAATATTGATGAGCTTAGTCGTAGAAATTGAACTTTAAATTGCGACGACCACGACCATAAAGTAAATGGCCCTGACATTAACAGTGGCAATGGTTAAATGTTTCAAGAGATCTACCGAGTTTCTCTGTAAAATGCAATCTTTGCAACCTTCGCAGTTCTTATTTTAAATTGAAATCCTCCCACATGCTTACCACAGACAATATAATGTGAAATAAAAGTGAATTATGGCTGTGGGAATTACCTTAGGAGGTAGTTTATAAAACTTTAGATCCACTTGCAATGAAATCTTAGTTAATTTTCGATTCAATCCTCTACTTGTTATTCGATGAGTTTACACTCATAGCTTGGAGTTAGCATCTATATAATTAGTGTATATAATGTTCACATAATAATGTTACACCATTTTCAAATGTATAAAGAAAATTCTACATTTTTTCTCTAATGATAACTATGCAAATGAATAACTCATTTTCTATATTCCAAGCACAGATAATTTGATGGGTACAAAAACAATGAAAGAAAAGGAAATTGGCATAAATCATCTCATTGTTCGCCATTAAGATTTATACACTTTTACATTCGTTCAAACCAATTCTCGAAATATTTCTTCCACTCTGAAGATGGTACTTCCGCAACATGGTTCACTGCTGTTCGCACATGTTTGCTTGACATTCGGGAAAAAAGAAGTCGTTAGTCGTTAAATCAGGTGAATACAGGCAAAAAGACATTAATTCACTATTTTTCCCTTCAAATCAATTGTTGAATGTGCTGCGCTGACATTGTCATGATGAAGGAGCATGCATCCTTTTCGATTGCTTTTCCTGATTTAATCGATAACTTCTGCAAACAAGTTGTTGTATACCATTCAGTATTGCTGTTTTTAGATCGTCCAAAGCATTGCTTGCGACATGTCTAGTAGACCAAAAAAATAAGCAATAATTTTCTTGGAAACGCTTCATGAACCAACAACTTCTGTTAATTCGGTCATCAGTTGATTATTTCTTTCTGGCTCGTACGGCTAGATCCAAGATTCGTCAGCTGCTATACGATGTCCTACACGGATTTTGTTTCTCTATCGAATTTTTTTCAATATTTCCTTACACCAATTGACATGAACCTTTTTCTGTGCTTAGACCAAATTATGCGGAATCCATCGAGAACTGATCTTTTACACACCTAAATGTTCATGAAAAATCGAATATACACTAGAGCCCCGTTTTACGGCGATTCGTTTTGAGTTGTTTCGCTATTGCGTCGGTGAATAATCAGTACCCAATTTTAATTTGACGTCATAAGTTCCGAGTTGCGATCGCACGAGTCGATCAGGTATTCGAGACTCGGGAAAATCCATTTTGCTTGCCAGTAGCAACTGTGCATGAATGCTAAGCTTATCGACATATGGATAGTCAACGCAGAATAAGAATCGGTAAACAAGTAATCCAAGAGAAAGCAAAAGGCATATTTAATGATTTAAAGGTAAAGCCAGAATACATATTACAAAATCTATTTTTCGAAGTTGGTCGTGAGTGGTTGACAAGAAATAAAAATCGTGCTAGTCTTTATAACTTATGTATCTCTCAAAGGTGAGGCTGCCAGTGGAGATGTCGCAGCGCAATATTCCAAAAAAGAATTTGAAAAAATAGCTAATGGCGGTGGATACGATTTAATGCAAATTGTTAATGTGGATAAGAGCTTATTTTGGTAGTGACTTCCTAGTAAAAGTACATTTCTCGAACTGAACAAACTACTCCAGGATTTAAAGCGAGTAAAAATAAATTAACTTTGCTACTTGGTGGAATGTTGCTGGCAATTTGAAATATAAACCATTTCTAGTATATAATGCGGAAAAGCTTCCGGAATTAAATGTTCCAGAAGATTTATTACTAGCCCATTTGCGTTCTAATAGAAAAGTTTGTATGACATCGGTCCTCTTTCGAGGTTGAGTTATCAACTTTGCAATTCAAGAGCTAAAAACTTACCGCGTTAAGGAAAATTTAAACTTCAAGATTCTATTTTAAAGAATGCCCCCAGTCATCCAACTAACGTGGTCGAACTCTCAGAAAATATAAAATTTATTTTCCTACCGCCAAATCAACAGCGCTGATTCAATTCATGGACCAATGTATGATATTGAATTTTAAAGTATATTATTTACGTCGAATAACAAAAAAACAACAAACAGAATGTATGAAAACAGCATATTGATGTAACAGAAAGCATATGCCAAGAAATCTCTATGGAAACTAAAAATCTTAGCATAGGTGGAATGGATAAGCGTAATATAGAAAAATTGTAATTGTAAGCGCCTTAAACTACAATGAAGTACATCAAGGGAATTCGCACCACTTGTTCTTTCACTTCAACACAATGGGCTCTCAGAATTTTTTGTTTCAAGGAGGATGGAGCACCTCCCCAGTATACTAAACAAGTTAAGAATTTTTTAGATGCTACTTTTCCAAATTGGTGGATTCATTGAGTGGCCTGCGCGTTTTCCAGACTTCAGTAAATTAGCCTATTTCTTTTGGGGCCATCTCAAATCATGCGCTTATGTTAAACGACTAACTACTTTGGAGCAGTTGAAACAAAGACTAGTCATTGAATATCAATTAATCAATAGAGAAATCTTGAAAGAGATAACTCAGGAATTCCTTAACAGGCTTTCATATTGCCGGGAATAAACGGCGAGCCGTTTGAAGAATTGAAATGAATTTGTTTATATTGGATGATTCTTAGTTTATCATTAATTTCGTGTAAGTAAGATTTATTGTTCAGTAAATGTGAAGTGCTGTATATTTCTATTATTTATGGATAATCTGGAAAAACAAGATTCATTATAATCTGTAAAAATATACAAGTGTCCCATTTAAATAAAAGCAGTTGATTGTATTTCCGGTTAAACCGGAAGTACAGTAACAACAACAAAAATGAAATCAGCTGAATTACATTTACCTGTAATATCTCACCAGTATCCTCGTTACTGTTTTAAAAATATTTGCTCGGTTCCATACCCTATTCCACCCCTGTATATTACGGTTCCACTCTTTGGTGAAGTAGCTGATCATACAGATTATCCAGAAAAAGAGAAGAAACAAGCAGCTGTGTGGATAACTATTTTTAAATCATCTTTATGGAAATAACGTAGTTCTACTAAACTTACTAGTAACGGAAACAAATCCATTTTAATAATGTAAATTTATATAGAATATGGAAGTATAAACTTAAATATGTTTTATGTTTGACAATCTTCCGTACTTCATTTCACCTTACAACATAAAATGTAATGAATATCAATATTTAGACTACTAACGGAGCACTCCAGAAAGCACTCATAAAACGAATTGCTCTTTAACATGCCATTCAAAAAATAATTTTTATATACGTAATACCAGAGTATGAGAGTAGTTACGATAAAAACAGGGTAGCCCTTTAATTTGAGGGTTTTTAATGTTTTCGAAATGATTGCTGAAACATACAATCTATATTGTCAGAAATTTGGGCCTAAAAATTTATAACTATTAAATTGTTACTATCTGTGTTAGACGGCTATCCTCATTTCCATTTTGCTTTTATAATCAAGATAATTTTATATTCGCTAAAATTTCTAAAATCTGAACATCTTTATCCGTGATCCTGTAAATTGGAGTGGATAGTTTCGATAATAATTATCCTTTCAACAATTAGAGACAATTTGAGCTGATTGATATGCGCTTCAAAATTTAAATTAATTAATTGATATTCATTTGTAAATAGCTATTTCTAGCTAAAAAGTTCTACTATTGGCTTTTGCTTAAGCTAATCTTTAAGTATTTAAATACGAAGACTAATTATTTAAATTAATTTTATTTTAAATCATTTGCAAAGTGGCCACTCTATTTCTCCAAATAATAGACCAAGTCCATAACAAAAATTTTGCAATACATAAGAAATTTTATATTTGATTTGAAGTAGCCTCAAATTAAGAATTCCATCATTCGGAAGGTTTCATTAAGAAGTTTCTCACTTTCACTGTGGAATAAGGCGGAGGATCGCCTGTTGATACCAAGGATTGTGATTAGCAAATTGCTGAAACTGACGTTCTATTTAGTAACAGAGAAGAGTTGAAATTCAAATTGAAATTACTGTGTTATCAATTAGGCCAAACCAAATGTTAGTTTTATCTTTTGAATATCTGTAACAAACAATTCATAATTTATAACTGCTTTAAGAATAAATAAAGTTTACCTATAATTTTGCGAAATTACTTTAAACAAAATATAGCCTGCGAAACAAATTTTGCGTAAATTCTGTTTCGCAAAAATCTGTACGATTAGTTTTATCAATTTCAAACAAAGTTGATGATTATGAGTTTGATAACTCTTAAATTTTTCAAATTTAAGGGCCTTCCTCACACTTGTCTAGAAAAATGGATGCTATGGATTTATAGTGCTGAAAAGATTTTTTTCCATAGAGACTATGTTGTTGGATTACGCTTTAAGCGATTGGTAACACATCCTTTAATTTTTTAATTTACTGAATATCTGCGATGGAATACGCTATAAATAGTACAATATAATAGTTACAAAGTAATTATGGAAAAAAGATATATGCCGGAACGATCAAAAATAGGTCCTGCATGCTATTCAATGAGTCGCCCTCGTAAAAAATATTGAGACAGCCCAATTCTTGTTTTGAAGGGCATATTTGTTGATATAAAGTTTAAATTTTTCCCTTTCCTTCTGTAATACCCCTTTCAAAAATTATGGAGAAAAAGTTACATTATTGACTGCTTTTATTAATTTTTTATAAAGCACTTTTTTTCTTTATGTTAATTTGCAACAGTTTAACCGTTGAAGGCCATGAATATACAAATTAGAATTACGAAAACGTATTGAACAAAAAAGTTTAAAGACGTTTGATAAAGGACCACAAAAACTACAAAGAAACACTCCAAAGAAATTCGTTTCTTATTCAATTCTATGTGATGGAGCGTAATACACTACAAAGCTCCTGCATTTCCAATAGCTGCAAGCATAATATTCAAACGCGAACGGTATTTCGCGTATGTGTTTACATTGATGCAAATGCTGTATTGGCAGCATACATGTAGGTGGTACATAACCAAAGAACCATCGTTAATAGGGCGTTTTAAACATGAACACGATAACTACGGAAAGGATAAATCCCCCGTAATACCGACGTACAAAATGTCCACCTTTAAATTACATTCTCCTATATTTATAATCTGCATATATCGTCGCCGTGCATAATGTACAGGTTATCAACTTCAGAAGATATTGCCGTGCTCTAAGTCAGGGAAGATAGGCACGTATGTAGCAGCGCGGTTCTCTTTCCCGACAATTGGAGCAAGCGCCGAGCACGAAAGAAACATTCCCTCGATATACTTCACCTGGGCATTTTTGCAAAGCTTGGATCTGCATTCGTGTCGACCGCTGCAATGCATTTGACTGGGTTAAAACAGTGTATAATAACGCTTTTATACCTTCCATTACATACTTCGTTACGTTTTACCGGTACACCGAATCGGAGATTTTTCAATCCTTACTATTGATAATAACGAAAAACTTCCTATACAAAAGTCATAAATATACACTATGTCCACGGATTTGGTGCACAAGTGGAAAAACTTTTTCTTCCACATTTTATGAAAAAAAGTTATTCTTTACGAAAGTTTGTGCTTGCCTTAAAACCGCTAGAAAACATATTTAAATGCACTGATTACCTTCTGTATGCATGTAAATGTTGAAAACGTGTTTGCTTAATTCCAAAAGTTCAAATTATTGTTGATAATCGTATTGCCTTGAAATTCTGTTGACATTTAATTACTTGTCTGCTTCAAATTTAAGTGACACGACATTTGCAATCACGAAGATCACAATTATGCTAACATTGCGACAACGAATTTATTTGATTAAGTGTTAATGGAATTGGTGATATTTCATATCGAACGGCGATCAACAAATTTGATGTTAAATTTCCCGGCATTAATATCGCTATTAATTATTTGAAAAAGCTTAAGAAATTCGATGAAACTGGCTCTATTGTTAGAAAGAAGAAAACAAAGAAACAATACAATGAAGTCTTTAAGGAAAACAAGATTCACCCATTCAAACCCAAATTTATTCATACTCTGGAAACCCGGGACGATGCGTTTAGATTAGAATTTAGTACTTGAGCTGGAGAAAATTTTACGAAGGATTAATTCTCCCATCATAAAATTTTCCTTTCGGATGAAGCTACTTTTACCATTAACGGTTGTGTCATCCCAAAATTGCGGATATTGGGCAGAAGAGAATCCAAACTTTCGCATGAATCGGAAAAAACCAGCGTTATAAGAAAGTAAATGTGTGGTGTGGCATTTTATTCAGTAAAATTATTGGCCCCTTTTTTTTTCGAAAACAATTTAAATCAACATAATTAATTGGATATGTTACAAAATTTTGTTTTACCATCGTTGGAGGATATTAACAGAGAGGCAGTCTACTTTCAGCAGGATGGATGCCCTGCGCATTCAACTAATTTAATTAGAAACTGGCTTAACGACCACATTCCTGAAAGATGGATCGGTCGTTTTGGACCTATTCATTGGCCAGCTCGCTCGCCCGATTTAACGCCGATAGATTTTTATTTTTGAGTATACGAAAATAATAATTTCAATGTGCATAAAATATTGGAAAAATGTAGAATTCGAATTAGTTTGGAATAGTATCAATTCTGGCATATTGGAAATTTGTTGTTTTATATATGAAAAAGAAACTCATTAATATAATTTTGTGGGAGATAATCAAAGTCTTCAATTATTTCCGGTAATCTATATTTCAAATATATTTTTTTTAAACACACAAAAAACATACAATGCACGCTATTTGGAATCCGCTACTCTAAATTTATATTGTCAAACCATAATGTCAACAACGACCGTCATTAGGCCGAGCATTGAAAATATCAAGTCCTTGGCATCCCTAGAACAACGGATAAACAAGTAGATACAAATAGAAACAGTTTAGACAGCAAACATATTTTGGAAGTATTTCGAAGAAAACAAAGCAGAGCATAAACTCACACCAAAAGAGAGACCACCAGAGGGGTTTTAGAAGGCAGCGATACGAGCACCGCACGATCTTCGACATCAGAAATTTCGGCACCCACATTTTAAAGTCAGAGTTTACAATTACTGACTCCATGTAGTCCCTTAGTTCGGCATAAGTTTTTCATTTTTCCGGTACCTTAGTACTTGAATACATAATTAAATAAATAAATAATAAAGCATTATGGTAGAAATACTAAAAAAAGGGACACCTTAAGTACCTGCATTATGTACCAACTGTGCGATTATTTGCGACGAAAATAAGAGGTTTTTTTTAGATAATAAACTACCTAATTTTTGTTATAAGAAGCAGTTAAAATCTTTTAAAGCTAATGCTCGTTCTTCTCGCAATTTTAATATTTTAATAACACTTCGCTGTAGTAATTTTAGCGTTGCGCAAGACTATTAGACAAAATGGAAATAGCTCATCCGTAAGTACCCAGCGCATCAACACATAATCGGCAAACGCGCTCGCTACTATGAATACAAAACGATTCAGCATAATGGCCAATAAAATTGTGTGCAACACGTGCCATACGGAGGAGTATTACAACAGCCGCATTACCCGAGTCTTCCCCTAATTTCATGAGCGGATCGCAGGTGCTTACGCTACTATGTTCTCGTTATCCTAACCAAACATAACTTCTGAATCCGGTAAAGCGGCCCGTACGTTTTTCTCCGGTAACGGATTTATGGTTGACGGCATGTAAATAGAGGACGCCTGCCGACGCTTAGCATTCCGAACGCATGCACATAAGAATTCTTAAGCTGCCTATAAAAAACACTGCTTTCGGAAATATTTATCTGTCTTAAGGGAACATGTTTCTCAACGGATTATTTTATGGTAAACTAAATTGTGGGCCGTAGAATTTGTTTACTTGGGTTCAGAAGCAAAGCTAAAAATATTGGAATTGAAAAATATATAAATAGAATTCGTGAAAAAGGAAGGATAAATTAAATTCGTATTGGTCGACGTTTCGCCAGATATCTTTGAGAAGTATTTAGATGTGAAATCTTTCAATAATTCATCATGTTGGAAATGTGTTAAATAAATAAGCTGTATAATAAACACAAAAGTGTATTTATTTCGATGGTATTGCATTTTCTCCTGTTTCCAATATTTTTTAGTTGCACATTTTCCAAGAGAATGTCTTTGTTTATTATGTTGATGGTAAAGTCCTAACCCATAAATCCAAATTTCGATATCGTAGAGTGTTATTTAACTTAAATATCACTCAAATAATCATATTCAGTGTATATTTACTTCTATTTGAAGTCATTATGCTTTGCTTATGTGATTAATAAAATTAAATATGAACCACTAATTTGGTATCCGCTGTATATCTCAGACATTTTAGCCTCTGAACACATCTAGCGTAAATTTCTAAAATTTATTTCCTATCAAAGCAATGGTGTCTACCCCGAAAGAGGTGTATCACATGACGAGATGTCCATGTTGTATTATTAAAACAAGCGTCGGGTTACGCAATTCACTTCTAGGCATCGATTACTTTGATCTTAGACAACTGTTCTAGAATTTAGCCGAATCCAACCTCCGTCGGGTGTAGATTCATAACATGCCAAGCATCGTATCCACACGATTTTACATCCCTGTCCAAAAACATACTCCAGTTTTTATCCGTAATTAAAAACTAACCATCCCCTGGATTCAAATCTGCGTCGAACGTGATGTATTACCTTACGATATGGTATCCTTAAGCAAGCTAAGGGAAATAATCTACAAGAAGTTTTTATACAAGTTGATGGCAAATAATATCAATTGTTCAATTTTACTTGAACATAAGAACGCTATAAAACGGGCTCCAAGGAATCCACATGCCTTTCACGTGTTTAGTGTACTTACTCAGTGTTACATAAAAACTTGCTTGCATTCGCACATTTATGTTGTTTACTCTTATGCCTCTATATGTATACTCTTAGGCCTGTATCCATTTATCACACACACATACACTCGCTCTGTAACACCACATCCACAATCACCCACACATATACACATGCACACGCATATAGACGCACGGAAATGTATTTATACAAGATACGATAATGCCTACCTGTTTATACTTATGTACCACGTATGTAATCTGTTGCATTATCAGTGGACCACCATTTTGTTGCGTTTTAAAGCGCAGCGAAGTCCCGACAGATTAATGTAAAGCCGCTGAAACTGTTGAAAACTCCAAGTATGCTGAAAGCTAGCTAAAAGAGAACAAGAAAAATTAATAAAACTAATTTCTTTCATATAGTAATGTACGAACTATAATATAGTCCTTCTAGGTTTTAAAAAAATTGTCAAGAATTGTTTCCGTTGGATTTATTTTTTGTTGAGTTTTAGCGCTTCTTCTGCGAATGTATAGCGGGTAAATGCAGTAAAAAGCTGCGATTATGTTTTTTTACGGATTGTGAAGGGGATTCTAGAAAAAACGTTGCCTTGCTAAAATTTGTATATGCAGCGAACAGACTAGACCGATACGGAAGCTCAGACTCGAGACTCGTATTATCCAGACTTTATTAAATGAAGTGAAGATACATTAAATCGCCAGTATGATGACTAGTTTTAATTCCTTTAAACTATTTTTTGGGATCAATCGTTTATAGAGGCAAACCTCAAGCATTAGAATGATTTGAACTATTTGTTAATGCCCTTCTTATTTTTGAGCCTACTAAGTATTTAATGCTGCATACTTTACCATCGCGATTTTATTATCTCTTGCAAATGAAAATATGTCATTAACCGCTAAAAAAATGTTGATCAAGAAATAGAATTGCATTCAGTATTCTGTAAAGAAAAATGTAGTAGTATCATAAGAGAGAAAAATATGCAAGAAACTGATATACGCTATTCCGGGTCATGAGGTTTCTTCGGAAGAAGAAAAGGTGATGGGCCACAGTTTGTATGGTAACTCAACGTGTAAACCACGCCAGCGGCGAAGCTAACCAAGCGGGAAGCAATTGATCACGGTAACTCAGCCTGTGAACCATGCCAAAGACAAAAGTCAACTGCGGGGGAACTTAAATGTTAACTAAAACAAAGTAACTCTCCGCAACACAGAAATGTACTTATTAGGCTGCGAAATAATTAAACAAGAATTAAAATTGCAGTATGAGTTGACCTGTACGGGAGATATTTTTAATATCACTTGACGATTATTTCCTGGGTGGCACAAACAACTTTTTTAACAGAGCATCTATATCATAGCATTTTCGCATTATAAGCTACTTTCTGAATACTTCTTTATTGGCGGTACATTATTACACGTCAGTCTAATAGTTTTGACGATGTAGAGATATAGCTTGAAACCACCAACGATCAATGTGCATCATTTCACTTTTTCAATAACCAACACGTTATAAATATTCTTTTCGGACAATTTTATTGTTTATAGTTTGATCACTCTAAAAAAATACATTGAAAATGACGCTAACGAATATTGCAGTTTTTGTATCTCACTGTTCTGCATAGGTTACTTACATTATAACTATCCACGTTCACTTTTCAGTTTCGGAGGGCATCAACAATTAACGTACTTAAGAACTTTTTTCGAATAACATTATTCTTTTCAATGGATTTTCTTTTCTGAAGAAGATAATGTATACGTTAAAAACTCTTTTAACTTCCTTTCACTCACGGTTGCAAAACCACGAGATACACATATTTTGAATGTAACCAGTTTTTGTATCCTGAGTCGATGTCTTTACAAAGATTTTAAAAACTGCTATTAAGGGCACCGCTTTTATGAAAATAATAAGAAATGGACGAAATAAAAATAATAATTTATTTCCATTTTTTTTAAACACCCTTACATGTTTACACGCCAAGCCATTCACGCTAAGTATGTATAATAAGCATTGTAAAATGTACATTTTACACCCAGTACATCATTGTAATACGACAGTTAAGACAATTAACACTATTTAGTGGTAAAATTAACACAAGTGAATGTTAAAATTAACACCCACTTTTTGAGAAAATTTAACATCCATGAGAAACACTTGTTGTGGTATACAGACCTACATGTACCACTAGTAGCAAAGTTGGTTGGCTAATGATTGGCCTTCAGTGGGGCCAACGGTACTTTACTAACATTATCGGTATCGATTGGCTTTGAGTTACCAAAATCAGTTAAACGTTGGTCGTCAATGGGGAAATATTTGGCAGTAAACACTTGAGTAACATAAACAAGCCGATGTTGAACCAGTTCAGTCAATGCAACATCGGTTGAGGATCAGTTGCCAAGCGTAAACATGTGATGTCAGGGTTAGCAGACAATAGTGAGCCAACTTTCAGAGAATGAATGAGCTCGTTAAAGATCGGTGCACGCCAGAGCAGATAGTTCACCCAAAGGTCAGGTAAATGTGCGAGGACGTTGTGAACCAATGTTCGGCCAGAAGTATAAAATGTTCACACTTCCATGTAATACCGACATCGCTACCACGTTGAACCAACCTACCCATGATCGGGAACCAACGTTGCGCTAACTGTTTGTGCTACTAATTTTGACACTCGACTTTTTATGGTTATTGGCTCAAGAACTTTAAATTAGAAAAAAAAGAACATTCGCCCTTCCCTCTCTTGCAGCATCATAACCTTCTATTCGCCGTTTCTTAGTAGTTGCAGTGGCGACTCATGGTCAAATTTTCGGAGTGTCCATATTGGACAAAAGGTACCTAAATCTATGTTTTACCTTATATGAAGTTGAACCTCAGAACAACTCTTCATTTTTTGAAATCGTTAAAAATACTTGCATCACAAACACAAATGCAATCGGCCGAATCAACATCTACGGATATTACGATGCGCCTCTTTATTTTTGTCTTTCTAAGTTGTTTACATAATTTTCAGTTATGAGGAAGGGCAATCATTTCTTTTCAGTTCTAGTTCATTAATCCCCAGTTTACAGAAAATGAATTAAACACTTAATCACGGATCAGCACGTTAATTTCTGATTAATTTAATTTTGTGACATCGCAACATAACATAATAACAAATTAATTTAGTTTCGTGAGAACCTAGACTAGACCGCAAAGACGCGATTTTAAGTGACTTAATTATTTTTACCGCACCCTTTATAAAGTTATAATAATAATATATAATAATAATAAATAATTATCGAAAACAGAAAAATTAAGAATTTATACATATGAAAATTTTCCAACATCTCTATTATCCCTAAAAAAATATTTTTACAAACGGCAATTTCAGAATTTGCGTATCGCTGACGTATATTTTTTATCATTAACAATATTGGAGGCCTCCCAGTTTCTTCCACAAAGGCTTTTTATTAATCAAATTATTCTATCTGATACTGTTTTCATATTTAATGAATCTGCTGAATTCCAAAATACTAAGCTTTAGGATTTGTATTTATGGATATCTGCGACGTACGTATATGATCAATCGCGTTTACATAACAAAAGGCTTTTTTTTAATTACGGGCTGTAAATAACTAGATATTGTTCGCATGTTGTTCTGTTGAATAAAATTAATACCGTTATAATCTAACGATATTGGTGTAATTGATATGCACAAAGGAGGATAATACTGAAAGGATAACAAGCCCATGTTCCGAATACGCTCTCGTTGATAATTTCAATTTTTGTGGAAATTAATGTCTTGGTTATCACTGGAACGCTTGGCATCCTAAAGATCTGTGTGGCCGAACGAAGAAGGACCAGTTGAACACGCAGAGTAGAAAACATCCAACTTGCAAACAGGAATTTTTCAATATTATTGCTACATCTAACTTGTATAGTTCTATCGTAGATTCATTCAAAACAATGTCTACTCGAGAAAGAGGAAGACTACTTAAGTCGTAACGCAGGAAAGTGACAGTTGTGTGTTGAAATTTCAATAAAAAATCTTCTTTTTATACATTGTGAAGTAAAACAGCAATTTAACAACCTGTGCATTCTGATCATTTGGTTTGTATCGTATTTTTATAAACAACCTAATGCTGTATCCTAATGGTGACCATGCAGATTATACTTCATAGAATAACCTTGTCAGTACGACTGACGCATTACTAGATTGAGGATAGTATTGATGAAAATCCAGATATTTAGGAATATTATTGTCGAACTTGAATTGACTGCGTGCGGTTAGCTTAATAAAAGGCAACTTTGGCCATGGACAGACCCGTATTTTGGCGACTCTTGTAAATATATTAGAAACTACCAGCAGAATACATATGTACGTGGTCTATTCATTCTAAATTTTCTTCAATGTTTCGTCAAATTCTGCATTTAATACAAATATGAAAGCACAAAACAATTTTTCATTTACATATACGTTTATTACAGCGATTCGTTACTGGATATGACAGGATGTGTGGGAGTTCTTTGATGCAATACATCTTTCAATAGAAAAACTACATTATCTACGTTAAGGCAAAAATGTTGCATTGCAAATATCCGTTGGAAGAGAAAAAAGAGTCTGATGATGATGGCACTGCAAATAAACATATCTTTAGTTAACAATTTGTATTGCGGGAGTTATAATACTTGTAAGTGCTAAATTTCCGTCCATACAGGCAGCTTTCAAAAGGCTAATTTTTAAACGAAAATTTCAAACGACAGAACTAAACGTAAAAATCCATTATAATTCACAGAAAACGATAGACAAATCCCCCAACAGCTTTCGCCAATTACAGCTACTATTACGTCTCCGCGTAGAGCGTCTTACACCTCTTAATAACTAACCCATGTCGCGGACAATATAACATCAATAGGCCCACCGTCAGCTGTCTGGACGCCCGCATGCAAAACCGACTAAGCCGCCCCCAATCCAATGTAATAACGTAATGCTATACTAACGCATAGTAAACCACGTTGGCAGATTCCGATCTGAAAGTAAAATTTACAAAAAGTTTTCAGCGAGTTGGCTCTTACAGTCCCGAGGGCAGTTGCGGTTGACAAACTACAGTAGAAGGATGTGGTTAACAAGGACCATCTTACCGTATAGTAGGTTACATGCGGATGATAAATAGTAAATTCCCTACGTGAAAAAACTAAAATATTTTTTCTATTTCGATATTGCGAAGCTGAATGATTTCAATTATCAATAATTAATAGATATTAATTATACTGGCCAACAGTGATTTTATTGTTTCCGTTATTACAACAGTTTCAGGGTAACTTAGTGTTGTTGATTGCATATTTGCTAACAGTTTTATCATATTGGCTCTATGATAATGCTTTTTTATTGTATGAAGAAAAAAAAATTATTGGCAGACAGGAAAAAAATACTTTAAATTATAATTATACAAAATAATTATGTATAATTATACACAATAAAATGAATATAAAACTAAACTATGTTTCTAGAAAAAAAAAAATATCACCATAAATGTTATGCAAAATGCCGTCTGTCTAATATTCTATTATGGACTTGAAAACAATCATGTAGCAGGTTCCAACAATAGTCTGTCATCATGTGTATCCCGCCTTCCTTGATACCTTTGCTCCGTTGACTTTATAACGATCATCATTATGGTTTTTTGGTTCTATCCGCACAGTAGGGCTACCAAAGTTTAAGTTTTTCTGTTTCCTATTGCCCAATACCGCAGAAATTCCGCAAATATTTTACACACTGTATGGGTAACCTAAGACTGATCCTGCTTTCCAACTGCAAAACCAAAATAACAAAAATACACCTTCTTCACAAAATCGGTGATGTTTTGCTTTTCCGTGATATATTCACCACATATGTAGCAGAATACATCTAGAACCTCTTATGGACGAACTCATATTTATGCGAACTTCCTTCTTCGACAGTACTCTCTAAGCAACTAAACAAATAAACAATATCCGCCCATGCATGTCCAAGATAGTTCTACCCTCGGCCATGACAACTGACAGACAATGAAAGCGCACCTTAAAGTGCTAAGACAACTTTAGCAATCGAAAGAAAACTTTTTTTGTCGGCCTGCGTTATTAATAAATATATATTAATTAGTAATAGTTTCCAGATATCGAAATAGAAAATATATTTTCAAATCCCTTCACCCAGAGAATATATTATTTATCATACGCATGCAATAAAACCATGTTTAGTTAGTTTAGATTCCCATTATACATGTGGTGGGTGAAAGTTACGTATGTGTTTTTATTATATTAGGTGGTGAGGTATAGAACGATGTTATGGCTTAAAAATTACCAGATAGAAAAAGAAAGCGAAGAGTAAAGTGTTCTAGAGAAGACTAGTTAATCAAGCCATACAACTATTAGTACGTACACGTTACCAGCAGCAAGACACGCGCTATATGTTTTTGTTCCACCTATCAATCCAAATTATTTAATTATTGTAATTAATTTTTCTGAAATGGATAGAAAAAATAATTGAATACGCACATCATTGCGTTATAAAAAAAAACTTTGTTACGACCAACAAGGGAAACTTGGCAGATTTATAGAACACATCAAATTCTGTGAGACGCCGCTTTTCGCTTCGACGGAGTCTCACGTTTAGGGACTGAAAGCTACCTCTGCAATTTCAACGTTTTCGAATTTTTGCAATTTACACCGTTATTAGAAATGAAAAAAATGAAATTCCGCTACCGCTACCCTCCATCCCTTGCAGAGCCAGTATGTCCACTTGTTTAACGTCAAAGTCCCTCTGACCTCTTTCTCAGTGCCTCTAGCCTCTTTTATACCCTTAGATTCACGCTGCCCCTGTCGTGAGAATGTTAGGAGATAAATCTCTCTATAACGATGATCTTGGAGGAACGGCTAAATAACTCGTCTTCTGGTTCTTCACATCCTAAATCAATTTTGATATAATATTTTCCTATAACAATTTACAGTATAAATTCAGTTGTAATATCGTAAATTAAATTTCTTTCGTAACGGAGGAATCAAAAAATTGTAATTTCTCAGACTAGTGCGAACTACCGTCATAACACGTGTTTGGTTAAATGTCTCGTAAATCTAAGTTTCTTAAATTCAACGTTAGTTACGATGTAAGAGTCAAATTTAATTATTTAAAAATGTGGGAGATTTTTGGCCACGCGTTACCTCAGAGTTTGCATTGAAACGTTATAATTTGAGGTTAGCTTTCTCTTATCAAATTAATTCTTGTAAAACGTAAATTATTCGTTGGTAATTGAAACCCTGCCCTTTTTTGTTCAACCTCGACTCCACTAGGGGGTGAGGAAACCTATTCCTATAGCTAGAGAACGTGCATTTAGAAATATCGTTGACATTGAACGAGTGGGCTTACTAAACTCATTATAGATAGGGCTAATGGCTGCTACGTTCCATGTAGTAAATTGCAAGATGCTTCACAAGGGATGGGGATTGTGGTGGTGGTGTAATCAGTTTTTTTTTATTCGTAATAATGGCATAGATTGTAAAAATCGTCGAATTTTCAGAGGTAGCTTCCACCTCGTAAACGTGAGATTCCACACAAACGCCCAAAAAGCGGCGTTTTACAATACTCGATAAATCGTACAAATTTACCAAGTTTCAATCCGATCGGATGTGGTGATTGTCACCTTTAGATCTTGAAGGAAAAACTTCAAAAGAAATGTCAACAATTATTTAAAATAACATGGAAGGGAATGGATCCCTTAGGAACCAAGATACCTTTAAGGATAGAGTAACGAACTCAAAATTAATTTGAGGCTAGTTTAAGTTTATTACATTAATTTTGGAACATTGTTAAACGTGCCTTTTTTTAATTTTTCTTAAATTTAATATTTTCTAAAACAGCTAGCAAATTTTTGAGTGTGGTTCATTTGAATATTAAATTTATATAATATTAAATTTAAACTTAAATTTATGAATCGGTACTCTGAAATTGCATTGACATTTGAGGGAAAGAGGACCACATTGATCATTCGATTAAATGAGCGTTTAAGACAATTTGAAGCGCACACGCAAGAGCAACTAAGAAGTTTAAGACAACCAAGAAGCGTAGAACTAAAGATCAATGGCTTTGTTCTTTTTTACAACTGAGATATTTGCACAATAAATTAGGCCAGTATCAGCGATAACCAAGTGTACTCCGGGCTTGAGCCGTGTAATTTTGCGATTTTATTTTTTTTTTATTCTTATTATAAAGTCCAAATCCGAAGTATGTACCACTAGTTCTAAATAATTTGTTTAACCGGCAATAAGATGCAGAATTTAAATCAAATTTAAGTTTTACTATACTAAATTCAAAAACTTCTCCTTTAAATCCCTCAATCATTATGAATTTGTATCTGAAAAACATTTTTGTAATATTCTAGTAGGTATCTACATTGCAAAATAGAAAAGATTAATATAATTTGAGTTTAATGTATCGAAAAGCCTAATGGAGCGATTTATTACGAGCGAAAAACGCTCAAGAAGGCAATTTAAATATACACCGTCTTAACGTTAACATCCGTACAGCAAATTTTATTATGCCATTAAGCTTGCGAAAGCGAAACGTGAATACGCTTGTTTTATTGCAGCATGCAGGCAGATGGAATTCGGCGTCCAAGCAATTTTCGGTCCATCAGATCCAATATTGGGAGCGCATATACAGAGTATCTGTGAAGCACTGGATGTGCCGCATCTTGAAGCGCGAATAGATTTCGAACCGCTTTCAAAGGAGCTATCTATCAATCTACATCCCAGTCAGGAGCACATGAATAAGGCTTTCAAGGATCTTATGACGTTTTTGAATTGGACGAAAGTCGCTATCATCTACGAAGAAGATTACGGTAAGTTTATTTTTGAATATCGGTATCCGTATATTACAAAAACAAAAACACACATCCATCATTTTCGATATGTATACGCTCGATAAAGTGACATACTGAATTTTGTGATATTCATTTATGAGGGCCGTTTCTGCTACGCATGATACAAGTTGGTTTTATCTATCGAAACAACATGTGTTATGACGTTTTTGTATGCTAATATGCTTTACACCTAAAACTAAACGGGTTTGAACCGTGTCATGTCGTTTTTGTTGAAATAAAAACTCGACGTTTCGCCCACAATCGCTTGGGGTTTCTTCGGGAGAGGAAAAGTTGGTAAGCAGCAGTTAGCACGGTAACTCAACGTGTAAACCACGTCAGATGCGAAACTAACTGAGCGGGAAGCAGTTGATCACAGTAACTCACCATGTGAACCATGTCAGTGGCGAAAAATCAACCGCAGTTAATTTTTCGCCTCTGGCTCTGGCCTCACTTTCTTCTAATACATAAATTATACCCATTATAAACTAACTCTAAGATTTTTCAAGGTTAGTATGTTTTGTTTACTGTTGTCGTGATAACCAAACAATTAACATTAGAACCCATTTGTATATAATTTCTAAATGTCTCGCCTTTGAGAACTAGTAACTACTTAGGCCTAAATTTTGAAAATTTTAGCTTCCTACTGTTTACACAGGAAGGCGCAATTTTCAGGAAATCTTGTAGTTTATATCTGGTCTTTCCTGAGCTATTTAAAGCATATAAACATTGACTGGAAGTTCTACTTTCATCTTCTGGAGATCATATTTCCAAAGAGTGCTTTATTACACACACGGATATTTTTACAAATTTGAAATATGAGTTGCATAGAGATTGGCAGACATTATATACCAACTCCTGTGTAAACAAAACCACAAATAATAACGTAGGCTTCTACAGCTAGAGTCAGTCAAAACGCGTTTCGGTTTCGGACCGAGTCATGATTAATCGAAAACGTTTCCCCCACAATTATAAGGGGCTCCTTCAGGAAAGATGCTAGGCCACAGTTAGCACTGTAGTTCAACTAACTAAGCGGAAAAAAGTTGATCACGGTAACTCAGCATGTAAGCCACGCCAGAGGGGAAAATCAACTACAATGATACACAATTAATTTGACTGATAACAATCCTTTATATCTTTTGTGTATGGGTGCTCCCTTTTTCTGTAACCTATTTGGTTTTGTTTTTGAAGGTGGAGTGTATTATGTTTGCCCTGGTGTACGTTCTGGTGGCTATCCGTATATGCATATATATGCACTCATGCATTAATAAATTGGCCGATTATTGCACTAAAATGTAGCGATACCAAGCTTAGTTCATTCTATATAAAATCTTTTTAATATTTAAGGCTATGTGATATTATTTGGTTTCGGTCATTGCAATAACTTGTTGCTCCAGTTGCCAAGAATCTTAAAGTTAACATCTCCCTTACTGATACGACTTCTCTCATTTATGTATCTTCTTTTAATATTTTTAATATCATATTCAGTAAGTTATTGAACAGATCTTCGTCGATTCTAAGACAAATTTTAAATTAACCAGGCTCTATGGCAACAAACTCATTGCGAATTAACTTTACATTGCCTTGCGTACGATGAAGCCATGATCTAATTAACCAACTACAAAGTTTACTTCTGTTGTTTTCATTATATTATACATAACAGAGTATACGTAACTTTTTAAGCTTCATAACACGATTCCGACACATAGCGTGTCGATAAGACGGCATTTAGAAATTTCGCAAACAAACGTGTGTATGTAGCGTCTATTGTATGGTGGTTCAGTATGTCCACGATGTCGAAATTCCTCTGGCGGCTACGAGCTCGTAGTCAGTAGCTTCAACTCTTTTTATCTTCTACAATCTACGAGTTAACATATTGTATTCATTATATGAACTCCAATCAACGACGGTAGTGGTAAAAGATAATAATAACTTTTATTATTTAGTTATTATAAAGAGAATAATAACTTCTCTTCTGGTCACTTTTCCTACAGCAATTCTCCAGAATAATTTCAGTCGTATCTCGGTTGTAATTTCGTCAATTAAATATCGCTCCTGAAATAATTGTCTTGTTTGTCAGTAAAATTTTCTATTGTATGGTTGTTACTGGTTTCACATTCTATTCTTAGTATAGCATAGAATCAAGCTTTCGGTTGCGTTCCTGCCATAACATGTCTTATGCCATTCCTAAAAATAAGAGTATCCGACTGAAACTCCTTATCAAAGTATTTTTCAAAAAGTAAAATTATTAAAATCGCTATCGATTGAAAAAAAAAGAAGTTGGGCTATGTTCCCATTTCCTATGTGTTCATCGTTTGAATTCTACCATTAATTCGAAGTTATAGTCATGTGTGGTGGTTTGAAGAAGCTAGGTTCCAGTATGTAACATATAAGCTTAGATTGGAACGTTTCAATATCAGGTTAGTTTCTCGTTTGAAATTGTAATACTCGTTAAATTTAATTTATTGTTGCCTATTTTAATTTAAATTGTCGAAAGAGTATTCTAAAATAGCTCCGCAATTCTACAAACCCTAAATTTAATTAGTTACTTTGAATAATAGTTCATATTCAAATATTCCTCTCGCACAAATCGTTACAGTATATATACAACAGAACACGTGGCTACGTCACTTTGTCAGAAAAAAAAAAAAAAAAAAAAACCGGGAGTTGGTATTTACAACAAAATTCACAAATCACTGGGACTACAGGTTTTCGCTACTCTTCTTTTATGCGGGTAAAATGCTGCTTACCTGACATTCTGTATGGAAATCTATACAATCCAAAGGTATGGAAATAAATCATTTATTATTTTTTAGATCAAACATGCTTTGGAGAAATCAAGCAGTTGATTTCTCATTTCATTTGCACTCTCTATAACCACTTTTTTAATGTTGCGCGAACAGCGTGAACAGTGCATCAAACTTACTTATTAATTGATAATTTCGGTGGAAGAGCTATTTTAAAACAAATTAAAATTTGTATGCAGTTGTGATAGTTGAATAAACAATATAAAAACAACTCCAACCCAAGCTTCGAACTTGAGTTCTCGCTGAATTGATGGTAACGTAATTTAACGTAAAGGAGGTATCCATATAACTACGATCAATAATTGCGATTTCAAAAAAGTAGCGTTCGTCGTTCATTCATAAGTTCCTAATTTAAAAGTATTATAAAGCTTCAACTTTTATTAAAGTACCACCTGTTACATTCTTCGTAGTTTCTCTTCTAATATCGGCAGAAAAGTTAGATTAAATGCTTCTGAAGTTGTATAACGAGATCGTTGGTTATCTTCGTTTAATTAGGTTACATAATGTTCATATCACAAATCCCCTCTTTGGCTTATCAATAGACAACATAGATTGCTGATTAGAATACATCGTTCGTAATGTTGCAATAACTAAGGTGTGCTGTTTTTAAAAACCGGACTCCAAAACGCAGTTTTTTTAACCAAAATTGTGAAATTCAATAACCGGATTTCAATTCCAATTTAGAATATTGGTTTTATATATTCAAATTAATACGTAAAAAGCTGACAAATTATTTAGTTCAAAACACAACATGATTTGATATGGTATCAGACATCTCATGGCGAAACCAATTTGCTATATTTAAAAGTACCTAATTTTGCCGGCCATATACAGTAAGGTTAAAACAGGCGAAATTTTCAGAACTAAAAGGAAAAGCTGGCCCATAACACAGAACAGGCGTGTGTTCGTTTTATCGCAATAAATCCATCAACATGCAGTAGCCAAGAGGACCCAACCTTCTGTTCGATTTAACAAATTTACATTCCTTTTAATATATACATACATATATACCTTCCATCAGAGATTGTTGAAAGATTGATATTCTTCTTAGTTCTGCCGATATAATTAAATATAATCCATGACATAAAAATCTCATACGGCCTCGTAATTGTTATGATCGCTGCAGATATATTGATATATGTTTATCGAGATGTTGCAATAACGCTTCTTTACAAAATTACTAGACTCTTTCATACCAAGTGCACGCATCGCATGACAATGTTAGAGAAACAGCGGGCGCATCTCGCAAGGTTCTAACTTCGGAAATATTCGTTTAAGCGGAAGTTGCATGTTTTCAATATTTCCGCTTAAACGAATATGGACATATCGCTTCTCCCTTGAATTATTATCTCGGGTTATTCGACCTGATCCTAGAATTGTTAAAAAAATTAGACATATTATTAAGTCTCCAAAAATAAACTTTCTTCTACGCTTAGGTTGTAAAGTAAGTGTGGTTTCGAAACATCGCATATTGAAAGAAAGCAATTACAAATCTATCCTACATCAAAAATTATCCGAAGGTGACTTTAACTAACGATGACATTAGCAACGACGTAAATTTAATTAACAAGATTGCGTTTTTTCTCGATGAAGCACCATTTCCCCTTAAGAAAACTGCTCATTTGATGATTTAGAACCACACCCAAAGATCACAATAGAAGAAAGCATGAGCAGAAACTTACATTGTATATATTATTTGTAATTTTTTTATCAATAAAAATCTTACTAGGAGTAGGGTATTTAGACCTACTGCAGAATAAATTATTCCATCTCTTAGGGAGGAAGGATGAGAAGGCTGAAGATAATCCAAGTCTCGAAGTCTGGTTCCGGCAAGATGGGGCGGCACCTCATTATCGACTCAAGCTTAGAAATTTCCCTAAATTGTTATATAGGAAGAAAGGGGGTCGTAGAATTGCCCTCACGATCACCAGATCCTATCCTTATTTTTTCCTATGGGGCCATTTAAAGAGCAGAGTATACTGCAACCGACCCGAAAGTGTTGCAGAATTGAAACGACGCATTAAAGAAGAAATCGCATTGTTACCTCGAAATACACTAAGAAATTCGATTTATGAATTCATTGATAGGCTAGGTTACTGTCTAGTTATTAAAATGGGCATTTTGAACATTGGAAACAAACAACATATTGAACACGAATTTAAAAAACCTAAAGCAGTTTTTTAAATTCGTGTTCAATATATTGTAATGTCACAATATAACATCAACGAGGTTAGCTGTCACCAGCGCTATATTCACTTCTCATCTTGGCATGTCACATTGTCCACCCATCGGGTATGAAGGTCCATCCGTTGGTAGGAAGCCCGATCCCTGTAGAAAGATTCCTGTTCTTAGTCGAACATTAAAGGGGCGTAAAAATAATAAAATTAATATAGAACATTAATATAAGTCCAGCCAACGACAATCGTGGGGAAGATGTGCTTATATTAACTACTTCTATCTGACATTCTCTTTCTCATTAAATTAATGTCAGAAATTTCTACAGCAAGTTCCGGTGCATACGTTAGTCGTAGAGTTATCTTTGTCAATTAAAAGTCTTTCGGTCCGTTTCATCTAAATTCTCAGTGTAATTTAAGGTTGTAGTGTTGCATGTGGTCAACAGCCTCATCAAAGAACACAGAATCCCAGCATCAGTTGCGTCCCTGCATCTTGCTACAGCAAAAATCGTTCGTTTCGGCATTTATTTCAATAATAGTATATTTTAAATGGTTAAAAATTATCATAGGTGACAATGGAATAAAACAATTGCCAGCGTAATCTAACAATGGTTAAAAACAACGCCAATTTTATTTGTGACTTTATGTCGAGCTATCGTCCAGGCACATTGCACTTAGAATTCCTCTAAGTTTAATAGTGTTGTTGAGATATTTAAATTAAAAAATTCAAAAGTGTGTTGAATAGTATAATCTTGAAGAAGTGGTGTTCGAAGAAGGACATAAACCTTGTACTTATGTAGTGGAAAGTTACAAGAGTTAAGGTTAGTAGTTATTTTAATTTCTACGTCTTAACACGTCTCATTTAACAATTTTTCATTTGCCAAAAGAGTGTCTAGGGACATTCCCTGATTCACGACCCCCAATTTCTGTAAATTTAAGACCTTCATAAAATTTCAAAAATTTCTCAAATTTCATCCTGTAAAAACATTACAAATATATATATATATGGATTACAATTTTGACATTTTCTTTTGTTTTTTGGTAACCCTTCATAAAGACTGCTCTAATAGTTATGGTTAGAAAAAATAGTTCAAAAAATAAAATCTAACAAAAAAAAAAAACTTTTTTTCATATAACGTCCTACAGCGGCTATAGAAGCATTCCTCCATACAATTTGAACACGCTATATACAATTCCAAGAGGAAATAAATAACTAATACATGGATTACAGATTCGTCACTTCTGAATACAATATCAACATTTTTAAAGTTAAGTAACTTGGACACGAAACGTCGAAGTAGAGTTTAAAAGCTGTTGGAATAGCACCCGATTTTTTAGGTACACATAGGGCGACTTTGTTAAGTCAGGTTTCCTAGAGAAGGCAAGTTAGTATGTGGATATGAAAGAAGGTCTCCTCTAGTTCATTAATGCAAGTACGAATTAAAATTCCACATTCCCTTCCTCTACTTGAGTTCATCCTTACGTTTCGGAAGATTTGTTACTGTTATTGCAGATACGAGGTATATGTGCAAGGGGAAAGCTGTATATCGACATAATATATTCAAGGCATCATCTATTAGCTGATCTTTTTTCTTCTCTCATTCAAGCGCAGGTGGAAGGTTGTCGTAGCGAAACGAAAAACAAATAATATACTTTATAATACTCATATGTTGGACGAATTCTATGAAACAAATATTACTCATTTTAATCCTTTGTAAATTCGGAGAACCCAAAATTTTAATTTGGAGAACACGTATCTATCACGTAATTCTCTTTATAAAAAAAAAATCAAACCATCTTAGCTTCCCCAATGACTTCATAAATATAATCAGAATATAACAACGGTAGGCAGTTGAATTGAATCTCATTAGCTATATTGATTTCAACAATTATATAACCAGATACCAATCAATAATAAATGAACATAAACAGAATCGCTTTGTTTCTCCGCAATTCTATGCATTTCGGCAATTAATTCAATATGCATGAGTAATATTTGACTAACGTGGCAAAATTGGAGCACCGTAAACCAATTGTTGGTATATCGAATATCAAATAAATCACTCTCTTGTAATACCCACAGAAAATAAGTTCTGTCCGCCTCGCTATTGTACACATTACAAGTTCCTATCTATTGCAAATCTAATCCTGCTATAATTACTAACGAGAGAACCTCACAGAGTGTTGATTTTCGATTTTGATGAAACTTAACAGGATTCTGGAACACTCGAAAATGCCTGATTGATTTTAGTGAGTGATTTCTGGTCTGTGAGGTGCAATTCCATAACCCATAGCTATAGAACAATACACCCCGAAAGTTTTTTTATTACTCTACAATTACGCAAAGTTGCATTTAAATCAGAAATTAACATTTGACAAAATTTCATTCTACAAGAATTATAAGTAGTAGTATCGTAACGGGAACGCGCAATTCTTTTGACGTACAGCCGTAATAGTTTATGTTGATTAAGTTATTGCACAACGCGTAATGGTGGCTAAGGGTAAACACCAGAGCAGCAAAGCATTTAGAAACTTCTGTGTAAAATTTCACCAATGACGTGCTCTGCCCTAATACAAACACCACGATATACTTGTCACCACTCTGGTCGCTCTGATAATTTCTTTTTAAATATAGTCCTTTCCTTCTTTATTTGCGGTTAAGAAAAACAAAAACTGCATTCACATAAGTCCATTTCAAGGCAACACTTACGCTCAACAGATCCTGATTGTCGAATAACTTTTATTGTATAACTAGTGTTTGACGATGAGCCAAATATTTTAGATCGAATTTTATGGACAGACAAAACAAAATTTACTAATAATGGTGTCATTTATATGCAAAATAATCGTTTCTAGTCGAACGAAAACCCACACGAGGCAAGAGAGAAGAATCATCAAACTAACTGGGGTACCAGCGTCTGGTGCAGCTAAATAGAAAACAGATTATTAGGATGTTATTTTTATGAAAACAGTCACATTGACAGATTTAAATTTGTTAACTAATGAATTAATCAGAACGTTAGAAGATTTTCCACTGACCTTGCAACAACCCTTGTTCCTCTAGTTGAATGAATCACCAGTTCGCAATGCTTTCATTGTCATACAGTACTTGAAAGCCAATATTTAATTACCATCCATGGACTAATGCAATGGGCACCATAAATACCTAATCACACCATTTGATTAATTTTTATGGCGCCATCTTAAAACGATAATCTATGCAAATCCACTTCAAAACGTCATGGATTTAAAAGACAAAATGTAGCTGGTTTGCGAATAGTTATTATCAACAATTTGTGTTGATCCAAAGAAAAAATATAAACCTTTCTACGTTAATATCGACAGTCTAGAGAGGTATCTACCGTTTTTCTAAAAGGTTAAAGGTTACATGGAGGAAAATACGCTTACACACACAAGTTACGCTCCAGCATCCCTGTCCACGAATTTAACCGCCAGTAACTAAATGTTTGGACTTTTTTAGATATTCAAGATATCACTCCTATACAATCATTTAATATAAGAAAGAAAAGCGATAGCCACGAAGAATATTAAAGTAACAACAGAAAAAAGATTACAAACAGTTTTAGTTATTGATGAATGTAATTAGAAACGGTATAATCTGTAATTTTTTCGGTTAGTTACCAAGCAATATTTCGAGACGCAACAAAAATATTCTGTATACATTGTTTGTCAACTTGTTTGTATCGCACCTTTACATATAATATTGTCATACGGCGCTTATTTTCATTTTTCACATCAGTTTGTTTAACTATTTGCTACCGTTTCCTCTTTGCTTACATGTACTAACAGTATCCAAAGTGCTGAGTATTTCGCCTCATGTAACTTATCGTATTTTGTTGCGTTCTGTAACCTCCTTTCGGATGTCTTCATAATTAATACGATAGTAACAGTGCAGAAACACTTAAAAAAAAACAAAATTTGCAAAAACAATGATAATTCTCCTCACTTCTGCTACTGTATAAATGTCGGAAAATCGAGACACAAAACTATTTTATTCAACAATCTCACGAAAATGGCATGGAGCTATCAGCACAAAAGGCGAATACAATTGGAATTCCGTTCTTTGTTCCGCAAACGCATCGGAAATGAAGAATGCAATCATATTTGCCAAAGCACTGACAACTTTATGGGTGCATATATATTTTTATTTCCTCTACAGCATCCCAATAACAGACGATTCAATACAATTGTTATTGGCGTTGGAGGTGAGATTCAATTGTCAAATAGGACATTAAAGAAGTATATGTAGATCTCTACATGACGTTTTAAAAGTATTTTTGTAAATCTTTGTAAATGCATAAACATATAACCTTTTCCTCATAAAGCAATATTTCAGATGATACCCTTCGGCGGTCATAAATCATAACAACTCTAAAATAAACTAAACATATTGGATATGTATCGACGATAAACTAAACTCGAATATATGTAGATTAAACTAAAATTAATTGTTAGGCTTATCAGCGAATTGAAGATAAAATTGTCCATCTCGTGATAATCCCTTGAAGAACTTTTATCATTTAAAATTCCATAGTTTGATACCTGTTTCTTTGCTGAATAATAACTAAAAACTTTAGTGTTGTTTCTGAACAACACGAAAAGTGTCTGTGTCATTTATTTTTATCGTTACCTTGCTCTGTTCCTCCCATTCCTTTTAATTGGTTTGAGAGCAGGTGTTTTCCGCATTTAATTGCAATATATGTCATTTCTTAGCCGTGGAACTGAGTACCACAAGCCAAATTTAGCTTGTATTCCGTATAAAACGAAAGCTAATTATATAATAAATTGATCACAATTCACGTTAAAAATAATAATATTGATATTATTAATATATTGTTAAATATTATGGTACAATATACCCAGTAGTGTAACTGTATGAAAGGAAAGGGGAGGACACTCATCACAATCGCTGAGGTACAATGAAAATTAAATAAGGCAACCTAACTTTGTCTCGTCTTTCCATTTTTTTTTAATCTTATAAGACTGATATATTAAAAAATAATGGCGTAACAGTACTAACAATTTATTTTTCTAAGAGATCCAAATATTGAAAAGTACACTAATGTAAATTTCAACAACTATTCTTCAAAAATAAGTGTTGAAAAAACGTAAAATAATTTGACCCCTGGAAGAGAAAATTTCAACTTCTTATTAATACTACCCACAGAAAAAAATACTTTAAACATAATTGCAACAACGTTGAAGGAATAATTTTTTATTACAAATTCGCGTAATTATAGTCATTTTTATTCAAATATTGTAGTAATAAAATGTATTTCAAAATAGGAAAAATTCACAAAAAGTAGTGTAATTTCTATTACTTGAGTAAAAGAATTTGCTTGAATGTACTGTTTTAATATTCAATAAAAATTAAATAAATTTATCTATAACAAAAATTAAGAATGTTGCTATTCGCGATTACACAAAATCAAACAATTGCAGGAGAGCCAAACAAGTTAACAAACTAAATTATGAACTCTCTGTATTTCTACATTATATTATATAATAATGTATAAAATAGTAAAAAAAAACTCATTGTCATTCTATATCATATATAGCAAATTTATTTGGCAAATCATTCATTCCGAAACTTAAGGTTGTTATATCATCACATTGCGTCGTATCGTGGATGTTGGACGGTCCTGGATTTATTTTCTTTATATATAAGGTAATTAATGGAAAATGTACGGGGTTAGTTATGCACCAACAGATGCCGCAGCGAAAACTTAATTTCTATTTAATGAAACATCTATTTCCATAGTCAAAATATCTTCATCGTTCACTGCGCAGCTATAGTTTTCAAAGTCCCGAGTTCGACCCCGAGGCTCACAACCTTCTTAAAATAGAAAGTCTTCTTATCTTATTTACCTTACTCCTCAAAATTTTAGCAAATGCTTGAAGGCTAAACACTTTGAAATACTCTCTGACCGCAGACGTATTTTTCTCATAGCAGGTCAATGCTCCCTGTAATTATTGGTACCGTCGGGACGAAATCGAACAAAAAATTATGATTTTTCATATAATTGAAAAACAAATTATTGTTATATTTTATTGCTATTAAAAATATAACTTCGTTGATGTTTTGTTACCAGGTTTTCTGTTACGCGTAAGAAGCGGTACCATCATTTTGATATTATGTTTTACAGGAGGTTATTCTTTCAATGTATGGCAACGCATTCTATTCTCTTAGCCCTGAAATTACAATTATGGCATAAAAGTATTTCTTAAACACAAATTATGATCTAAAATATATTGCGACATGTAGGAAACGTTACCAAATATGTTTTCATATACATATATAAACATCTATCGTCGCTAACGGTATATAATTTAATGCAGTAGTTGTATCCGTTCTTCAATGTCTTCTTAGGTAAATAAATTACTGTGAGCATGAAATGGATCGTCTTCAGGATAACATTTTCTCCTTTTCGGATAATATCCAATTATAATTTTCTCCATGTCAGCATATCACATGTATTGAATTTGCTAATTTTTGTGTTGTAATCTTTAAAATTATAAAGAAATTCACCACCGTCGATCACTTTGCCAATGCATGCAATGGTTTTAACGCGTTTGAATGAATAATAAATCTAAGAGATTAATGGCATAATGTATTCCATATTTGCATAGAAAAATTTGATGTAAACCTCACATTAATTTTAATCACCAATAAAATTTTACCTTACAATACTCGCATTATAAGTTTTTCTTTTATGGTGAAGCTTTCCCCTAGAGAATTCAGTATGGTCACTTTATTTCGTTTATGTCTTTAAATCACACCAACCAATAGGCCTTGATACTTAATCGAATCAATATACTTACACGCAATTTCTTCTTCATCTAGTTCCACTAGTGGGTGGAAAAGGTTAGCACCAGCAAACTTCGAATATTTAGCTTTCTTGTTCTTGTTAGTAACTTTTGTTTTTTAACTTTGCACTTAATATGCAATCTAAAAGTAACTGACAATGAGATAAGAAATTTCGGATTCTCTAATTTTCAAGATTAATCAAACTATTCAGAATACATCAAAAGTGATAAACGATATGTCAATCTTGTGATTTTTCATACATACAGGGTCATTCCCGACGATGTGCGCTTAAAGCTATCTCTGGAAATAATAAAAATATCGTTCTGAAATCTTGGTGGCTCAGGTTTTGGTTGTAAGGATTGGGGACCAACTGATTGAGTCGATAACTGATAATTGCACGTTCCTTACATCTCAATTTCAGGCCCAAACGCACAAAAAGGACGTACCCTAGTAGAGACCAGAAACAAGGAATATGTTTTGCAGAGGTTACTTATTTTATATCTACAGCATATTTTTAAAGTAGAAAACAAAAAAAATTCTACGTTTTTTGTTATCGGTGTTTGTAGGAATAAAATAACTTCCACAATAAGATAAAAATATGAAAATAATCATGCTACGTTTTGAAGTATTTGGGACTATCTATCGAACAAGCTAATAATTTGTCTAATTATGAAAACTCTAAATATTAACAAATATTACAATATAATGTCAATACAGAAAAGTTTCAGTAATATCTGATGATATCTGAAGATATCATCAGTGTTCTCTTCAAAATGAACTTGTTTCTTTGTAAAAATGACGGCCACTTTATATGTATTATGCACCGGTTTATTTTGTTCAATTCTATTATAGCTTTGCCTTTGTGCATTGCGAACTAAACAAAATGTTTACTATTGAGAACATTACTGTCTGTAGTGGAAGATCTCATATTAGTTGTTTTGTGTGGAACTTTTAAGGCCTGGATTGGAGTACTGACCCTTTGCTCTGGCTAGCATTAGGATAAGTTTCAACTAAAAATATCTATACAATATTTTAAATGTACCTGTTTATATTACAGGTTTATCCTTTCAACGATATTCTGTAACTGCTTGTGTGTACGTACCTAGATCTCAGTTCTCGAATATCATTTCTTTCCACTAGAATATTTAATTATCTAAAAATCTAGAAAAATTGCACCGAAAACCATAGATAATCAACTCTGAACAGCAGTAACAGACAACCTTATACGAGATTTCATAATACATCTCTTTTTAGTGGTCTCTCGATGTTAAAGACGCATGAGTTCGAAACATAGAGATCTAATAATTGGGCCACCATATTTTTGTGTTTGCAGTCCATATCTTCCTTACGTTTTGTGTTTTTTTTTTTTTTGTAGCAACACGCTTTACCATATTTTTTTTTGTAAACGCGAGTATGTAGCCGGATTTCAACTTCACAGTTATTTATTTTTTTATAATTTTGTTTTGAAGCTTAATTGAACCGCAAGCTTATATTTTTTTATGAATTTTCGTTCAAAAGCGTTCGTTAAAAAATATTGGAACGATTGACATTTATGCAACCGAGCACACATCAATAGTCCTATAAATGATATATTTTCCAAAGATATCTTCAACTTCATGGGGCTTTTTATTAAACCAGAAACTAATGTAATCTTTCTTATTTCAAATAGAATACTTAGACTTTTCAAAGACATGGCCAGCCAGGTCCTCAGACCTAACCCCTCTTCACTGCCTTATTTGGGGTAATATAAAAACAATGGTGTACGACAGTACAGTTTATTCTCGAGAAAAGACCAGGTTCGCACGACAGCTATTCAATTCAATTTTTCTCATATGCGACTTTTCTTGAATATGTGGTACTAATTCACACACGTCCGATGTCCAGATTGTTCTCGTATACGATCTCTATCACTGGACATGGAGTAGGAAACAGTCGTGTATACGATTAACGTTTTATAACCATTATCAAATATCGACACCTACTTTTGATGATTTGTTTCCCTCTTGTAGCATGTGCTCCTATTCTTAGATAGACAATCAGCGTGTCGCGCGTGAATAGCACTATTTAGAAACAAAGACACTGTGGCGTCCCATATAGTCCATAGAAGAGAAAATCTAGCGCATTTCAGTGATGTTGGTACCCGGAAAAACCTTTACTTGTAAGAGATTTTGTGGCATAAACTCAAGAGAACAACTCATTAAAATGTATTATCACTGATCTGTTCGACAAAATCTCGTACACAGTATATGAGAAGAATCTAATCGAATAGCATGTGAACGCGATCTAAAAAGAGCTTTTGTCGGTCTCGGAAGAATAGAATTCCACAGGGTGGTAAATTCTGTGCAGCGTAGTGTTTTTTAATATAAATTACTGGTTCAGTTTACCATTTACATAAATAACATTTTTGTAAGGAATGTCATCTGCAAGGTAATCTTTCATTTAACTTAACCGAATAAAATCACGTAGCACAAATGTGTACCCGACAGACTCTGACTCTGACATATAAAGGCAATGCCACAGCCTTCCTCAAAAGTAGTCTACATGCACTGCAAAAAATGAATGTCTTAAAATCAATTACCTAGTGAATGGTAGTTGGGTGAACTGATTTATGGTTATATTAAATACCAGCAGCATCTGTACTGAACATTGCAAAAATAATTGAGTTCCGAGCAAAATAGCTTTTTATTTGAACAAATAATGTGAGTGTCAAAGGAATTTTTAAAATTTGTGGGACCGTCTGAAACAGTAGCTTAGCCCAATACATTTTGTTCTTTAATTTAACTTAAATGCGCATTCTTCTTTCAATCAACTAATTAAAATTTTAAAAGAAAAATATCTCAATGTCTGCCTAGTTCTCTCTAATGTTCACTACGCGTTTAACACTTCATTGAAACAATACAGTAACACTATTGATTAGAAACGAAATATTGTTGAATTAAACTACATTGTTTGACATTTCTGAGATGTTCTGTAAACAAGTATAATGCATTGCTAATAGGTGACTAAAACTTGTAGTTCGTTGAATGCATTTTGATGTTTACCTGTAACTCTGCGTTTGTCAAATTTTTCCAAAAAAATTGAACGTCTCAAAGGTGGTACGTGGTAGATCCATGATATGGCGTATCTTTGAACTTGTCTTTGAAAAGTCTGTTTGTATTCTATTTGAGATAAGAAAGTTTTACTACATTCGTTCGTTTCCAGTTTGATCAATGGGAAAATGCATCGTTATCCATAATATGAAATATCAATATTTCAAAACGATATTTTCATTATTTTCAAAGATACTTTTAATAAGGCATCGTCATGAACGACCCGTATATGTATACTTGACAAATCTGGGATTAAATATTTATATTATTGTTGCGTTTTAAATTGAATATTTTTTGAGGCATTGATGCTGAATAAAACTGCACTTATAAAAGCTAGGTATTTTCATGTGTATATAGAATACTACAGCGGGTATTGCACTGGCCACCACAATCTCAACCAGAGAAAAATTTCACATGTTAAGATAGCCATATCTTTGAAGTGCGGAATAACATGCATAAGACACAAAAAGAATGTATACCTAGTATTGCCTTGCTCATATCGGTAGAGATGATTTTGATTAATTAAAATTTCGTTACATTACCTTGAACTTTGATAAGAATCCTCAGCTTTCTTGGCTGTCTTCTCTATTTTGATACAAGGAGGTTTGTACGGCCATTCAAGCGTCCACACTAATATTTTAAATACACTTTCGTGTATTCAAAATAATAGTTTTTTATATAATCTATGGAAAAATAGCCATGGTGCAATAGTTTCTGAAACTATTTATTACTTATTTATTTTAATCAGTTCCTGGAATTATTTTACTGATTTACTTTCTTTTAATTTTCTTCGATGAACTTCATTAAAACTAACGTTGTAATAAAACTCAATATACTTGGACAATCACTTTGAAAATTAGAGAATTACGTAGCAAACTCGTTAAGGCTAATTTTTATAAAATCTATTAAATAAAACAATATTTTTGCACGATATTTTAAACTTTATCATTCCCCATTACGTTAATTTAATTGTGCATGGATCTATTTCGTGCTAAATGTATCTTTTGTAACTATTACTGACAAATTTAAAATAGTTGTTTACAAAGCTCACAAATCATTTTAGTTTTGATTTTCATGAATAAATTATAACTCAATTAACCACAACGTAGTGGCCGCTAATAATAATAATAATAATAACAATAGCAAACCATCAAAACTTTGCATGCGCTTATTAAAAAAACAACCGTTTATTTAACCTTTATGACATAATCAATGAATGTTTTGTTTTTACCCAAATTTTACGCAATTTTAAATTTACGTAACTTACGCAATTTATCAAAAATTTTGCATTCTCTCGTCAAATTTAACATATACAATTATACAATCATGCATGGTACCACTTAACAGAACCTAATAAAGCCTAGAGATTAATTTGTTTCCAATATTAGGGTTATTTTCTGCATGACCAAAGATAGTAATAACGAATATTCTATTTTAATTCCGATCAAAAAATTAAGCTCATTATACTTGGTCACCTTCATTTAAAGCAATTTCTTTCTTCATTTCGCAGGATTATTTAAACTTCAAGAACTTGTTAAAGCACCAGTTCCATCACGAATAGAATTATATATTAGACAAGCCGGACCTTCATCCTACCGACAAATTTTGAGAGAAGTTCGTCAAAAGGAGATCTATAAATTAATAGTGGATACAAATCCTCACAACATTCAAAGATTCTTTAGAGCGGTAAGTTCTTAAGTATTTATTATGTTAAAAATAACTAGTGAGCTTCCAGTGGCTTTCACAGCCGAATCCCCTTCATTTGGCTCCTGTTCTCTACCCTACAGGTTTTATTGGGTAAATGTATCTCCAGCCAGCGATGATCCTGGAGAAACAATAACATAATAAATTTATCCCTTTATCCTTAAATTGAAAATTTTAAGTAACTTCATCGAAAAAACACCCAGACATTTATTCTGTTTGATCTGGAATAATGATTTCCCAAATTAAACACCGCTATTTAACGAGCTGTCAGGTTTGCTAGGGATCATGCACATACTCAAGCTACATTTACAATCTCCAACTTATACTTATTTTTAATCATTCGTAGTGCAGCACGCACTAATTTCATTTTCCGTGGCGTTCTCTATAAACTATATTAATCGTTATAATTGATTCGATAATGTAGAGTCGCTAAAATCGAATTATTCAAAGATCATACTACCAAACATAATCGTATTGTTGGACCATATTCATGCAATTCCAAAACAACGAATGCGTTAACTCTACATATACGTACTAATTGAACGTAGACGTCTACAAACTTCTTCGCTCCTGCCAAAACTAAAAACGTTAATTTTAAACATTGTGAACGAACGCACTTGAACACCATTGCTATACTTTGAACTGTAATTCTAAATTATAGCTACTAATTTTGAGGTTGTGAATGTACCTTTAGCGGACACTTCATGGTGAAGCAAACCTTGGTCAAATTACTGGAATTAAATCTATAATTTGAGACTATTTTTATAACTTTAGCATTTATATTCAATTTGTTTTAATAATAATACGTTGCTGCTGTACTAGGAAGCGTATCGTAACTTATTATTGGCCAAAAACTAACAAATGTACGAAGGTACATTAGAACAATCGAAGCTGAGCTCTAGATGTTGTAGAAAATAAACGTGCCTAGCAGTGTTGTATTTAAAACATTTATAAATTTAGTATTCAGTATGGTTATTTGGAAAAATACGAGTTTCTAGATACACGTGGCACAAGCACATGGGACTTAATTTGAACTTGCTTTATTGCTATTATTTGCTTCCCCAAAACATTAGAATAACAACGTATCAAATTGACAATGACGTTTTTACTAAGATTGAGCAGCGAAGGTACCTAAAAATCAACAGCTACCATATGTGGACTACGTTGAAACAAAATTCTACTTTTCTTAAAAATTTGTAGCAGGCAAATTACACAGTACCGCTTGGCAATAATCAGATAATATCGAAGATGTGCCATGACGAAAGAAAAGCTTTAACCTATTTTCCGATGAGGCCATGAAAGAATTTTGTCGTCGTTTTGAAAAGTTGTGAAAATAATTGTATTATGAAATGGTTTGAAGTAATACGTAAATAGTCACTTTTACTTTTAAAAGAAACTATTTTTCATCATATTTATATATGCAAGAGAGTGTCACAATGCCATCTATCCTACGTGATTTAAGTCAACAGCAGTAAGGTGACAGAAAAGAAAGGAGATTAATTTTTTTTGCAACAATTTTATTTTATGTTTATATATCCATGTTAGTTATCCCCCTCTTTTGGACAGCTACACATCGGCAGAGACGGTTTTCCTATTCTTTCAACTGAAATAGCCTTCAGCTCCTTAGTTACGCCCCTTTGGATGTTATCGCTAGTGACGTCCTTTCGAGTGAATCGTAATATTGAGGAACAAACAACAAATCACATGCGGCATCAGGCGAATAAATGGAGCTGGGAATCCTTTTTTCGTCAAAAACTAAGCGATGTAGACCGCCGTGTGATAGGGAGCCTGTCATAGTGAGGCAACCAATTGTACGCAATATCCGGTCTGACGTGAAATAGCCTTTTTCATCATCCTCAATTAGTCGACGGTCTGACTTCACAGGAGTCCCTACTCGTTCCACATTTTTATCAGTTTTCGATCTTGAAGGGCTACTTGAATGAGGTTCGTTATTAGTGCTCCAAAAATGCTTCATGCCACCGAAAAACTTGACTCTTGATAAAAGAACTAAGCTCGTTGCAACTTTTCGCAAGTCAAACTCTCGTATTCATCAATCTCGATACAAGATTTGATAGCATGCTATTGGTCCAAATTTCGCTGTTACAGTTTCCGTAACACACAATTTCATTTGTTGCCACACCTTGTACATTGTTTATCTGTGTTTCCTGAGCTTAGTTAACATTAAAATATTGCTGAAGCTCTACTAATGTTAATAATAAAGTAAATTAGTTGTATATATTAACTGAACAGAGTTAGGGCGCTTAGCGTCCGAGTTCCACCATTTCCACAATTTCCTGATGAGTCTGATACAATCTTCAATCACCAGTTGCATGTGGGAGAACAATGGGATATTTTACACATGCAACTTACACAGTAAAGGCTACTAGAGCCCAATTCGCGAAATCATTCGTTCTCGGAACGAATTCAAGGAATGAAACATATATGTATCTAAAGTCGTATTCCTGAACTATATTCGCTCGACGTACCGATCTTCGTTTGCTCATGAATATATACGTTCAAAAAACAGTTTTTCAAACCTTACTCAGCGCACGGTAAACGTATTGCTAATGAAGAAACTGTAGAGGAAAACATAATTCTTTGTATTGGACACAAATCCCACACTCATGAGTTGAAAAATATTTTTTTAATATGTTATGCAAAGTTTAATTGCTGCATGATATATTTTATGTTATTCATTTAATTTATTATTTATTCTCATCATATCCCATAATGTGGGTATAATCGATATCCCTATTACTCCTGGACAACCCTACCGTTAGTAAAATCCGAGTACAAAATGTTTCAAAAATATATGAATGAATAAAACGTGCGTTTTACACCACCTATCTTTAAGCACCTTGCATTGTTTAGCGGTGCTAGAAAATGTTATCCATGGATCCATGCTTTTTATATCTAAAGCATTTGTTACATCGTCAATACACCGATAAGCTAAAACCTAACATTTAGTTATAGTTAACAGTAATAGCAATTATTATTATTATTATTAATTTTACCTTGGTTTGCTTATTCATAGCGCCAACTCGAAAAGGATCTGTTAAATATGGACTTGACAGATCAATAAAATTTTTGTTAAAGTTTATAGAAATACATCAATTTTTCTTTTTTTTTTACTCTTGAATTTTGCATTCTTCTTTCGGTAACTCTTGCCCTGTCAATAAATATAGAAGCTCGTCAAAATTTGCCATTTTAAATCTACAAAAGCACGGTGAAAAAATGGTTGTCGTTTTGGGTATAGCGACTCACATAAACTGCTGATGAACGAGTGCCATGCACCCGCTCTATGCAGAGTGAATAGTTAAGGAACGAATATATTCTTTAAATTCATATCAAGAATACCAAAATTGACGGTCGTTCACTCTGTCGACTAGGAAGATATTCGCTGCTAAACATTGCATTCCTCCTATTTCGAGAACACCAAATTGGAATACCCTTTGTTACTAACGGGTAAAAGTGTATGTTCATAAACGAACGGCAATCAAAAATTGAGTTTCTTGGACTATGACAAACTTAGAAGAATTTATAGATGGCACTCCACTTTCCAATAAAAGAATATGATCTTCTTCCTTGTATACTTTTAATACCGTTGCATGAGTGGAATATTTATATTTTGAAAATTGTATTGCAGAAAATCTAAATATTACCAAATATAAAGCACTCGCTACATTCTTAGGTACTCACGAATTTGAGTGGTTTATCTGCTTGGTGCTTTCAAGTTTAGAGTTTGTTATTATTGATTCTCTCTAAATGTGTTCAGTTTATCGCACAAACCTTTTCCATACTACTGAAATTGTTGTCCTTCAATATAATTTCAATTTAATTAAGCTCAAAAGCAAAACAAAATGAGCGGATATAATTCACAGAATGAGGGGCATTCCTAATTGCTCACTTCCGTAAAGGTCGGTGCAACTATTAATGTTGACATTTTCAGTAATTACAATATCTTTGAATAGATCTCATCCGTACATGTTGGTTCTATATTCATATATGTACGACAATTTTAATTACAGCTACTACCATCGACAGAGGTATACTGATGAGCCGTAATACGGCGAAGCGCACGTTTATGCATGTTGGTAACATTGATTGATAAATTAATGATAAAAGGTAACAACTTAGCAAAAGCCATACCAGGTTTACGCAATAAAAGAATGAATTGAGTCATTAGTAATTACCAAAAACGGTATAGTTTGCAAAAGAAGTCATAATTCTGACTAACTCTTCTTCTGTGACAGGAGATACAGTAAAAGTAGTAGAATCACAATGTAAGGTGGCTGCAGAAAGAGACGAGCTAACTAGAGAATATATTTAAGGATTTGTTTTGTGTTGGATTTTATAGATGGAGGTCATGAAGCAATTTGTACTTTACAAAGTCTGCGGGGTATTTCAGATTAGCAATGATTTCGTGTATGTAAGCCAGAGTGGATATGTTAGTTTAACTGATGAAGAAGATAATTTAGGAACAAATGTATCTAGAACTGTATAGAATTGATCCAATGCGTAATTGACATCATTCCAAAATATCGATCAAGATTATAATGAAAATTGTACAATTACCTTCTTAAAGTTACGTTAGCTTCTTCGTATGTACGATAAGCGCAATAGAGTAAGCTACCCTATAAAGGAAGTAATACCTGAATAATAGGAACTAATACCCTGAAGTAAAGGAAACAACAATTTTATATTACCTCAAAATTTTTGCAGGACGTTTTCTGGGACATTATAGAGTGCAAAACAAAGAATTTAGACGTAGAGAAGATCCGCATAATCTTTACTGTAGGAACATTATCGGCCAAATAACATAATACTGCGGGTTTTGAAGGGGGAATAAGAGGGACTGTACAAGGCTTAATGTTTCGATTTGTTAGTGACAAACATGCATGTTACAAATGTTTAGTGTCAGTTCCAGATGATGATTCCCAAACATTTTTTCGATCTGTATTATTAGCAAATATGTTTTGGTAGTGAGAACGTTTAATTAAATGTTTAGTTATTTACTTAAAAGCATTGCATTAAAAAGTTTTAATTTATAAACAAACAATAAAAGGTTTATATTTAATTACGAACATATATATAAGCGGAGATTATTTTAAAACCAGCGCAGGCTTAAGTCCACAAAATCTATTTACTTACCCTATTTGCCTCATCTATTTGCCTACCCATTCGCATTAAATTTGAAACATGTGTAAATATATATTTTTTCTGCTTCCGGTTTTACGGTGGTTTAACCACATAAAACACTATATAAAACATTGAATTTAAACAAATAATCTCCACTGAATATAAAACTATAACAAATACATGCGCTAATTAAAATATGAAAATTGGCTATGACTTCCAATATTGAACGTACTTCCTCGCTGAAAATATTTCAGTTCAATATGATAAACTTTTAATGAACGAGCACATCAGCAGCTATATGCAAGTACGTAAACGTGAAAAAATAATATTACCAAATTATATATATCATATACAAAAAGCATAAACCGAAAATGCATGCGCTTTTACAGAGAATCATTAGTTATTTGTATCATCCCTGGGATTATTGTTCCTGTTTTTCATGAACTTTTTTTAAAATACGCATATTTGGCGATGTTTTGTTGTAGCGTGTTATGTAAAGTTTTGTATGCAAATATTAAAATTTTTATGACAGGCAGTGGTACCTCGGGTTACGGAATTAATTGGTTTCGTAACACATTTCGTAATCCGAAATTTCATAACTGAAAACAATCTTTTTCAAAAGAAATGAAAATATCCATTCCTATAACCAAATAAATAACTAAAAATACATTTTATGCACTTTAAATGCTAAAATAATGTTAAATAGAGAAATCAGTAAAAAGTTATTTGAAATTAAAAAGAAGTAACTTTACTTACATGCAGTACCCTTAATTAGGACTTTTTTTCACGCATGGAAGGACGATGAAGGTGAGGCTTTTCCCTTTACATTACAATATTAGCGACGAGACAAGTAAGGAATGGCCTGATAGAAATTCTAGAGTTTCAACCTCGTTCTTTAAAAAAGATTTTACACATTTTCCAAAAAACGTACATATGTATACGGGTAAATGGTATTTTCCAGAGATCACTTGTACGTATATTTTGGCCTTTTCCAGTCAACCCCCTCTCTGCAAGGGTGTGGAGGAGTAGTGATAGGGGTGGCAAGGAAATCTCATCCGGGCTAGTTTGATACACCTATGGAAGACATATTTGGAGATATAAATACTTTTACTTCCTTTATTCGTAATGATGGGGTAAACTGCAATAATCGTCGAAATTTCAGGGGTAACTTTCCCCCCTAAACATGAGATTCCACCGCAGCGGAAAACAGTGTTTTACAACACTGTTGCGCGGTGGATCCTACAAATCTGCTCTCAGAGTTGCAATCCGATAGGTGACACTTCAGGGTGTTCCCTTGTAAGGCAAGTATGGGGGATTAGTAGATAACATGAATTGAAGACGGGCATCCAAAAACGTAATAACATACAGTTGTCATATTTAAAGAACCAAACTTGTATCGTCGCTACGGCAACTGAATAACCTGTATAGTTGAATATAATTCCATGTCGTGCAGCGCGTGTCCCCGAATATTTTTTATTTGAAAACTTTCTCAGTTACTCAAGGAATAAATTATCTTCCACCCGCTCACCAGATGGACACGCTGTGTATATATAAAATTGAAATTTTTCAAATTTGAATTAAGGCGTTAAGTACTACAGTAATTTGTAAGTTAGTTACGTGCTCGTATCCAGCTTTATCCTATAACAGAATAGAGAATTGAGAGGTATGTCAGTGAATTAATTATTAATTATTATTATGGCGGACGAAAACATTGCAGGTAGAGGCAACAAGGCGACTAAGTGGCATACCAGCTAGCATGTCGATGTGCCATGGGGGCCATGAAAACAACGCCAACAGCTGCTCTGGAAATCGTCCTAAACCTGGAACCGCTACATACATATGTACGTCGAAGGGGAGGCCAAGCTAACAAACTAGAGGCTAATGAATGACCAACTTCCTATAATTAAATCGCATGGTGCAAACTATCAGAAACTCTTAAAGGAACTCAACGCGGGGCCGACAACTAGTAGGGCCAGTGACGCCATCAGTCTCAAATACAGCTGCAACAAGTGCTATAAAACGATAATACCAGATAGAGAAGAATGGAAGAAAGGTTCGCATATAAAGATAGAATCTATCTAGTAGACAGACGGCTCAAAGATAGAGAATGTAGTGGAAGTCGGGATTTATGTATTGAAGAATTAGACCGACAAAACGATAACTATCGATCTACTACCATGTATTCAGACAGTTAAGCAGTAATAACATGCGAATTCGAAACTGGTATGGAACTGCATGAGTGTGCTTAATTGGCTGGGAAACCAAACTAAGGTGACCCTGGCCTGGGTACCAGGACACGAAGGCCCGAGTAGGCTCGTCAACTGCTGAAAATCGCCCAAAGCTCTCTGTGGGAATGGCATATACGGTAGTAAAAGCAACTACTAACCAATAAATAAGAAAGCTCAAGACTGGTGGAAGATTATTCCAAGTCAGAGACAGGCCAAGAAATTTCTGATTAGACACAGGCCTACATTTACAGCGGACCTACTAAGCAGAGATAGGAAGTCTGTTAGAACAATAGTAAGCCTGCTAACAGGACACTGTATGCTCAAGAAGCACATAAGCAATCTGAGCCTGACAGAGAAAACAGCACATAGATTCTGCCAGCGGAAGAAGAGATTGCCGTCCGACTACATAGCACTGGCTGAAGTATGGCTCCCAGAAATGGACTCGAAACACCCAAAAGCCGAAACCTATGTATAAAGATCACTCACGAGACTGCTAAATCTAGCAAAGAAAGCAAACCTAATGTAATTCATCTAATAACAGAGGAACCACAATAGATTTGAAAAGGTCGCAGTAGGATAGGTGAAGAACCACCTCGGGTACTAATCTAATCTAGTAATGCACATTATTTAGGCGACAGAAACTTTCTGAGAAAATTACAAAAAAAATATCAAACGTTGCTTAATATCACTCCAGTGAATTACTTTAATTTCCCATGTATAAGCATAGATCCCATTTTTCATAAATGTAATACATAATTTTATACAAGTAAATTTCAACAATTCCACCTGATTATTATAGTGAAAGAGTATAGTAACAGAATTATTGTAGCTGCAAAGCAGTATTTCTTGTCGGCGCATCTATATCCAGTTATCCACGTACATATAACATAGTAATAATGTATACGCTAGATACTAACCCGACATCGTAGGTGAACGGGAACCGATATCAATTTTTCAACGTTCACGCTTTTCACGTCTCCTCGTTTCATTTATTTTCGTTTTATTCAGCATCCTTAAAGCTTTAGATCTTGTTGACGTGATGTTCTGGACTTCATCTTCGCGATAATTACATGGAATGGAAGACTCAAAACGGAAGTACCGGCTCTTATTAGCAGGATAAACAGCAGTCTGTTTGATGCAGAGGATTTTCTCGTTATACAAAAGGGCACGCATCAATAAAAATAACACCCTCTTTTTTCCGTTGACATCGCATAAAGCTCCTTAACATGTTCAACGCGGATCCGATACTACGGACAGACCAAAGCGGTGGATTTCAAAAATTCTCGGTTATTGATGTTCGATTTCCACATCGTAACTAAGCGTTATCCTTGCGGTATGCAATGGTGATATTCATAAATAAGTTTTGAAACTGATAATATTTCAAAAACATTGAAACAGACAGATGTAAGTACAAGTTTCCCCTCTTAATCTATTCTTTCATTGTTACTTCTTCTTCTTCTAACCTTGTTTACTTAATTCAGGAGCATCTTAACCATTTCAAAAATAGTTTGAATAAATAAGGCATCGGCATACTCCGCACCACACAAATTATTTAATTACAAAAATTACAATTTCTGCTGCTGACAAGCTTGCTACTTTGCATTAAAGTTATCGGCAGAGTGGCGATGTTGCGTGCAGTTTGTCATTGGCGTTGCGTTCGGTGGCACACTAAGCCTCGCACGTGTGGTAGGAGATAGGCAGAGAGCGACGGCAGTACTGGCCAGTACGCTACTGCATATATTCGATCGACGCTTGGCTGACTAACACTCGCACCGAACGTCCTCACTCTAGTTATCACTATAAAATCTACTTTTCTACTGCATAGATTTTCATATTGATTATTTGCGATGGACCGGTGCAAAGGAGTATCTAACGACTTTGGAAATTTAGTTGGTCAACACGTTAGAGACGGTACTTTCATTTACTAGTTTTGCCAAATGAATTATTAAACACACGCTGTAAAGATAATATACAACGAGATTCCTATGAAAACATAAACAATTGCAATAAGAAGAACATAATGGTTACAAAATATAAAGAAAACAATGGTAATAAAAAATATCGTTACTTGAAATTAGTATTCGAACTTTTTAGAATCAGACCGTAATATAGGTGTGTAACGCCAGTAGCAAGGCACTACATATATGTTCTAACGTAAAGTTTGCAACAACTGATAAAGTGTATCTACAATGTATGTAAGAGAAACTGCTACAAAATGTAGGAACCTTTTTAAATTTCTAACCAAAAGTACTACTAACAGGTCGCACGCAAGAGAGCAGTTTTACACATTGCAAGTAATGCTACATTCAATGACTGAAAGTGCGAAGTTGGTAATTAAAAAAGTACAGATTCTTATTAAATTATTACCAGAGCGAAATCCAAATCTTGTCGAAATTGCATGTCGTTAACGGCAATAACAGAAAAAGATTAGAAATTAAATTAATACAAATGTAATCCGTATAGTAAAAAGAGAAAACCATCGATACCTAACATCTTATCATTTGCTTCTATAATACATACGTATATACATAATTAATTTACCATACATCGCAAGTGATAAACGTCCAATAACGACGCGAAAATATTCAAATTCGTTCGGAAGTCACCCATCACAAATTTTAGCTACACGCGTGCAAGAAATAAAAGAAAATATATTGAATGAAGTTAGCAACCACCGTAAAATTGTTTACGGAAATGTCATGCAGATGCTTCAGCCGAACGATGTTTCAAATTTTGATCGATGGCACTAGAGGTTTTCACTTTATTGAAACAGGAAGCAGTTGCGAGTTTGTAATATATGTGTTGTACGCATACAACGGTCGAAAACACGATTCAAAAATTATAGCATGTTTACATTTGCTAAACGTGTCTATACTTTATACGGCATTCCCATTCACTTTTTAATATTTGTTTCCACTTTCTAACCGTTTGAAAGGTATTCTTGTTTCTAGTGGATATTTATAAATACTTTATATGTAGGTAACACACTCAATACATTACACCAAACGTTATGTGAGAAAAAAGTAGGTTTGCTGTTTTTGTTTAGCTTGCGATGTTATAAAACCTATGAAGAATATAACGAATTCTGATAAAGCAACAAATAAATATTTTTCCTTTTCGCACTCAATTTCTAAACAAAAGAACTCCTTATCACCGAAAGAAATATATATTTGTAAATCCTGTAAAGTATGATAATTGTTAATGCGCCGCGCCTCCACCAAATACGTCAGAATATTGTGACTAGCGATTGTTGCTCTTTACTGCTTCACTTGATTTACATAAGTCTGTTACTGTAACATTTTATACTTTATTCTATTAGTTTTGTGATAGAGAGTAGACTCACCAATAAGGTACGTCGTCAAGATTGTACCTACAAAAAATTTGAATTACCAAAGTATTAGCTTTATTCTGAGCCTATTTGACGCCAAATAATCGAAAATGAGATAGAATTTAGAAAACGTTATATACGCATATTTTCTGCTTTTAGATGAATTGTAGCTACAATACAGAATTACTGCAAGAGAAACATCAGGCTATAAAACGCTGTATTTTACAAATATTACGGCGATTAATTACAAAAAGAAAGCGAAAATATTGAAGTTTTTATTCATGACTCCGCCATAGTTCCACGTAAGCTTCTCGATTTACGACATATGTTTAAATGAGAATCCACTTGTAGCTCCCATGTGCTACTCGTCAGAGCAAAAGTAATATAGTTCATCCAATGTTAGTGGCATTGCAAACGCGTAAACTACATCTAGATGCTTCAGCAAAAATTACAAATCGTAGGACCAAGGAGATCTCGGAGACGAGGTGAATACCACCCGTCTTCTACAGCAAATTGCTAAATCCAGGGCTGAGGGAGTTCCCTTGCTTAAACAGCGTTGTTACTTCATCATATTTTGGAACATAAAGTTGCTGGAATCTCAATAAAAAGTGTCTAATGATATTGGTGTTGCACAGAAAGTTTCGACGATTTCTTTAATTCAGTGTTTCTTTTGTAATAGCTGTGCATAGAAACATCACCTCTGCGTAGTATATGTACTGTAATGTTAAAAAAAATATATAACGTCAACGAGGTTAGCTGTCATCAGCGCCATAGCCACTTCTGCTGTTTGAACTTCACATTGTACACCTATCGGATATGAGGGTCTATCTGTTGGCAGGAAACCCGATCACTAGAGAAAGAATCCTGTGTTAAGCCGAATATCTTTGGGACGTAAAAATAATAAAGTTAATATTAAAATTAATAGAAGTCCAGCCAACGACAAGTGTGGGGAAGATGTATATTAACTACTTCTATCTGTCATTCTCTTTCTCGGAAAATTAATAACAGAAATTTCAACAGCAGTTCTAGGACATACGTTAGTCGTACGTCAAATGTGTCATCCAAGAACACAGAATCTCGGCAGCAGCTGCGTCCCTGTATCATGCTACAGCAAAATCGTTTGTTTCGAAATCCAATTCAATAATCGTATATTTTAAATTGTTAAAAATTATCATAGTTAAAACAACGCCAATTTTTATTTGTGACTTTACGTCTAGCTGTCGTTCAGGCATATTCTAGTGAGAATTTCCTCCAAGTTTAATAGTCTCGATCCAATGTTAAGAATCTAAAATTTATTCGAAAGTGTGTTGAAGAGTAGAGTATTGAAAAAGGTGGTGTTCGAGGGACATAAACCTTGTGTTTATATAGGAAAAAGTGACAAAATTTAAAGTTAGTAGTTGTTTCATTTCTTGTTTTTCGTTTTAAAACTATCATCAAACAAAACTTTTATTTGCCCTACGAGTGTCTAGGGACATTCCCGGATTCACGACCCCTATTTTTGGTAAATTTCTGACATTTGTAAAAATTTCGAAAATTTTTTTAATTAATCTCGCAAAAACATTACAGTGCATATTATGTATATGTATTAGTTATATATTATACAGAGTGACACAAAACGGACTTACGTTAGCCGAATATCAGAAACTTTCAAGAAAGGTTCAATTTTGTAAATTTCCATATTCGTTTTATTGGAGAGGGCATCCTTTTAAAAGCTACCATATCATCGACTTTCGGTTTCACTAGGAGTAACGCAAACTTAATTTTCTTATAGATTCACCCAATTTTTATACAAAAATAAACTTAATGTAAAATCAATGTATTTCAATAGGTCTAAACATTACCGTTTTAAAGCTAACTTGATTTTTATGATTTCATTAAAATCATCGCATCGTGGTACTTTATCGCTTATTTCCTCGGTATGAAAAAGTGTTAATTGATGATTGTTACGAGTTAAGAAGCTATAAATATGGGCCATTGACAAGTATTTCCATTTTTGTATAAATATTATAGGTACAGTGCGTTAGTATTTATCGCAAATATCAACCATTAATATCTACGTAAATTTAAATAGAACTCCCTGTATGTTTTTAAGTAAATGATGGAATACCCAAAATGGATACTTGGCAATTTATGTTGCATTCAAAGTTTTCGAAAGTTGGCTGTTCATCACCAATTTAGCATATATGTTTAAATTTGAGGTGTTAAGTCTGGAGAACGTAGAGGCGACCTTCCTTTGTTATCTACTTTCCTTCAAATAACTTCTCTAAAGATATGTGAACATTTCTTTGTTGCTGCACAACTGGCAGTGGTCATGTGCTTCTTCGACAATGTTGCCCAATATGTCTAAATATCTTTCACCATTTAAATTTTCATTATAAATATGTAGGTAAAGAACGCAGTTATTTTTAATTGCATAAAATACATGCAATTACTAATTTCCTTGAAATGCGCTCTGTCTAACTGCATGGGAATTTTGGTTGCCCAAAAGTAACTGTTGCATCTATTGAAGATACCGTCGTAAGTTTTGTTTCCATACAATTTTTTTGTGATATTTTCATCTTGCTGACAAGATATGGTGAAAAATTCACAAAAAAGCCTTCTGAAAAAAACACAAATCTCAACAAATTTTGTCATCAAATTTTTTTTTCTAATTTTTCAAGTGTACGTTACTTCCTGGGAAACCGGAAGTTTAATATACGTGTCTATATTTTTTAAAAGTTAGCCCTCCCGAACATAATAGTTCTGCAAATCTACAAACCTTGAATCTGCCTAGTTTCAGATATACGGCTAACAAGCTGATCTTCTGACACCTGTGTAGTAATAGGATGGTAATAGTAGTGGTACATTATACTCTACAATTTATATTCGCCCTTCAAGTTGAACCTGTGCTTTATTAATCTTTTAGAATTGCTAATAACTAAATAAGAGCCATTCCTTAGAACACAAAAGAAGATATTTAATAATATTATGACGGACTTTACTTCAAGAAGTACTCAACATACACAGACCAATACTAGAACAACTCTAAATTATAAATTCCTAACACAATTTACTAAAGCAAATTTATCGTTATTTTCCATTAGTCTTTAATTATAAAATATACTCATTTTCTCCTGCACACAGAGTTTTGTTTAAATTTACATCGATAGAAGTTTATTGAATTCAAAAGTAGGTCTTTGAGTTTCGTTGTTCCGCATTCTCTTTCACTTTTACGAGGCATTATTTTCCCTTGAACGTATACGCCGTGAAATAAAAAGAGTTCACTGTCAAAAATGATCAAGTGTAAATAAGACTGAACGGCTAAATTTTGTTATAGACTTTATAACAACTTCAAAGTAAGAGGACGGATCATTAATTAACGAAACTAACTAAAGAGGGCAATACTGATAAAAACCGTTATTTGTTTTCAAGTGAAGATTCCTTCAAAACAAAGCTCTCAAGATTTGTATTTATTTTGATTGTAAGGAGGCTTGTTATTTTAATAGAAAGTAAATTGTACTTAGTCTGCTTTGATACGTGAAAAACGTGGAGTACCGCTCACTACAAAAAAAGAAATCAACGCCGAGCTGCCGGAGTCCGTTTATGGGGACCAACCTCCATCGATGGCAACCATACGAAGATCAGGCTAGTGTTTTTGAAGAATAGCGCAGTGGACACTCAAAACACGAGAGTACTCCAGAAACGAATAAAGAAATCCATGATATAGTGTTAGTTGATCGTCGAATAAATATGCGCGAACTAACAAAGGTTCTACATATCTTATATGAGTCGGTGGTTTCGATTTTACATAATAAATTTAGTATGAAGAAATTGTTTGCAAGATAGGTGCCGCATATATTGACGGTTGATCCCAAACATGAGCAAGATCACATTTCAGTCCTCAATTTAGTGAAGATTAGACATGATTCGATTCGGCGCCGAATAATGATTGATGAAATCTGGATACATCAGTATATATCCGAAATGAAACAGTTAACGTAGGTGCAAGGGATCTAAAGAAGGCGAAGACCATATAGTCGAATGACCACTGTCTTTTGCAATTGTAGTGGGATTCTTCTGATCGATTGTCTTCAAGAAGCTAAAACGATAGTAAAAGAATATCATACTTCCCTTTTAGATCATCTGCTTGACGCAATTTAACAGGCTCTACTTAAAGAAGAAAGGAGTGCTTTTTTCTGCATGATAATGCATGTATTCACATCGCTGTTTTAATGGTAAAACTACATGAACTTGCTATAAGAAACGTTGAAGAAAGTTTATATGAATTGAACAGACACCCAAAATCGCAGCAATATACAAGTTGTTCCATCTAAAAACCGAAACTTGCATTATGCCCAGTGGAAACTGAACATTCTGTATATTTGAGTATAGTAATATAGTAAAGTATCAGATTGCTGTATATCTGCCAATTATACTATTACCCCGTATTTGCCAGGCTTAGCCCTCCCAGACTTTTCCTTTCTCCTAACCTAAAAACTTTACTTGATGGAAAAAGAATTAAGTTGAATGATGAAGTAATCACTGAAACTAGTGTATACTTTGTTTGGTAAAACTTATTAAAAGGCTTGAATATCGATGGACTAAATGTAATGAGTTACGTTGAAAAATAAAATAATATTTGTCAAAAAGCTTGCATTTTCTAATTAGTTGGTTCTAATTAGTTCTAATCGATTCACCCTCGTAGGTGAGAGGTCGACGACATAACATTAGAATAGACCAATAAAGTAACATTTCATTGAATTCATAGTGCAAAATTGCGCTAATCATGTGTGTGACCAGACAATAAGCTCGTTCAATAAGATTCGATCCGCCGGATATTCGCTGAGTTCATTTGTCTGAAGTCAATGAGTCGCATAAATTCGATTATACATATTAATAACCTTTTTATCGAACATTCCCGAACGAGTAACCTTTCCGTCACAAATACATCGTTCTTATTCTGGATGTAGTTAGAAATTGGAGTTCTTAATGTTTCTACATTCTATTTTATAACTTTAATTCATTCTTTATATATGCAACCACAAAAATATATCCATCATGTTAATCATGATCGCTCTAAATTGTAAGAAAAAACTTTTTGGGATCGAGCTTTAACGTAACATGTTATTACAATTTAATTAGTCTAAAATCTGCTTATCTCCAACTGTTAAGGACTTAACATTTTATTTTGTTTTATTTTATTTTATAAATTTAACCATTTTTATTTATTTGTAAAAGTAATATTTTGTTTGTCTATTTTATGACAAATTGAATGTTTCATTTGTTTTGCTTTGTATAAATTTATATATTTCATATTTAGCATAATTTAAACCTTAACGTGTACGCATTCAATGTAAAAATACGTCTAGTTTCTTATAAAGTCCGCAAATATTTAACATTCGTCAATGCTCTAATTAAAAATATCTTTAATAGTCATTTATTATATCTGTTTGATGAAACTCCTGCTAATGTACGTATCGGATCGAGCGCTAGGCAAGGAATCTCCGCCGGTAACGTAAACATATCCAAACTTCGTCGGAAGTCGAACGTACGAACTGCCACGACTGTCATGCAGTTCTCAGACCCGCACTATCGTTGGTTTCTGATTTTTTCGCTTATACATAGGGACAGCAGCATGGAGCAAGATACTAGGGGTGGTGTACTAAATAACGCGAGCGTCTGGGTAGCCCTGAGTTGTATAGAATATTTTTGCGGTAGTGATCGGCTATTTGCTGCTGTCGCCCACCGAGAAGCTCATGCTCCGGTAGGGTTTGGTGGTGGCCCTAGCGTTAGACATTGAACGTTCCGATACATTTGAATGCGTACACAAAGAAACAACCGAATTATGAAATCCATAGATGCTATTTATGTATTTGAATTTTGATATATAGGAAAGAGTACCATATTTAATTCATTTTTGTCAAGGGAATTGTTTATTTCATAAATATATTTGTATATCTACGTAGTAGATGCGGTACGACTAGCGGCAGTGTTCTTCAAACTAGGAAAACGTAACACGACAAAATTTCCCTCATTGTAGTTTAGCACTGATTAATTGCATAGCCTCTCTTTATGTGTACCAAGCAGTAAATACTGTTTTTACCTGTTTCAGATCCTTCAACTTCAGATGAACGACTACAGATATCATTATATGTTTACCAGTTTTGTAAGTATATCATGTTAATTTTCTTAAATCACACAAAAATATAAGTAAATTTAATTGACAGTCTTCGATTTCAAACTAATCCACTGAATATGAAAATTGCATGAAATTATATTTACTTTAGAAGCCGTATATAATGAATGATTCCCAAAATTATTAATTCAAAATTCACGCTGTAAATTTTATCCCTTCGATAAACAAACTTTAATAATTTATCTTAGTCCAATTTCTGGTAATTATTAGTAAACGCGTCTCTAATCTTTTCGTTTTCGTAAAAGGTTCGTCCGATGTCATAAATAGAGTGGGCCACTTTTGTCTGCACGCCAGAACAGTACTAAGTTGTATATATTATATTACTATATTACTCATTAAGGTTTAACGCAAGTATATATCGGGAAAGAGTAATGGTAATTTATTTATTTAATTATAACCCACTTACCTTATCTATCTAGCACAAATAGAATAAGATTATTAACAATGTTGTTATATTCTGAGAATGAATGTTCCACATCTACGCATATATGTCATAATTAAAATAATTATAATTAGATAATGGATCAGATGCACCATCACCAATTTGTATTAATCTGGTCAAATCAGAATCTTTGTTTATAATATCCTCGAATTTTTCCACAATACGCATGCTCTTTGTATCGCTTGTAGCACATAGCAATACTTGTTCATCGCACTGAGTCCACAAATGACAAATTTTTTCTATCATCGCTTCTCGGCCTTTGGCTAAGATCAAAGTGTAGTATCTGTTCTTATCACCTTAATATCTGATTTCACTTTGTAGTTACTGTCCTTAAGAAAATACCAGTAAGTGTTTGAGATCGGCTTTGTAAGACTTCCCATCCTTAGACTACCTGTGTAGGTAAACCTATAGTCCGTTGGCTGTTTTCTTGTTATGTCTAAACTGTTAGTCATCCCGATAGGACCCTGGTGACACCTCGAGTTTTACAAAGTTGGTCCCAATGTTGAATGTTGTAGCTAGATCTAACATTGAGGCATATGGGCTATGATCCCGAGATGCCAAGTATCTAGAAATCTTATTTGGCTTTCCTTAACGGCTGCAGCTTTGTCGGCATTGAATTATGAAACCGCAAATTTTATTTGTTCCAAAAATTTTGAATAATAAAAAGCTGCCTTCAACCATGATCCGCAAAGTATGACAATCGGGTCTGGTGATTCGGGAATACCGGAGTACCGTCTTTGAAGTTTTCGAATTCATTTGGGAAATTTCCAAAAACACTTTTTTAGTGTTTGAAATTAATGCACCCACCTCTGGATAACATTTGCGAATCGTTTTTGCCACAAGATGCAAAGAATGAGCTTTACGCGTCACATGAAAGTTGTTCACACTCTTGTTTTAGAGAGCGGCCCACGCAACGCATTGTTGGCGCGCCATCGCTCATAAACATCGACAGATTTGGCGACACTTCAAATTTCTGTAACGTATCCAGCACTACCCTCGCATTCACAGTACACTTTTGTAATCTGTTGCTTGCTAATAAGATTGGAAAATTCGGTTAAAGGAGTTCTAGTACACGCACCATAACATGTACCATGGATTTTTTTTTTTTGATTTGCCGTTTCGTCCACGCTCAACCACAGCCGTTTATCTTTAACCGCGGCTTTGACCTTTTTTTCGTTATCTTCGCACACAGATGGCAGATACCTGCGCAACGTTGTCCGAGATGATAGTTCCCAGTTGGAATTTTATTTATTCCAGAAATCGTGAAACGGTTTTCTATCACACTCGAAAAACATGCTTAGGAAATCCAGCGTCAATTGCTCCCTCAATGGTACACCACTTTTTCAATTTGCATGCTGTATACTATTGATATGCTTTTCACAGTCGTATTTAAGCCAGCAGAATAACGGTTTATCCCAAACTTTACACTCTATTTTAGCACCATCATAATATAAATCCGGAAATTCGCCGATATACCCTTTTACGTTTTCAAGCAATGGTCGCCTTTTGCGCTTCTGTACGCCCGACATACTATGAATTAAACAAACGACGTTCGACTAACTCGCGTAAAGACCCAAGATGAACTAACAGCTTCGCTTTCTGCGTTGCGCGTGATGTTCAGTGGAATAAAAATTTACTTAGTGAACAAATCTTTAATTTGGTGGTTAGTGAACCGTTTAAGGGATTTATTATACTGTATGAGTTTGATGTTTTACATATTATATTCCCATTTATTTCTAATATAAATTGTAAAAGCTGCTGTGTAAAAGAATTGGTTTGCGCCGTGCACAACATTACGATAGTACCATTTGATATTACTGTGCATTATTGCATTATGTATGTATGTTTGGTAAGGTTTGTAGATCACTATTACTCTAGTTAACATTTACTTTTGCGAATTTACAATATTAACGTCAAATTAATGACCGTCATTCATTGTGTTTAGAATTGAATAAACATATTGTGGTGAGTTATTTTAAAATGGTTGCGCCAATCTCTTGGTAATACTTCTGACCTACCGACCGAGTCGAGTCAGATGTATAATGAGTCTTTTTGAATTTTTGATGAAAGCTTTGTATTCTACAATTAACACAAAAACCAATTAATTTTATACGAAAGGGAAATATATTAACAGATATGCAGAAAATGTAATAAATATTAACTTAAATTAAACTTACATTTTTATGTATACTGTTGCGATAATTTTACCAAGAGTAAATTTATTTTTATTTAAGTACTTACATTTAAAAATTAGGTTGTTTACATTTTTCATTGTATACTGTTGCAAGATTGCGAGACAAAGCAGTGCTGGTAGCCTCTTCCCTCGATTTTCCTCCAGATTTATTTTTTCTCCTTGCTCTACGCATTTTTGTTTAAAAAATTAAATAAATCTTTGATTTCAAAATTATGAAATTATAAAGGCAGCTTGAAAAATAAACACGATATGGACTTGGATTGGGTACCGAGTTTAAACAGTACGTCGAACTGCATCACGGTCACTTGACGAACTACAGTGAGTAGTTAAAAATTCTTTAATTTGGCCAGATAAACACAGAACACAGAATAAAACAGCTACCGGCTAGGGATTGATATAGAGAACTGTAAAATTTAAACATTTTGCTACAAAAGATAAGTATAATTGTTAGAGTAATAAAACTCTAAACTCTTTGGGCATTCAAAATTGTTTATTTATCATTTCACTCTATTCGAAAAATAACAACATTTAGCTTGGACCAACGCATTTAAAACTTCAGTTATTGTTTTATCCTGAGAAGCTCAATTTTTCATAAAAATCTCATTACAATATAGTGTTGTAGCAAATCAAATGCTTGACTCTCTAGTAACTCTTTCAACCATAAAAAAAATGGTGGATTTTAATGTATAAACAATGATTGTTTAATGAGCTTCCGATTTTAGGGTTGACTGACCATCCATTAAATTGGAATAGGAGAGCGTAGTTAAAATGAGAAGTAATTAAAAGTGACAGAAGACATAAATTTCTGTAACACAGATTCATATCGACCCTAAGGAAGTATATTAAGAGGTCAAAACAATATCCTATCCATCTTCAACAGCAGATTTTATCAACTGTTGAAGAAACATGCGTGTACTAATCAAACGAAAGCATAAACGTTAGAGAACTTAATAAGACAAAGCATCACATAC
>LR737385.1:17297726-17343166 GCA_902655005.2 Marronus borbonicus | reverse complement strand
TACATTACAGTAAAAAACAAAATATTTACAAAATTTTAAGCTACTGTGCAAACAAATTCACTAATTCTTAAAGTTGTCAAGAAAATGTTTTAATTATAACCATCCATTACAGCGCGGATTAAAAGTGCCTCGTCTCTTCGAAATAAATAAGATATCTCAACACGTTATATTAAACTTCGATATTCATTACGAAGTAGACTTACCGCGGTTGTGTCATGATACTTCAGCGAAGATAAATGAAGTTTCGGGTTGTACAAGTTATAAATTTTTAACAAAAAACTCAAGCTACTCACGTGTGACGCGAGAAAGCTTACCGTGTACATCTTTAAAGTTTGTTTGGTAAACTTTTCGATTACAGAAAAAATTTTTGCCGGGAAAACTGTAACTGTCCTAGCAGTATCCTTGATATACACTCAAGAATGGTAACATAATGTAAACAATGTATTTTTACTCCCACTACAGGACATTTTTCGAATATGATTTTGTCGTAAAATTAAACTGCTTGGTATTGTGAACAGAGGCTCTAGTATATACAAGCTGTGTCATCTGCGCAGGCTTTGAAAATGTGAATGCAAGTTTTTGAAACCGGTGTCTTTCTTATTATGGTACCTCATGTTTAAAGAACGTACTGAAAAAACTCTAATAACTCTGAAAGCCTCAGTTTTAGAATGAGTCTACTGCCACCGTCGGGCCGTCCCGTCATTCTAAGGCTGGTCAATACCATTCTTCTATTCCAACATTTTCCGTCGTTCTCGCATAACCATAGACCCATCGATTTGCTCTCTCCCCTCCCAAAAATGGCGGAGAAAGTCGTACCAACAAAATTTAAGAATGAGGCGGAGTCGAGGGCATTGCTGTTTGAAGAATAATTTAGATTCAGGGAAGGAATATCCACCGACATCCAGTTTTTGCAAATTACGGAGTCCATATGCAAAGCTTTCCCGGATTTTGCTCGTGCGTGGTTTATATGATGGTTTGGCTTACAAGATGATTGGGATTGACATTGACCGAACTTTGATTAAGATTATTAACTCTTATTTGGGAGGACAATCATCTTCCGTAGTAGTTAGGTCACAATTTTCCACTCGTCGTCCGATGGCTCCGGAGTCCCACGCCGACGACACGGCTGTGTATCTTTCATCAAGAGACGGGGCTTAAATGGTCAAAAGGCTGCAAGAAGCCACTAACCTAGTAGAATGGGTGGGCAGGCGATGATTACAAATCAATGATACTCTATGTAAGAGAGAAAAGAGGTGAGTTTACAGTTAAACAGTCATTTGACTTGGAAGTCCCACATCAACAAAGTCAAAAACAAAGCTGTTGTGTGTACACACCTCCTATCTTGACTTACGGAGACTCGGCGTAATCAACAGCTGCCAAGACCCACTTGCAGACACTGGAAAGACCACAAAACAGGAGCAGGAGCACCATAACTAGCGCCTGCGACTGAATCTGAACATATTACCATGATTTGGCTACTCGAACGTGGAGGAGAGCTATTTGCTCTGGGAACCCTGTACTAGCTCGAGTTCTGAGGGATCTACAGGAGTGTGACCAGGATTCAAGACATAATTAACATTTGAGGATTTATTTGGTCCCACCAGAACGATTTTGCGTCTAATTAAATAAAAAGATAAATAGGATAACACTATGGATCCTAGAGCCCTGTTGCCTGGCGCCAGTGAAGTGATGAGCTTAGGGAGAAAAGAGGATTATTATATCATGCTTTCCACGATCGATGTCAAAGCTGTAATTTAATGTTCAGATTTTGATTGTTTCTAAAAGCATCAGACTTATAATGTTTTTAAATAGTTAAATAAGTAGTTTTTAGTTTCTTGTTCTGCACTATAACAACGAATCTGTAATGCAAAATTATTATTATTTTAAGGAAACAGTCCGTATATTCCGATTGTTCCAATTTCCTCAACTGCGATGTGAAGAAATATCTTTATGATAAGTTATCAAACTTCAGATTATTTGATATTTGTCTGGAGTGGAGTCACGTTGAAGTCTGCTCACTAAACGAAATCTATCACAAATATATTTAAATTCTTTTACAAAATATGTACTAGTTTTTCATTTTCGCATTTCGTCAATATGGGAGATGTAATTTCCAACGAAGACAATTACGTTGTCAAATCGTAAACTTTACTGAATTTACTTAAATAAAGTCTATGTTGCCATGAATATTAACTTCGCTTTTTCCTGAAATATTACGTCTATACAAAACAACTCAAATTACCTTAATTGGTCGAGTGAAATATTAAATTGGATGCACAAGAAGAGTACGGTTGTAGGATTCCTTAAAAATTTCATAACGTTTATTAAACTACTTGATTTAGAAGTGCTGTAATTATTACGTCCTTATACATCGCAGCGAATATACAATGTGAATAGTAATTCCTTGAAAGTAATATTTTAAACAATTGCCATTGAAAAGGGTAATGTTTTCTTTAGAACTCTGCAATAACATAAGCTAGGTTATAGTTAATAATGATAGCAAAGGCTGTGGCGTAGAATGGTAAACAACACATAAGTATCGGCAACCTCCGCACCCCGCAAGTTTAATTTATTATATAATAATTACGGTTACCGGTTGCCTGGCTGCCCCGGATTAATTATTATATAATTAATTAAACTTATGTGGTGCGGAGGTTGCCGATACTTATGTGTTATTTAGATTATAATTACTTTAAAATGATGAACATTACACTATAATAAACAATGAAATAGATACAAACAGTCCCTTCCTTGCTTTCACTTCTGGTAGTTATACGAACAATAAATTGCACGGGTTCTTCCCGATCAATTCCCACTTCTCTATCTCACTGTTTCTGTATTTCCCTTTCGGTATCTGCATTTATTGGGCATCTAGCCAAACTGATTTTACGTTTTCAGTTGTGCATTCTCCGACATGTCGAGTAATATAACCTTTCGATTTGAAGAAAGAAACGTTCTATCGATTGAAAATACAATGATATGGTAGAAACGTAAGACTTTATGGCCATATTTCTCTAGAAGTAAGTCTGCTTCCTACACCGCCTTTATCTCTACAGCATTATAAGCAACGATAAGAACAAACTACAAAAACCATCATATAGCCGATGTATAAGATAGTCGTTATATTGTGTTTTCTGAAAATTCTGTCAGACATGCACCGGTTACTAGCGTAAAAATTGTATAGTCTACGGAGAATAAAATTATTTTTATGCGGTCCATCTGATTATTTTTATGTTATGTTATGTTGTACATTTAAATATATATGCAAATGTTTGTGTCAATATAGTTGCAGATGTAGACATGCTAGAGTTTATATTTTCACCTATATACCGACCTACCTAAATATTAAACCAAATCTTAAATTATTACAAACATATGTTATTAAAAATTATGTATATGTTTTTCGTTAAAAAATTATTGACTTTTATTGATCTAAGGTTTTGAAGCAAACAAAAAACTATTAAAAATTCATAAAATACATAAAAATAATTTGCGTCTACTACAACTTCCAATAAGCCGTAGAGAGATAATAATACCATAAATGCGATTGCTATGATTGCCTCTTTGTTATTGTTGTTTTTGTATTGCTTCCATTATTTCGTTAAACTAAATAAACCAGTAATTTTTTTATTAAATATTGTAAAACATTGTTTTATCGATGATAATTTTACGCGGAATATGTATAATATATAAAAGCAAACAGGCTAGAAAATTGCTTAAAAATATGTTCTATATTAAACAACTTTGAGCCATAGCTTCGTTGTTACCTACCCGGCGCCATCACCAAATATGTGATGGTCTCCTAATTTGAATACAATTCTACTTATGCGATTAAAAGGACCCGCTGACAGGTACCACTTTACAATTAAGACATACACATATGTATTTATTCAATTGTTTACGGCTCCTTATCAGTTTTCTAATCTACCGTCTACAATCAGCGCACTACCTATTTATCCATCGACCGGAATCTTCCCATGACTTTTCTGCCTTTCTACAGTTTGTAACGATGCCAAACAGTTGAATAAGGAAGATCGGTTTCGATATTACAAAACCTAATCGTATATTAGAACTTTTCGTGGCAACAGAGTGCAAGAAAAATTTGAAAACATTCACAATCTAAAGCATCTCTCTGGGCAGCAACCATCACCGTCAGAACTCAGGAAACCTCATTAACTTTTTCATATCTCTTATTCTTTCTGAGCTATTCTATAAAAATATCAAATGCGGAACATGAATCCTAATTCGAGATCTGAACAAAAATATAATCAAAAGTCGTTTGGCCATTACCATTACAATTACTAAGACGAGAAATTGCTCTATCTATTCTCTCTTTTTAAACTATCTGACCCTGCCATTCATCCGATCTACTGGCAACGATGCTCGGTCATAGTCGCAGTTACAGGCTTGATTGTATATGGTATAAGTTAACACTGAATCATTCAATTGAACATCGCACTTGGACTTAATAATTATACATTATAGCTTATAGGTTATAGAGTAGTTTATATCTAAGCGGTTATCAAAGTAACGTAATTGCAACTCCCTTAAATTTGCTGGAGCTTTGATTAGTAGCTACTTGAAATATTATGGTTATAACTGTCGCATCAAAGAACATTGTAGCCAATAATACCAGCAATCAGTTTAACTAGAAATTAAAGGGTTATCCGAGGTACGGAAAGCATGTAGTAATGTAACATGGCAAATCATATACCTAACGCATAAGTAGCTTGGATACTCTCTCATATTAGCGCTTATTACTGGACTTCCTAGCTTCAGTTCTTTGACTGTAATTTAGCTTGTCTTTGAATAGTTCAGTCAACTTTTTAAGAAATTCTACATTGATATGCAGATAACATGTGCTGCACTACTTTATGTTATAATATTAATAAATCCCTTAATACAGCAACTGCGCTAATAAATAAAATGTTGGTTTGATTTAACAAAATTGATTTGTTGTTCATACAAACTTTGACAATTTGAAACATTGACATTCAAATAAACACATAACACCACCCGTAAGTGTATTGAATATTTGCCACAAATGTTTGAATCAAAATATGCATAAATAGAGCAAAATTTCAGTGCCTACTCATTGATATAATGAAAAATTTACATTCGGGGCGAAAACGAGGACTAATTCTCTTAATATATACTCTGCAGCAATTGAACGGGATCGTTCATTTTCATTGTCCCAGATTCACCCCTTCGTCATGTCATATGTCAAATGCATTTCATACGTGGTTAAATATTAAATGATGGTCTAACCGAATGCGTACATGATGACCATTAACTTTCCGCTCCCGCAAAAATTGCGGCGACAGTTTATACGTATCGCAGGCCCTGAAAAATATTACTCTGTCAGTGGTCATTTATAACATAATCGTTAATATCTTAATTTAGAATATACATCTGTATTTATTTTTGCAATAAATGGTAAACTTAAATCTGTTGCGTGTAAAACCTTTTCATGCAAAATGCAAAGTGGCTTTCCTATAAAAATTAGTGGATGAATTAAGATGTAGCGCAGAAGCTTGCAAATTAAGAATTACAGTGCGAAACTATACACATGTTAAACTTTGTTACTATCACGGCGCTGCATCAGTACCTTCTACACTTGTTTTTGAATTTGTATATCAAGAGTACTGTAGAAACTGCCGATAATCTTGCGTACCATATAACGTGCCTGTGTAATTCCGCTTGTCAAATGATAAATTTAGGTTACGTTAACACAAAGTAAATCATTGGTATCGGTCAAATTAGTGCAAAATATTACGCTAATTTCGCACTCCCCTATATGAGCGTAGCTTCTTACATATCCCCTTAGCCTTTGTTCGATTATCCTGGTATACACTTTGCTCTAGTTATATTGCTCTGTAATTTTCGCAGGTCGTTCTCTGTCATTTCTTATGGATAGCTACTATTAGATTATTTTCCCAGTCCTTTGGTATTTTTTGTATTTTACACGCTTCCAGCCATTCGTTTACTTTCTCTCCTATCCATGTCAGCATCACTGTCCTCTCGATTTGCTTTTCCCAGCTAAATTCATCCTCTGAAATTTCTTGGAAGAACGCAGTGTTTACATACGTGACTCACTTTTTTATAAAAAATCTTCAAAAGAACTAAATCGAAATATTTTAAACAAATTTTGTATGATATACATATGTAGAGACATAAAAAAAAATGAAAAGCACATAATATTCCATATGTTCGAAATTCATTCTGGTCGAGAAACCGCAAATTTTTTTTTGTATTTCCCTTGTAGCTCCTCAATTTGCGTCATGGCTTATATTTCTAAACCTCCCATATATTCAAGGTGCATAAATTGGAACTTTTGTATGACCCCATAAATAAAAATCAAGAGTACTAAGGTCTCCAGATCTCACTAACTATAGTTAAGGTCCACTATTGCCAATCCATCGATCTTCAACAGTATTTATTTCCCTATATAAAATAAATCCATTCCAATACATATTTGATTCTTCTACAATATCTGACCATTTGAGAACTAAGTACACATAAGATGTTTGCGTAGATTTTGTCATAATTATTATTTTTCGATGGCTAATCATTATAAAATGTTATTTGATATAAATACTTATAATTCTTAAACCATATAAGGACACCTAGTAACATCGATGGCGGTTACATGTCAGCTCACCATAGTGTACTTATGTACAGTGTATTCCATTAAAAACAAATCATTTTTTTTTAATATATAAAAATACAAATGCTCAGAACTAAGCTAAGATGCTAACTAAAAATTTTTAATGAACAGACTAGGTGAGTAACCATGTATGAGTAAATTCTATTTTCTTTAAAAGCTCCCTTAAACAATATTGTGTAATAAATAAGTATAATGTACCGAGAACAATATTAAAAACACATTTTTTGTAAAGAATGTAAAACAAAGAAATGAAGCAACACTTCAATCTTCAATGTGCACATCTTCTTTTCAGGATTTAGAAACTTTTGATCTCGAGGACTTCAAGTACAATTCAGTAAATATAACGGCGTTTAGAATAGTAGACGTGGAGAATGCTAAAGTGAGGCAGTCCCTCGACGTCATGGAAAAATTTCAGCCGATCGGCAACGCAATATTGAATAGGAGCGGCGTCATACAGGTAAATTGTGTTTCAGGTAAAAATTGCGTTTATTTTTTTAAACTTTGCTTTCGGCAGGCTGAGCCCGCTCTAATGTTCGATTCAGTCTACGTTTTCGCCAAGGGACTTGCGGCAATGGATTCAGGTCACTCAATAAAACCTGTCAATTTATCATGTGACTTGGAGCGACCCTGGGATGATGGATTGTCTTTGTATAATTACATTGACGCCGTGGTGAGTTGAATTATAAATTTGTTTACAGCTATATACCATACAATATTAGAAATATATTAATATGAACGTAGAATAAAGTTCAATGCACTATATTGACTAGTGTCACCCTAAGTTGAATACATTCTCTGCTTGCGACGGAAAATCACTCCTCTTGCACATTACAGTCCGCACATCTATGACAAATGATGCTCTCAGCTGACAGAAACCTCCTCAAAAATCAGATCTGCTGCGACATCACGACTTTTCAGCTTATTCATGAAATACTACTTTGAAATGAATAAAATAGATAGAAATTTTCCAATTTTTATATTTTCAGATGAGAATGTGATAAAACTTGTTAGTCAAGTCGGAGTAGATAATAATCCAGAATCTAGACAAAACTATTTATTTATTTAACATATACACACATATTTAACATATACATACATATAACGCGGAATCTAATTCGGCTCCTAGAAAGTAAGAAATTCGAAATATTTATGTTCGAAATCCAATTTCCGTACCAAGTTAATTTTGTAATAATTTATTGTCCACCAGATGACCCCAATTACGGGACAAATATACACATTGTGAATAAAATATATATCAGTATAAGGAAAATTGCAGAACAACAAAAAATCAGTTATCAAACACCAAAAGAAAATACCAAGCAATAACCTAAATAATGCTAATATAGCTCATGGCAAAGCAATATGAGGTGAGAAAGTACCAGCCAACGCACATACTTCTACCTACTCGGCATCATCAACGTTGGTCCGAATGCTTCCTTACCTTGCACCGCAATTTACCTCTTCACTAACGTCATTGATTTCCAAAAAACCGTCAAAAATACTTCCCGGCGCCATCTATCCATCCGCCATCACGAGGTTGCCTTTGCTATAATTTCATCAACCATGAGCAATACCATTAGCATTATTTTGGTTATGTGACAAATTATGCGATAAATTAGTGGTCGTAGTAGAAGGTTTCGAACTCAGTATCGGCATCACAAAGGTTGAGCCATAACGGAGTTATATTAGAAGTACGTTAAATGCTACATAAGAGACCAACCAATACAGAGCATGTGATTGAGATGGAAAATATAGAACATGTAGAAAGTTTCTCAAACAATAGAGGCATTGCACTCCCATTTAAAGAGTGCAAATGGAAAATAAAGAGATTTTAGCACTAGCGTGTCATTGAAATATTTAGACGTTCCCGTAAGAAAACCCAGCGTTTTAGAGGTAGATGAACAAATTTGTTCAACATTTATGTTAAACGATAAAGTTGGGCCAAAATTGAACCTAAGTCTTTAAGTTTGATAATCTTACGGTTGGAAACGGCTCTAATTTCATTTGTTCACCTGAAGATTCTCAATGTCTTATTAGCAGTTAATATTACAAAATAGTTTTACGTCGTCTGTATAAGCAAGGACATGGCGAAATAAAAATGTTAAGAGGTCGTTTATGTGTAAGAAGAACATTAATTATATATATTGAGATTATTATGTATATTGAGATGATTCATGACTAAAAGTATCAAATGCGTGTAAAAGGTCGATTAAATAACGTTAACTTCCCTGCGGTCATTCAAGGTTTCGCTATAAACTATGTGGACCATGCCAGATTTGTTCCTGTCGAGCGCCCCTATACGTAAGCGACTAAGCGAGTATTCTTGTATATCATAGTATACATATGTACATATGTTCAGAAACCTTTGCGAAGTTGTTAAGTATAGAGGTTAGCCTATAGTATCGAATCTGAGTTAAATCTCTCTTCTTAAAGGCAAATATAATCTGTGTACGTTCCCATCTATCCAGAAAAGTGGATGTCCTGATTATTAATTAATTAATTAAAATTAATAATCTGACATAAAGGGGTCATAAAGACATTACAAAAGTTCCTAACACAAAGACTGGGCACCTGGTCATCGCGTGCAATAGCTTTATTTAAAGAGGCAGCCGTAATTTTACCATTTGTTAAAAATTTAGTATACTTTGACAATATCAAAGCCAAATCACAATGCGGGATGGTATGGATCTTCTGCTACAAAACGACGATCATCTTTTGTGATTTCGAAATTTATTTGACTGCCGCGATAGGTAGAACAAATAACACCAATCGCACCAATCTCGCCAATATGATCTTAGTGAAAGTTTCTCTTTACAAATATATATTAAAAAGTAAAAAAAAATAAATTTTATAAGCTTAAAGTCACAAATATTTGATTATCAGATACTTTGACGTTGACAATAGAGAGTGGCGTTACACTATTGAATCAACGTGGCTAGATTATAGAAAAACTACTTTTATTCCTGCAACTTTTTAATAAAAAGTTTATCTAAGAAAATTGGAAGTACTCTAGCATCGATGAATCTTTATACCTTAATTAAAAAACTTTTCCAGACAATTCACATTGGACGTGTATTCATTCAGATATTAAGTTTCTAACTAACATTTTGGAATTAAAAATGACCGTCCTTGTACGTGGTAGTAGTAAACAACAAAAACTGTATGTGAAACTATAGCTGATATAATAATGATGCTTGCTAAAACATCCTACGTCAATTAACACCTGGTTCGTTTCTTACGATATTGATTAAGATTTGCGAAGTGCGCCATTATTAAAAGTTTCAAACAAACTTGCTGTCGTAATACAAACAGCAAGGGAGTAGATCCTTTGTGCGACACAGGTTTAAAAACTTATTGGATCAATAGCATAAAAAGAAGCGACGTGTAAATTGCACAAACTCTCACTGACCTAAATACCACTAAACTATCTGGATAGGAGTTCTGCAAGTTGATATACCTATTCCGTCTTTGTGGTACAACAATCTAGTTGGTCGAAGAAAATTTTCTTTGAAAAGCGAACTTCGCGCGTTTGAGGATCTTGGAAGCTGTCTCTTTTTATTAGTTTGAAATTTATTTAACCGCTGGTTTCTATTACATACAATTGCAAAGACACGCAAATGCAGCGAACTAAATCGTCGAACCTTTAAGCATCTTGTTCGAAATAATGTAAATTTTTCGCTCTAAAAACGGGTTTCAAAGTATATCAAATTAATCTAGAAGTTACTTCTTTAGTACTACCAACTAGAAGCACGAATAATCCGGACCGGGTCGGACTAAAAAATCTCACATGTGGACCGGGCAGGTTTCCTTTTTTAAATGTGACGGGCAGCCTGTCAATTCTATTTGCTCCAACAAGCCCGTTCGCTGTTAATTTTGAACATTCTATTTTAAAATTAAAACATATTCCTCCCAAACTTTTTTGTTTTGATATGATGTAGTAAGTGTATATACCATACTTTTAAATTTAATACTTAATATTTAAGTTAAATATGTTGATAATTTGATATTGAAAAAATTTTTTAAAAATAGGAAGATATAATTTAAATGCTCACTTAAAAGGACAAGTGTTTCCCATTTCCTTTATTATTAAGTTAGACGACATTAGTTGCTACAGAGGATGATTGTATCACTAATACCAGTTGTAAATTTATAATGTTTTCGAATTTTGTGATAAAAACACTACCTTGAAAAGCATAACAATGTAGCTCCTTCTGTCATAAAGGAGGAAAAATCCTTTCCGATTTAATATAACCATGTTACTTCTTGGATTAAATAAGTAATAAGTGAAGTGATTTTTTTGCATCCCTTGAGGAGCATCAAACGGATTCGACCATCCCCTTGTTAAACAAAACAGAACTTGACTGAGCAACAACCAGGCAAGCTGGCGGGTCGGATTGGCAAACGTTTCAGGTCACACTAGGCTGGACTAATAAAGTGTCGAACCAGGCCTTCGAAAATCTGCAAAATGCCCACCTCTGCTGCTACCTACTAACAATAAGTAATAAGGTAGTCCTCTTATGCGTGATCAAATTTATGAAGTGGTCATATTAGGGAACAGTAAGTGTGTGTTTTACCTTAAACTTCAGAACAAAACAGTATTCTTATGACGCAGATGCCTTTAGTCACAGCGAACTTAATAGACCCATTGTAACAAAATACCCTTATGTGTGTTGGAGACTATCAATAAACTTTGGTTCTACTCTACAAACTTTTTACTTCAATTTAGTAGGTGTGAGAGATGGCCTACTGAAATATTTTGTCGTGTATAACTGTTAACAACACAATTACATAGAATCTATTCTGTCGTCTTCAAATTTTGGCGTAGACGCCAGATTTTGTCTTCATCTTTCCCCAACTTAAATAATCTAAGGTTCCCTTTGTTAGGACCGCTGAAGTCTACGCTTGTTACGAATCCTTCCGTTCTCAAACCGTCCGTGTACCATACCAAGGTACCTCTTTTGCATTGAGGCTCGCCGGGTGGCCACTCAGTACAGCTTCCAATAATCACCTTGTAAGGCTAATCAAAATTGTATTGCATAGAGAACGTGCCCTTTTCAATGTGCATCACATAGCTCATGTTAGGATCATTAAGAGTTTTAAAATACCCTTCGAGATCACCGGGCTGTAATCTTTTCATTCTACTAAGAGTGTGGGCTCTTGATACTGCCAGCTTCTCTGAATAGATGTGAAGTTGCGCTATCCCCAGCAGGACATCCAGCACCGCTGTGGGATACCTGTAATGTTGAGGCGATAAAGACTCAAAATAAATTGTTTATTTTTATTTTAGTTAGAACTTTGCGAATGTTAACATTATGTCTACGACTACATACTACTTTTGAAATTACCTCGCAACGATAAGAGGACTAGCCGGTAGGTTAAGTTAACCATGAAACGACCGGCCGTCAGTGTGCATAATGCTAACATTGACGAAAGGAAAATAAATAGTAACTTCCTTTTACCTTTAAACAACGCCACTTGGCGCTTGATTACAGAAACATATGCTCCAATTGAATAAGTTTTTTTTTCATGTTTTCATGTTACTCTTTGAACCCCATTCAAGTTCTTAACAATCCGTTAAGGCAAACCAAAGTTATCGCCAATTTTAAATATCATATAATCCAACACCCTCACTTTATTTGAAAGAACACGTCATTAGGTGTTAAGAAAAATCTATTTTGAATTTTTTGAAAAATTATGCTTTTTTTCTACTTTCTCACAATAATTGTCATCTCTCCGTCAATTCCGGAAATTAAAACTATCTTTAATGAAATGCTGTTGATGACGTTTGTAATCGATTTTGTTTTTAAAACGCTAGGACGTACCATTGTTGAGACAGAGCCGCTATCCGTCCGGTATACAATCCCCGTTTCAGCAAAGTATACCAGAGAGCAGTATTTTGATAGCATTCTATTTACCACCATGCACATTAGACATAATTAATGAAGCAGGATATCCAAAATAATACTAAAAATACCAATAAATTTCAAAATCTTAATGTGCGTATGGCATTTATCTTTCGCTATCTGGAATCCTATCCTAATGTTGAGCTAAATATACTCATAAAAGGCTTTTGCGTATAATACATTGCGCATTAGTGAATTAAATTAAATTATAAGTAGGGCAAAAATTTCGAGTGACCTGGTAATGCATTTAGCAACATACAATTTTTGTCTTCTCTAACCTTTTGTAAACGGCAAAATATACTTTTGTAACACAAGGAGCTGAACATATGTAATTTGCTAATAATAGTAATAATTTGATAATGGATCTGGAATGGAAAATCACGAAATGTAACGCTGATAATATGAGATGAATTTCTAATTTATAATTTTGCTTATATAACAATGAAGTTGCAATTTTAGAATATCGAAAAAAAATCATTACGATTATTACTTTTAGAGCAGATAGTCAACTACGCCGTCCAACGGGTACTCTCGCACAAGGGCGGCTTGGAATGGGGGCCCAATATGTTTAAAAGATTTTAAAGATTTTAAAGATATACAAATTTTTCACCTTTCTATTACACGGTCACTACACCTGTGTTGTCACATATAATATTTGTGAAAATAGTAAGAATGCAAATATAATGATTATTTGTCCAGAATATTTCATTAACAGACACGCTTGTAAGTCCCTATCGATTTTATTATGTTGGGTTTTTGTTATTTCTGTACTTTTATATTTGCAATGTTAAATTTTTACGTACTTGACCGTTTCGTTTAGAGCTATTTATTGTACCATTTAACTTTTTTAATAAAATTTTAATCATTAATTTCATACGTAGCAAATTTCTAGGTTTCTTCTTATTTTCTGTAAAATGTTTGGTTGAAAAAAAAACATGGGAATATGGGATATGAGGGCATCCAAGCAAATGATATTTCGTCACGTACTTGCATTCGCTCTATAAATAATAAACAACATTTAACTTTAACACGTTACAGCAGATGAATCGAGGGCGAGAATTTACAAAAATCTGGTTTTACGTTAAACAGAGTAATGTAAAAACTGTTAAACAAAATGCAATATTTTGCTTTCCTTGCAAGATTCTTTAAGAAAGAGTACAATATCGTTAAAGATATTAATCATAATGATGTAATCAATAAATTTGTTGATATGAAAGCTAGAAAATGCGATTAATTAAATGTTATCGAAAATCTATATTTTTGTTTTATTTTCCCAAATCTAATTAATTAAGAGGCCTAAATACACATTCTTGCACAAGGCACAAGAGGGATTGATTACGGTACTGACTCTGTAATAAATACAAAATAATCTCTATTAATGAATTTTAGCATCGCATTTTGGATCGTTTAAAAATAATAACTCTAAATTGGTAAATCATAGCATATCTGCTGCAACTGATTTTTACGTTACGTACATGTGTATTTAAATTAGAAAACGCAATGTACAAAATTCAATCAAACTTGCAAATATATACTTCACAATCATCATATATCTATTTGCACAAATTTGTAGAATTTGCCAACAGATAGACTGAAAATTATATAGCTGCATGCAATATATAAAACAATGTGAAATGTGAAATCCGTTTGCATTACTTTGTATGTGATGCTTAGAAAAGATTGTACAGATTATAGCAAAGAAAATAGTACAAATGTTTTAACTAATGTTAACAGGTTAATTAATATAAGGTATATCGGCACCAAGAATATATACCAAAACTGTTATTAAAGATATTTTCCATCAACTATGAGGTCAGTCGGAAATTTGCTGTAAACAATTCAAATTATTTATTTAACAAATATTTCTCGTTGAAACTTAATAAATGTGTACTAGTAACAACAACACTTGTTACATAACGCCTATATAACAAAACCAAATCTTTAATGCTTGTGGTATATGTACGATTTTATTTAATACCCGTAAGCTAAAAGTCTTCAAATATTAAAAATACTATTGAACAAAAATAATTACATGCAGGCAATTCGACTAAAAAATGATACCTACTCCAATGTAGCTACTTCCAGAGATCTAATCTTGAAAATTCTTTCCTTTTCTTTTTAGTCTGGCCTGCAAGGATTAACGGGCTTGATAGAGTTTAACGAAGGAAAGCGATCGAACTTTAAACTGGACTTGCTAAAATTGAAAAAAGAGGAAGTGCTCAAAGTCGGTCAATGGACTCCGCTAGGTGGTATCAACATTACGGATGCGGCGGCGTTTTATGACAACCTCGTCCCAAACATAACCTTGGTAGTTATGACAAGAGAAGTAAGTATATTACTTCCACACATAGCCCTAAAACTCTCTAAACTAGAAGTGGCACTACAGCTGACGCGGAAGAGTGTATGAACGGCTAAGTAATATATTACTGTTCGCGGTAATAACTTTACAAGCTCCCAGCGAAACTAACACTTAACTATTACATAACTGTTATGATGACTAACGCCTCGACTATGTAAATTACAACAGTGTATATTAAACAATTAATGTTGGCGTAATTTCATGGTTTCGGCTTAAATGGTGCAGGAATTGTAAAGATGTTATTATTTGCAATTCTCGTATTTAAATGGGCTTATAAAGCATGTTTTACAACTTTTACTGTGCATTAGCAGCACGATTGCTTTCAATCAAAGAAATATAGTTAAAACAAAAATGCTAAATTAATTAATATTGAAATAATTTAAATGAGCATACATTAACTCTTTGAATATATTTGGCGTAGGGTACCTTAAAACGATTTCATATTTACAGAAAAAAAACATCAAGAACTGACACCTGTAGTAGAGTAACTTGATTGGATAAGTCTCACGAAACACGAAGTTTTAAATGCAAAATACTAATTTCAAATAGGATTTACTTACAATTTTATTTAGTTTCTAGCGTTCTAAAAAATTGTAATAAAATCACATCTTTTTTACAGTAATTGTAGTGATTCATTTTATAATATCATTATGATATCAGAAACTGGGTTAAATGGCTCCTTCAGTAACTCTGAGCTTTTCCTATAATGTCATTAGATGATTAGATTAGTGATCGCAATTTTGATACAACTGGCCGGAACACAGGAGGCGATGTTTTAATAGCGTTAAAAAATAGTATTTCCTGCGAAGTTGTAGATGTATCTAGTGTTATACTTCTACACCCTTAAGTAACTTCATAGTGTGTAAATGTATTTCCCTCCAGATCTACCTGGTTACGGATATGAAATATTTCTTGACGCTTTGGAAATTCATTTCACAAATAAACCAATACTGTTCGTTGGTGATTTTAACTTACCTCGTTATTTTGATCATGTACACCGCAATGTTCGCAATCCTTTGATTACCTTCTTTTTTGATTTTTGTCAATCAGTTAACCTACAACAGTTTAACAACGTCTTAAATGAAAAAAACAGACTTTTTGATTTGGTGTTGTGAAATCTTAATTGCAGTGTTGATGTTGACCATTCTGAATCACCTCAGAAGCCTATCAGTTTTCGTCCTAATATCATACTATCTCGATATAATTTTCGCAAACCCAACTTTCACAATCTTGATAAAGATATATTGGCGACTGACTGGAATTTTGTGGATTCCTGTGTTGATGTTGATACTGCGGTTGATAAATTCTATACAATACTTTACGCCGTATTCGATAAATCAGTACCCAAATTGTTGCCCAAAAAATCTTCTTTCCCGTCATCTGAAGTTAAGAAAAATTTAAAGACCATTTCTATAGACAGAAGTGGATTTCTACCAAAGACCCTAAATACTATCAAGAGTATAGGTTAAGATCTCTAACCAAAAATCAAATCTCAAGAGCGTACAAATCCTGCATCACACACACAAACATTAACGAAACCTAATCCTAAGCAATTATGGACCTTTGTTCATACAGGGCAAGGGAGGACACGTATTCTCGGCCGACTACCGTTTAATGGAGTTGGTTTGAACGATCCTCATGAAATTGTGGACTCGTTCGCTTATTATTTTGCCGAAGCATATTCGCCGACTTACACTTTGGATTTGTCTGATAACCTCCAACAACTACAAACGTTCAACAACCCTATGATCTGTGAGGACGATGTAGCTAATATTATGGCCTCATTTCAGAAAAAAATTAACTGCAGGTGAAGACCTTGTACCAAGTTTTTTGATCAGAGATGCTCGCTTGGTGTTAAATAAACCTATTGCCAACATTGGCAGTTAATACATCTACCCTGGAGAGATGGAAACAAACAAGAATTGTCCCGGTTTACAAGAGAGGCGACAAGGCTTCAATCACTAATTACCGGCCGATCTCTATTTTAAATAATTTCTCTGAAGTTCTTGAGCAATACTTATACCGTACTATATTTTTCAATATAAAGCAATACATATCACATGGATTCATGACTGGTCGTTCTACAACGACAAATTTAGGATGCTTTCAATCAAGGACAGGTGAATACCTTCTCTCATGCGTTTGATACGATCGATCATAAACTTCTTTTACACAAAATAGATTTTTTTGGTTTCTCTCCCAGGTTACGAGTATTAATAGGATCATATCTGATACGCAGATCGAACTATGTTTTCTATAACGGTTTTCAGTCATTTCATTTTGTATCTACAGGTGTTGTTCCGCTCAAATCTTGGTCCTCTACTTTCTAATTTATTTATAAAGAATCTCTTGCAATGGCTTACCCCCTAAGTGTGAGAATCCGCAGAAATGAAAAACTGCGTTTTACAACACTCGGTGGGTGCAATAAATATGCCAAGTTTCAATTCGATCAGTGAATGTAACCTTGGAGTGTTCCCTTGTTAGTTAATTCTACATCTGCAAGTATTCCACTATGCATCCTTGTTGTATTTCTGTTTCAATATTTCGAACAAAATTGCAAAATGAAATAAAGTTATGTAATAACTATGTAAATAAATGTTCCTGTAACACGGCTGCAGTTTTCACATTCTTAGTAAAAGAGTTGGTAAAACGGTTTTCAGTCATTTAATTTTGTATTGGTGTTCCGCTCAAATCTTGGTGCTCTACTTTTTAATTTATTTATAAAGAATCTGTTTTGTGCTGTGTATGGCAGTACGACAACCAAACTCTATCCAAAATAAATGTGATCAAAGATTCAACGCCGTTTTTTGAAGTCTTTATCATGGAATATCGGTGCAACTTATGATCTACTTTGTAGGTATGGACTCACTAAGTAATCGGCGCTAGCTCCATAGCGCTCGGTACCTACAGAAGCTTCTAAACAACAAAGTTAATTGTTCCTACTTACTGTCAACGGTATGTTTTAACATTCCTCGATTGGCATCCCGCTATGCGTCTACCTTCAATATGCCAACGCCAAGGACCAACCTGCTACTTCGAGCGCCAGTTTACCATATGACGCGTGATGGTAACATACGCTACGAAGACATTTTTATTGGATCTGTTTTCTGTTTATTTCCTTTAATATAGTTGTTTTCTTTTCTTTCTTTTGTAAATTTATATTGTATTCACAATCTACGTATATATATATATTTATATATATTAGGAGCACTCCAAACAATTTCATTATTTTCTACATTTTACGCGTTTTACAGCAATTATTTACAATAAAAATGGTTTCTTATATCAATTTGTCCAATATTTATTTTATTACATCATGTTGTATATTATCTAACGAACGTCTTTTAACATCATTAATAGGAGAATATTTATTATATCTACGTTGGTTCGTATCTCTTCTTACGATTGTATTAGGAACACATTCGTTTAAACATTTTGTAATCACACACGCAAAGCACGCTTATATTAGAGTGTTATTATTGTAATACATTGTAATGTAGCCTTTACTTACTTTACGTATAGTTGTAAGAAGCAGTAAGCTCACATTTTATTGATTATTAATTTCATTAATAAAGTTAATAACAACTTGCTTGGCATTCTTAATTAAAGGATATCTTTTGTTGAATATGTTAAATTGTTTTGCGGTAAATTCCACTTTTGCGATCGAGTTCTGCATAATCCTTACATTTTTAGCACGTCGTACTATCTCATTAAACGGTACGGTACGGTGGTGAATTTACCAATTATTTCTTTTTCTTCAAATGAAAATAAATTAAGACAAATTTAGCTCATATTTATGAATTCGTTATGGCATAGGTATTCTTCCAGCAAATAAATTTTTGGTTCCCCGAAAAAGGTAATAGCTAAAGAAATACTACTGACAAATAGTACCTTCGCTACAAATAAAAGTGTGTCTATAATATTTCTACTTTTGGAGATATTGATGAAAATTCCTTAGGGTGGTACTACTTAAATTGTTCTTACACTATATCAGTCTACAAACTCACAAAGTTCCAATTTTCGAGGTACTTGCGTTCCCCTGTTAGTAAATAAGTGAAACAAATACATTACTTATTACTAAGCCTGCAGAAGCGAATACACTTTTCGTGTGCTTCACGAAATTAGCAGAAACCAAACATGCTCGTGTTTTATTGACTCTGGGGGAAACCAGTAGTCTCTGCTAATTTCGTGAAGCGCAACTCGTTTATACAGGCTTACTTAGTACTAGACATGAGTAAGGGAATTTTGCAGACTCGTTCTCGGCAAAACTAGTAAGGAAATCCCCTCTCATGAGTCAAATAAACACGCGTCTGTCTAGTCGCTGCAAAAAAGTAATAACTTCTCCTACCTTGGCCATCTCTACTTATTACCTATTTAATTACAATTGACTATTGGCATAAATAGTTTTAGAAATTTATCCACGAAATTTGACCTTCCGATTTGCATAATCATACACGGCGCATGACACTACAATTGTATACCAAAAGTGAGTTTGAATAATTTCAAGGAAATACTTACTTTTATTCCCCCGAATTGCCTTGTCGGCATGCAATAGACTTTGCTAATCGATGTCTACGAGTGGAAAAATTAGCACAGCCATAGACATCGACCACCTGGCTTTAGTATTGTAATTGTACGTTTAATTCTTCTTTTTTTAATTTCCTTATTCCCTGCGTTAGCTGACTCAGGTATGTACTTTCATCTATTATGTTTAGGTCACTGTCTCTACTATAGTATTTCCAACTAATAGTAGTAAGTAATACTGAAACATGCTACCTTTGCAAAGTACGCTGAACAGACTCCATTGGGACCGTATCACCTAACGCTGCCAAAATACATGTCACTAATTAGGTAAAACTAAACATCCTTCGAATTTGTAACGAATTCGCAGGCCTATCTCATGCGAGTTTCTGCATTACTTGACTAGAAATCTGTCAGGTTAAGCCCAATTAATGAAACACCTATCTAGAATGAGCAGTGTTGATTATGTTAGGACGAAAAGAGCCAGTTGAATCTATCTTAACACTATCCTGTCATCTGTAGAATGAGATATTCTGTTTGGCGATGCTTTCCAGATATCATCGAACGTACGATAGGTTCATGGAAGGCGTACTTACTACGTAGAGATGTTTATTCGTAATAACTGTGTAAATTGAAAAACATCCGAAAATCGTCAAAATTACAGGAGCAGCTTTCACCCCCTAAGTGTGAGGATCCGCAGAAATGGAAAGCGGTGTTTTACAACACTCGGTGGATGCTATAAATCCGCCAAGTTTCAATTCGATCATTGAATGTCACCTTTGAATCTCCCCTTGTTAGTTAGTTCTACATCTGCGACTATTTCACAATGCATCTTTGTTGTATTTCTGTTTCATTTTATCATCATTTTATTTCGAACCTTACAATACGGACTATTAACAACAATGTAGAAATGTCTTTCGGGTGATGTCGTGTAGTTGATATTTAACTTGTTTCGCTGACTATCCTGTCAGCTTCTTCAGAAGATTTCTAAAGACAGTCTTTAGAAATCTTCTGCTACACTCAAGTATTAACAACAACTCAAAGCCTACACTCAACTATTAACAACAAATTACAAAATTGCAAAATGAATTATTAAAGTCTACACTAAATGTAAGTACAGAGCTTTACATTTAATAATGAATAATTTCAATAATACTACATTATAAATTTTCATGTAACACTACTGCAATTATTCACATTCTCGGTAATGGATAGCGAATCTACAGAATATTAATATGCAAAAGGGGTTGTTTGGCATGTTGTTATAGCGTCAGTTAGAAGCAGTAATCAATACTGTATTCCGAAAAAAAATTGAATGTACAATTACGTTAGTAATACCTAAAAGCACATATTTCAATTGAAATCAATTACAACTGTTTTGCAATCTTATAAATTTCCCAAGCAGTTCATTGAATACATAATTAAATTGGAATTTAAAATAGTCCTGCGAAATGGAAGTCTTTCTTGAGTTTCAATTCAATTTCTATTTGCACGCCCTCCGTAAGAATTTATACGTCTCTCTTATTATCCGCCATTTCTTTAAAATGCTAACTGCAAAATTTTAGATCTTTTTTCGTTGAAAAAACATCTTTCAGGGATAGGGACCGGAACATTTTGAGACATGAGGCACAATTAACTGTAATGCCCTGTCATTTCTAATAATGCTGTATAGTTAATAGGCATTTCGGCATAAACCAGTTTTAGTTAATGTTCCTATCATTAGTAGTCGATCAAATCGATTAATGGATATGTTGTGGTCTAATCTATTACTTAACATTCATGTAAGATTTAGTGAATTATGTCCACAACTTGGTAAGAGGGCCACTGTATTTATTTGTCAATGAAATATATTTAATATACAGGGTGAGTCGTGCCCGTAGGCTCCGAGAATTGTGTCTTTGTGAATAAACATTTGTCAAAACGGTTTCTTTCTTATTACGAGGTCTGATTGTGGACTTGGCTTAAAACAATGTTGAAACCTGCAGGGTGCTTCACGAGTTCGTAACTAGCCAAAGTAGTAATAGAACATGATGTATATTATCGCATTCTTGAAATCCTCAGCCCTCAGAGGAAAAATGTTACAAGGTACTGTTGTTCTAAAACGAAAGGTTTCATAATTATTCTAAGCGTTTCTTGAGAAAACCGACATTTGTAGAAATCGTTATTTAGAATTTTGGAAAAAATTCAAAACTGAAATAATATACAGAAGTTCTATTAAAAAGAGGTATGTCACAACAACTTAACACAATATTACGTACACGTATCCAGTGGCGCCTGGTACATTACGCCTTCGGACATGCATTGCAATACTTCAATTCGTTTACATATTATATACAACGGAAATACGTGAGGAAATTGAAGCATTGTAATTGACTTCCTACGGCACCAGCAACCGTATTTCAAATATGCGATAATATACAGCGTGTCACACCGTAAACTGCATCAATCGATACATGAAAGAGTATATATTGCAACTTTCTGAAAACTCGGCAGTAACATGCGCAATTAAACTAAATATTTTTGTATAATCCTACACTTCCGGTTGTACCGGAAATAGCTATCAACTTTGTTATTTTAAATGCAACACCCTATACACGTGTACCCTATGTCTGCTTACTTTCAACAATTTCAACAAACAAAGTTCAAATTATTGTTGATAATCGTATTACCTTGAAATTCTGTTGACATTTAATTATTTGCCTGTTTCACGAAGATCACAATTATGCTAACATTGCATCAATGAATTTATTTGATCAAGTGTTATGGAATTGGTGATTTTCATATTGAACAGCGATCAATAGATTTAACGTTAAATTCCCCCGGCATTAATATCGCTATTAATTCTTTGAAAAAGCTTGTTAAGGAATTTGATGAAACTGGCTCTGTTGTTAGAAAGAAGAAAACAAAGAAACAATAAAATGAAGATGATGCATTAACTAGCTATGGGATCTGTATTAGAGGATCCAAGGGGCCGAGTTGGGTGTAAGCAAGAACTTACTGCAAAAAGTCTTAAAGGAAAACGAGATTCACCCATTCAAACTCAAATTTATTCATACTCTGGAACTCCGGAACGATGCGTTTAGATCAAAATTTAGTACCTGGGTTGGAGAAAATGTTATGAGGAATCAATGTTTCCATCATAAAATGTTGTTTTCGGATGAAGCTACTTTTACCACTAATGGTTATGTGTCATCCCAAAATTGCAAATATTGAGCAGAAGAGAATCCAAATTTTCATATTATTCGGAAAAACCAGCGTTATAAGAAAGTAAATGTGTGATGCGGAATTTTATTCGATAAAATTATTGGCCCCTTTCTTTGGAAAACAATTTAAATCAACATAATTATTTGGATATGTTACAAAATTTAGTTTTACCATCGTTGGAGGATATTAACAGAGAGGCAGTCTACTTTCGGCATTCAACTAATTTAATTAGAAACTGGCTTGACGACCACTTTCCTGAAAGATGCATCGGTCGTTTTGGACCTATCAGTTGGCCAACTCGATCGCCCGACTTAGCGCCGATGGATTTTTGTTTTTATGGACCCGTTAAACAAAGAGTGTGCGACTTTGGAAGCATTAAAAGATAAAATAGGAACAGTAATTAGTGATATAAGAACATTTAGGAACGTTTACAGAGAATTTAGGTATAGGGTCGAAAAGTTTGTGGAAGTAAGTAGAGGTTACGTTGAATAAATTATTTGTTGTTTTTTATCACATTCGAATTTATATACATTACAAAATATTTCATAAAGTTTTATATTTAAAATAAAGAATTTATTTTAGTTAACCAGAATATTATTAAATATTTTATATCTAATGTATAAAAACTAAAACACAAAATGCTTTAAAAAGTGTATCAACGTTCACTGTTGTATAAGTTTGCGCCAAATCCATGGACAGACTGTATATTATTACATTTTTGAATTGCCACTTCAACTTTAAAGTTTGTTTAATAGGACAACTATGTCGTTATTTCCAACGATATTTCTAATATATTTTTTTAATTTCTAACGAGTATATGTGAATTTTTATAGCTGTGAAAGTTTTTAACTTGAAAAATCTACCACTTTTTATTGCACGTAGTAATCTTCTCCCTCAAACTTGAATGCAGGTCCTTTTGGAGTACCTACAGTAAAATTCTAATTTTTAAATTTAATTTACTTCTATTCAATTCTTTGCGCATGATTAGTAGCTTGCAAATTCATTAGTGGATTCGAATGGGAACCGTATATGCTAATGACGTCTGTAGTTTCCAAATTATTACTTAAACCATCGGTGCTTGTTGACATCATGAATATGAGGAGTTTGACTGACCAATAGCAAAATTTCTAAAATATCCAACTTTCGAAAATCAGAACGCGAGAACGTTGCTCTTACACTTTCAGCAACAACTTATCCAAAACCACCATAATTGTATAGGAAATGTTCGTCGGTCGTGTTGTAGTTGAAGAATATACTGTTTTCTAACTTACACTAAATGAATCTTGGTCGTAAGTCTTGAACGTTGCTTTTAGATGGTGACGGCGTTTGGAATTTTCCCAAACAGTTTAGTGGGGAAATAAAACAAAAGCTGTGAAGTAAGCGACGATATAACATAGAAAACAGCTTCCAGATAGAAAACGCCAAGTGAACATATGTATCCATATTTCTCTTTTCGCTTTTGCTGTTTTACCATTCGCATGACGCTTTCCATGTTACTTACCCTAAATTAAAGTTTTTTTATTATTAGTGGTTTAAATTTGTTTATACCTTATGTACCAAAAGCATTAGTCAAAGCTTAACGTTACTAACAGAGCCGATATTTTTCAAAATGATTTTATAGAGCGGTTTAAGCTATATAAAAAAAATAACTGTTATGTTAGCGCATCTATGATGATCATACATCGGCATCTTTAAATTTTAATAGTTAGAACAGAATGCCATAGTTTGACATTATACTGACCATAAAGTTCAATATAAGGTTATAAGACCCACAACAATTATTATATGAGCTTGTAGAAGCACAGACAAAGGAAGGGTCATTACAAATGAAAGCACTTTGTTAACTAGTTACAGAAGCTTTGATATAATTTTATTAGGAAACTGCGGTTCACACCTACGGTGAGGGGCTGACAGTAACAAGGCCATGGAACACTTTACACGCACAACTTACACGCTAAAAGGCTCCTGAGGTTATGACAAGCTTGAAAAGACTTATACACTCCGTTGTGCCGTCACCACACTTAAAAAAAATAAAGAATGTGTTAATAGATTAAATTTTAGGTTTTAAAAAAACATTGCATGACACCCTGATCTTTCCGAACAAAATGAAAATTAACCGCCCTAAATATTACAATAACCTTGATAAAGATCAGTATGCAGCATTATAAATTAAAAATGATGATAATAATAATAGGAAAGTAGCATATATTTAAATAGTAGACCAGATGGGATCATTGTTTGACACGACATGACGTAATACTTGTTCGGACGCTTCGGTCTGTTCGAGCAACTCAATATAGTATTTTTATTTTTAAGGAAAGACCTTACGTAATGGTCAAGGAAGACAGGAATTTGACCGGAAATGCAAGATACGAAGGCTTCTGCATCGATCTACTAAAATGGATTGCCAGTCAGGTCGGATTCCAGTACTCCATACATCTTGTTCCAGATCACATGTACGGCGTTTATGATCCGGAGACCAAGGAATGGAATGGAATAGTCAAGGAACTAATGGAAAGGGTAATCACGTATTATGTTTTTGTCCTATATTTCACCCTTCTATCAAAATCGAGACAGTAGATAAATATTTCTTTATTTATAGGTTTTATGTTTCTGTCCGCTTTTACTTTTTATTGAGTTACTTATAGGCGCGGTTTTCTTAAACGGTATTTTGTCGTTGACTTTATGAAAGAAATAAAAAAACTCGTAAAAAGACTACTGCGACGACTCGCAGTATTTTATTGGAAAAAGGGCGAATGTAAAACCGGTTGTTGTTTAGTAATAAAAAATGGAACATTATATCTCAATATTATACCTTTTGCAATTTTTAGATGTTATTAAACCAAATAATTGTTGCTCGAGTTTTAGTAGATGTTCATTTGCCCCAAAGCCTCTTTCGGCCAATGCTTTCATCTACTTAAAGTAACGGAAGTTATTTACATTAACACATATCCTTTGAAAATACTTTTTATTGGAATCTAACACGTCATTTATTCTCTTATTATGTATATAATTCTTAATTTCTAAAGCTCGTCAAAAAATCTTTTTTTTCTAGAAAATACTATTTGAGTAACCAAACTAGAATCTAGTAGAAAAATTGTAGTGTAAATCTTAATATTTGATACTAAAAATAAAGTCAACATAGAAGCGGCCTTATTTTTCAACCAATTTTTCATGCCAGGCCAATACTTCCAGACTAGATTTTTAAGATACTGTCTTAAAAATCGTATCGCGTTTTTTGAATTACTTTTCAGAATTTACAGCAATCCTTTTGAGCTATTTTTGTATATCGTTATGGTCAATTCTTATCATATATCAAATATTATTACAAAACATATATAATTTCAGCGGACGGCAGGAAAACGTTATTAAGCTGTATTAAATCTGCTCTCAATTTTTCAGTAGACTCCAGACCCTTGCACACAAATCCACGCCTAAACATTTACCGAAATTTTTCCGATATTACAAGTGGAATTTTGAATTTGGTGGTTTACTTGAATACTCTGTAAGCTGATTAAAAAGTGTTCTCATCAGAAAAAATTACTTTCTCCCAAATTAAGTTACGGAGAAGAAATTCCAATGCAAAACCAACTTTTTGCTCTTCTGATCCGTAAGAAATATTTTCTTTAGCAGCTGCTTGACTCCTTAATTCTTAATATTTATTTAATGCGACTTCTATGTACTGTACTAACCGTCGTGTCAATGGGTCATAAATTATCCTATTTTTAACGAATTTTCTTGGTAATAGCCGATTTGATTTTGAATGAATAAGTTCTCTATTTGGCTTGGGAGCCACAATGTATACCCCCAAAGATATTACATAAAAATAATAACAAATTATACTTACAATAATATTGTTAAATATGATTTTGTCTTATTGGTGTATTTTTGCCATCAGGTTCTAGCCGATGATGGGTTAAGCCGAAACAAATTTTATTTTTATTATTTGATAGTACGAAATCATAAATCGTTAAGTTTTGTATCTTCAATATTAGAATTGTTACAACCAATGGTGAAATTAATTCGTTATCAAGATCTGTAATTGAAAACACCAGGTTAACAACGTACATTACTCTTTATTGATTAAGTTAACTTTGTTATTTAGACTTCATAGTTTAGCTGTGCAGAATCCTGCATTATCTTTTGTTACTGTTTATAATATTTATGAATTAGTAGCAAAGGCTTTATGTTAAATACGTTTATTAAATTTTTCTCACCTGTATTTTTGTGTCGAAACGACCTAAAAATTATTTGAATAGAAAATATTTTAATCTTGTGACCTATTTTCTTGCAAGCAAGATAAAGATAAAGCAAATAATTGTTTTAAATCAGATTCTGTTGACAAGATTGATTAATTTAATGCTTACGTAGGTAAGCGAGCACGAAGCTCTTTTTTAGACGCTAAGCTGCGACCCTTGCCGAGTACCGGGACTAGTTTGAAAGGGTGGCTATAATGAAATTAGCGTATGCCATGTACACGACGTGGTTTACCGCAGAAGGGTCGTATAAACAAAAGCTCCCAGAAATGCTCCTGCACAAACTTATATTACCGAAAATCCAAGAAATCCATAATGAATGAAATTAATGGTTTGAAATTGAAGAGTTGCAAATGACGGGATGTTATCTTGTTTCCTACATTCCCTATTTGAGTTTCTTGTACCATGCAAGTTCAAGATTGTTTGACTTTTTTTAGAACAAAGCTCATTCTAGGTCCTATGTGAATTTTTGAAAAGTATTCATAATCTCATTGAATTTAAAATTCTGATAGAAAGTAGCGCTAGCTACTAGAAAAACTATGTACCCGTAACGTACATATGTATATACCATATTGTGTGATAGATTGAGAGCATACATATAAATTATATGTCGTAAAATGGTAATTAGAAGTGAGAAAAGAAACGGTATACCTAAATTTGGTTTTTCACGGGAAGAGAACCTCTTAACTATTTATTAAACGAGCACTTATTATATCTGCTTACTCATTGAACATGTTGTCTATTTTATAAATTAATAACAAATATAGTAAACTCTCCTCTAATATGTCCTACAATAATTAAGACCATCTCTTCCTGTTAAAATCTTAATTTAAGTATACCCGTTTTTCCTCATTTCTAAGTATTCGGATGTATACTGACCGTGTAAAGATCTTAGCTTAGCGTCTAATCTCCTGACGATGCCAAAAGGTGAAATGTACAGGATGACCCATTTTCGTTGGGGTTGCAGGGTACAGGCCTCGTCTTCTTTTTTTTCATGTTACTCTAACGTTGCAAAGAAATCTTGACTAACTTCATTTGGTTCCGATACATAAGCGATTTTTGAAATTTGACCTATTTCTATTGGACATTTTTCAGCGAACTTTACTCTTTCTAACGGAACATTAACTGGACCGTCCCAATGATATAATACAATTTGTAGGTACAATGTATATACTATCAATTTTTCCATATATTTTATTGTAAATAACAAAAGTAAAGCCTGATATTAATTGGCAGCTGCAACTATATTGTTTCTACATTCTATCATATTATATTTATTATGGACGAGTTCAAATTCTATATTGCTAGTTAAACTTAAAAATTTACGGTGCACTAATTGTATAAACTATCAAATAAATAGGTATTTATTTGACAGTTTATTGAAAACAACGTTTATTTATTTAACATTTTGGTGTATTTTAAACATTTACGTAAATGCACGCATTTAAACGAAGAAATTAAGCGGTCTGTTGGAGTTCCTTACACCCTCATTTAGCTGGCAATGTTGATAATATCAATTAACAAACTGTGGTATGGGATAACATAATTATTTAGTTAATAATTCCAAAAACGGGTTGTAAAAATTATTTTTACTTACGTAATGTATTAAAGTTTTAAGATTATTTTTTAAATATATCGAAAAATTAATACTATATACGAACTGTAATTATATCACTTGAAGGGTTTAGTTTATGGTAATTTAATGCCATAAAAATATACAGGATGTCCTATTAAAAAAAAAAGTAAAGTTAACTGAGGAACGACCAAAAATATTAATTCGGGAAGAATACCTCAATGTGCATCAGGTACAGCAACTATAAATATTGTGGAAGCACCTTTCTAGCAATAAGTGACAGTAAGTTTTAATTGTTAGACAGAAGAAGACTGTATCGAGTACGTTGTAGAGATTAGTCTGTTAGATTTTATAGGATTGGAATCCCTATTATTATAAGAATGAACATTATAATTTGCTGTAGTTTATATGTAAAATAATAATCTTTATTGAAATTACGTAAAATACTCAGAAAACTTGCTCATAAAAATTCCTGACAAATCCAGTGCTTTTAGATCAGCAGGAAGTGAAGCAGGAAATAATTTCATATCTGTATAATGGAGAATATTCTCATTGAAAGGTGAAACGTTTTTTCTTCTTTTTGTAGCAATGATCTAATCTATTACTTATATCATAGTCATGAGTAGAGCATGTTGTTCAAACAAAGGTTGTTTATTTGTAAATAGAAATGTGAGAATGTCGAGTATCTACATAGCATAAACAGTCAAAAGAGCTATTTTTAAAATAACCTCTGCATGGCCGCTTGTACTGTGGACTCTCTGTACTGGAGCTCTCAATATTCTTCTTAGAATTAGAAAATCTCACAATAAACTATAACCACCACCCCAGACAATAATATTATTCGAGTAGATCCCTCATTCAACGCATCGCAAAACACCATTGACCTAAGTTATTGCACACGCTATCAATGTGGGCATTCCATTTCATGTTCTCATCGACCGCGAGACTCAACAGACGAAGCAGGACTTGTATGGTTAATTATGACAATATCTGCTGGATAGTCATGGGTTTTCATTTCAGAGTATCACCTGTGTTCTATCGTAGTTAAGTATTAAATTTTTACTCTCTTGCCATTTGTCTAATTGAGCTATGTAGTCACTAAAATTGTTGATAACAATCTCGCCAAAGAAGAAAGAGTCATCACTATAATTGACTGTTATCTGCATCTGGGAATCTAACAGTATAGAGATGATTGAAATATAGGACAAAAAGCCCCAGAATACTACACTGAAGAACCCCTTCCGCTTAATTGATTTTCACTGGAATGGACAACATTTGTACGCAGGCATACTACTTGTTTTCTAATCGAAAGATAAGACGCAAAACAAATAATAGCGTTACCCTTCAGTCCGTAGCGCTTCAGCTTCTCAATCAATCTCCGATGATTTATGCCATAGAATGTTCTTGACAAATCCAGTAGAGCCCCACAAGGAGTTTTATTTTCCAAACTAGACAAAATTGCAACAAAATCAAACAAAGCGCATTCAGTTGCCGGTTACAACCACATTAATATCGTACGCGTACGATGTCACAATACCTGGTATAGTAAGTTGTGAATCGTTAATAAAAATTACAAGTAATAGCGGTTCCAATATACACCAGATTTAGTTGTTTAGTGGCCGGTTTATGTTTTGTCTTCCCCTCGCAACGATTAAATATCGATACTATATTCCGCGTGGCAAGGCCTAGTACTTAAATTCAGCAAATAAAAACAGAACCGCTTTTATTGGGATTACCCATTATAAATCCCTTTGAATACTTTTCAGCGCAATACAAAGGCTTCAGTTACATGTTTTTGAGTAAAATCAGACTTCGAGAATCGATTCCCATCACCCTCATTTACCTATCCCGTTTATTTTTCGAATTACACCCAGAAAAATGCTAAAATGGGGACCAAAGTTTCCCAACATTCTAAAACCTATAGCTCGCTTACCATAAGAGATCGAAACTTAGCGATGGATCCAGCGTATCAAAATCTATAAATTAAGTTGCTAGTTCGAGAGGAAAATAATGAACAAAATTTCTAAGCGAGCTCTTTGGAAATTCGGACGATTTCAAAAACGTTTTAAAATACTTATTTTGATGATGGTTCCTTCTGTAGTCTGACCTGCTGATTACAGGAATTACGACCATTTTGCGGTATCTGCAATGGTTTGTGAGAAATTTGAGTTTGAATGTCATTATTTTGTTGCAAATTTATTTTGATAAATTTGGTAGATAAACATCGTTCCAGAAACATCATAAATCTATTGCAAATTCATTTAAAACCCTTTCGAACCCTACTGAAAATAAATTAGCACAAAATTTCTAATTTTAAATTTTCCTTTAAAGTTACTGAATCAACTGTGCAGTTGTACTTATGAATATCAACTTGATTCCATAAAACACACTGTATCGCTGGTAATATCATCACACGGTACCGTGGCCGGTTTATGTTTTGTCTCCCCCTTGCAGCGACTAAATGTCGATACTACCTTCCGCGTGGCTAGGCTAAGTACTGAGTAAGCCTGCAGAAACGAGTTGCGCTATACGAAATTAGCAGCGATTAGACAAACTCGGGTTTATTCATCTCATGTGAATGTGTTCGTGTTGCCTACTGGTTTCCCCGAGAGTCGACAAAACACAAGTCTGTCTAGTCTCTGCTAATTAGGTAAAGTGCACGGAAAGTGTATTCGTTTCTACAGGCTTAGTACTCAGCAAATAAAAGCACCGAACCGCGTTTATTGGGAATACCCATTATAAACTAAAATTTGAGCAATAAATTCTACCTGCGAATCATAAAATACGACTACGAGTGGTAGAAAGTATAGATACATCGACTCAGAGAGACAAAACATAAAAATGTCACTGTACATACGATAAACTGCAGAGGGAATCAGCAAATAGCAAACAAATTTTATTTTGCTAAATTTTTATAAGTTTACTAATCTATATTTTACTTTGAAAAACATTTTTAGTCTCCTTAATTTAATATTTGTTGACAATATTTAGTTTGAAGATGATGAATATCTCATCAAAACATCAGTTGTGTTGCAGATGAGGGTAGAATAAATAACTATTACTAAAGAAGTTGCAATTTTTATTTTGTTATTGAACTTCGAAGCATCTAAATTATTAATTCATACAAGATTAAATTTGCTCACATTTACCAAATGCATTCTATATTTTTCAGAGAGCCGATTTAGCTGTTGCCTCGATGACCATTAACTACGCACGAGAAAGCGTCATCGATTTCACAAAGCCATTTATGAACCTAGGAATTGGAATACTCTTTAAGGTAAGGAATCCGATTGATTATTGTACATTGAATTGAAATACATGTACAAGGCATTGTTATGGAATATCGACTAAAGTACCATAATAAACGAAATTCAAATCACCCTCGACTTGAAAATTGGGGGTGAGTTGAAAAAGAAATATTGATTCATAGTAACGCTACCTAAAGGAAGTTGGCGTAGCCAATTTTTATATAATTATCAACTTTTAACATAATTTTCATCCAATTCTGATATATAACAATAAATAAAAAATTGATAATTTTACATAATGGAGTTTTAATAATTGTATCCAACAAATGGAAACTAAGGAACATTTATATTAAACAAACCGATTTCGATGAAAAATATATACTCCCCAATTTCAAAGCATCCAGATGAGAACGAAATAATGTTCGAAAATCCTCCAGAAGACAGAATTTTGATTGAATTTTTATATTTGTTCTATTTTACTAATGTATATTTTTTATTTAATAATAATATTGGCAGCATCGTACCAAATACTGGCAACGCTGAAGAAAGCTCGCAAACGAATCATGTGTTTCTACGAGGTCGGTGGGAAGTGCTAAATTTGTTGAGGTTTGAGATGTTCATGAATTTTTTATTCGTATTATGTTACACACCTGTTTAACGTTATAACAATGTATTTTTAGTTTTCGGACTGTATATTTATCCCTCCATTTAGAATGTTTCCATAAACAAACCAAAAAACGCACCCATATTATATTTTTTGTATTGATATTGGTGGGAGGTACAATCTTCTTCAGTACTGCGCCTGATAGCCACCTCCTCGAAGTTACCTAAAATAATTTTTCTTTCAATTAAATTGGCCCAATAACGGGAGTAGGTTATCGGGTATCTCAATATACAACACCTTAGATTTTCTTACATATTTTTAACTAAAGGAGCTATACATATACGTATCTTAAGAGGAACGGAAAAACTTGACACCACATGGGGAATAGATATTATACAAATTGGAACAACAAACTAATTCCATTAGATACATCTAACGGACAGCTCATTCCGTACTATTTACATAATTGACTGTTCAAGTGGTGCATTAAAATTCAACTATTGAAATCAGCAGCACTTAAACGCCAATATTTGAAACTGGACGAACCGCAAACTAATACATACAACAATACAATTTTATACAAATGTACGTCGTTAACATAAGGGTCTTAATAATTTGGCAATAACATGCTTTGATGTGCAATCATTGTTAGCGGCTAATAGTGAGATTTTAATTTTTATCTATTACAGGTATATGAAACGATGGGACTTATATTTTATGTGTAAAACAGAGAAGCTGCTATGTGGCCTTATACTAGTTTTTTATTAAATCAAAATAATAAAGTATAGAAAGACGTACAAAATTTATCGCCGTATACGTATGCGCCACAATGAGCTTTTTCCTTGTTGTAGTTGCCTGACACTGTTTTATAAAATAAGTTGCTTATACTGTCGTCGAGTGTTAACTACCTAATCACACCATGTGACAAATTAAAAAATATTGAACACAAAAAATTAACGTGAATTGAATAGAGGTTATCGCGCACTAGCTCATCACAGCACAGCACTATGACCCATATCAAAAATCGGATAGAATTAAAACAATGCAAATGAATAAGCAAGCGCCCACTATTTTGGTACAGCACGGCCCAGAACGATCGTCACGCAGTTGTATATTTGCCCGATCTAGCTGGTCACTCGTCTTGGAGCTCTTTAAGTCATACAAGCATGCTCCGAAACTAATGAAATTACATTGTAAGTAACGTGAGAGGTAATTTTTGATAAAAAAAAGCAGTATTACACTGTTTTATACACGTTTTTAATATATACAGGGTTGCATTTATGTAAATATATTTCATTCAAGAAGCGAAAATATAGCAACACGAAATTTTCAAACAATATCACAGATAAAAAGCTCAATGATATTTCGTAAACAAGCAACTATAATGAGTTCCCTTAACGTATCTTGCTGGACTAGTTAAGTGGGCACGTCGGCGGCCGTCGTCGACCAGCATCAACTTAGCCTGTTCTGCAGTGCTTCTGGACTTCATCGTTGTTACTGTAATAGCTCGTATGTCAAAAATGCAACATTTTGATATAAATGTGTTACCTTTCCTTCTGTTTTAGAGCTGCACGGTTTAAATTAATAAAGGGATTCTCTTTTAACTCATTGTTGCACAGTACAAGTACAAGTAATTTGTTACTAACAATTGAATAACTGCATACGACTTATCGCAGTAACAATGACAACTTTTTACTCAGTGTCGCCATCAGATGGACAACATCAAGGCGGGCCGTAACGGGCTAGTGCAAGATAACCTTTGCACAAATATATATACGCTGTGCTCGTGTACTGCTTCGTTTTTGTTTTATACCCGTTTTGTACTCATAACATAAGTTTCATTCCCTTTGTAGTTATTTATGTCTGAATATCGTTTTCTCCGTAATTTCAAACAATTTAGAGAATCAGTTGTTTTGCGTTCATTTCTATACTAGCTTGTGAGAACACAGAGCATGTCATTTTGCTCGCTTTGTGTTCGTTTATTCAAACGAGTGTTTCGAACTGCGCTTGTGGTGTTGGGCTTGAGAAATATATTCTACGAATCTAATGGTCCGTTGCACTAACATAAGCTAAAATGTAATCTCGTGTTTCTTTCATGAGAAACTTGATAACTCTGCGCTGGTCAGGACATTCAGCCTACTATGTAAAGGCTTGAAAGGAATGTTACTATTATAGCGAATATTTTAAACACCCACGGACATGTTCAAGAATTGGATATGGTTATTATTAGTGACACTCTAATAGGCACTGATAATTTTTTAATCACCGGTTGAACTATCGATACTCGTTAAAGTTTCTAAATAAATCAGTTAGGAAAGTTGATAAGTCAAGGAACGTATTCTGTTTCTATTGGCTATCTCAAGTGAACGGATGTATATTCGAAAGTCCGATAGGGTATAAATTGACGCAGTTCTTTTAACGAAATTAGAAATGTCTATGATCGCAGCGTTTGCCTTTACATCTGAAAAATCCAAATAAGTCTTGGTAGGTATTATTTTCTACAAATTCAACATACCACGCATTGCTCCTGTTTCATGTATATGAATTTCCTAAAAAAAATGCCTAGGCAACCAAACCATCCATGACTTAATATTCAACAAAACCTAACCTTTTGCAATTGTGTATTTAATACAACTTTTAGGTTACGATTTCTGGGCTCTGCTTCGTATTTTGTAATATAGCATTTCAGAAGTTTCCAGACTGCATTTGCTAGCAGAGCCAATGTTATAACCGATCGCCCAACCTATATTTTTGCCGATTTTCTTTTAAGGGGAATAAAAAAAAGCTCGATACGCGTGCTGAAATTCAATATTCGAACTTAGTATAATACTGCAGTCTAATGAAATGAACACTTTATTTTATACAGTGTATATATTACGGCTCAAATGTTAATCGGTTGTTGCTAATAATTACCAAATTCTGAAAATTGAAGTGGTGAGTCATGAACGCTAAATATCACTACATTCAATTCGAGACTTATAAAGGAGAATAAATACTACGTCAGTGCAATATCGCATCAATTTTTGAAGGATTAATAAACCAAAAATAAGTAGTTCCTTCCTATAAAATGAAATACAGCACAGCATCTCTAATCTGAACTAATTGGCGAAAGGAAACGTTCAGATTGACAATCTGTTCGAATTCAAAAATACAGAACAAAATTTTATTTCAGGTAAGTTTTAATATTAACATTATAACATGAATCAATATGACACTGGTTCAAAGACTTTATATGAGCAGCAACCACTTTGTTTCTATGTGCTGTAGAAGTAACAGTTGATTTGTGGTATTTGGTGCACCGATGAAAATACTTCAGGGCCTATTTCTCACGTGGAACATTTTCTTCATCGAGTTCTTCCTTAGTGCTTATTTAATGATAAAATTATCTCTTCATCCGTAGGTAGAATCCCATCATCGTTCCATACAATCCAGTCTGCATTTTTTTGATCATATGGACATTGTTGCAGGTATCCGTAACTTCGCGTATTTCTCCATCCTAATTGATTTAATGAGCTACAGTATCCTGAGCGCCATAGCTCAACACAAAAAACAACCTGAAAAAATAGTGTTGGTGATAGCAAATCAAAATTCTTGAAAATAGTTTTCATAGTTCCCCTTCCTTGGAATGTTCAGGGGCATTATCCAAATAACCAACGCTTTCAAAAACAAATTCAAGTTACTTAGTTTCCTTTGAACTTCAGGTACAAAAAAATCATGGAATCATTTACAAAAAACATCCATTGTAATCCTTCCTTATTTTGGTCCGTATACAGAGTGTCCACGGATTTGATGCAAACTTATACAACAGTGAACGTTGATACATTTTTTAAGCCATTTTATGTTTCAGTTTTTTTATATATATTTTTAGATATAAAATATTTAATAATATTCTGGTTAACTAAAATAAATTCTTTTTTAATAAGACTTTATAAAATATTTTTTAATGTATATAAATTCGAATGTGATAAAAAACAACAAATAATGTATTTAACGTAACCTCCACCTACTTCCACACACTTTTCGACCCTATAACCTAATTTCTCTGTAAACGTTCTTAAATGTTCTTGTATCAATCTCACTAATTACTGTTCGTATTTTATCTTTTAATGCTCCCAAAAACGCATCAAAAGTATTATTTTCATACACTCTTTGTTTAATGTGTCCCCAAAAATAAAAATCCATCGACGCTGAATCGGGAAAGCGAGCTGACCAATGACTAAGTCCAAAGCGACCGATCCATCTTTCAGGAAAGTGGTCGTCAAGCCAGTTTCTAATTAAATTAGTTGAATGCGCAGGGTATCTATCCTGCCGAAAGTAGACCGCCTCTCTGTTAATATCCTCCAACGATGATAAAACTAAATTTTGTAACATATCCAAATAATTATGTTAATTTAAATTGTTTTCGAAAAAAAAAGGGGCCAATAATTTTATTGAATAAAATTCCGCACCACACATTTACTTTCTTATAACACTGGTTTTTCCGAAACTACGAATACGAAAACTTGGGATGACACACCATTAGTGGTAAAAGTAGCTTCGTCCGAAAGCAACATTTTATGATCCTTTATAACATTTTCTCCAACCCAAGTACTAAATTGTAATCTAAACACATCGTCCCCGGGTTCCAGAGTATGAATAAATTTGGGTTTGAACGGATGAATCTTGTTTTCTTTAAAGACTTTTTGCAGTGAGCTCTTGCTTACACCCAATCTCCGCCGCTCTCTTACGTAATGATTTTTTTGGAACTTCTGATACAGATCCCAGCTAGAACAGTTAATGCATCATCTTCATTGTATTGTTTCTTCGTTTCCTTCTTTCTAACAACAGAGCCAGTTTCATAAAATTTCTTGATAAGCTTTTTCAAAGAATTAGTAGTGATATTAATTCCGGAAGAATTTAACATTAAATTTGTTGATCGCTGTTCGATATGAAATATCACAAATTCCATAACACTTAATCAAACAAATTCGTTGTTGCAATGTTAGCATAATTGTGATATTCGTGATTGCAAATGTCGTGTCACTTAAATTTAAAACAGACAAAATGTCAACAGAATTTCAAAGCAATACGATTATCAACAGTAATTTGAACATGGTAAAATTTTTGAGAGTAAGCAAACACGTTTTCAACATTTATATGCATACAGAAGATAATCAGTGCATTTTAATATGTTTTCTAGTGGTTTTAACGCAAGCAAAAACTTTCGTAAAGAATATTTTTTTTTCATAAAATGTGAAATAAAAAAGTTTTTCTCTTGGTGCACCAAATCCGTAGACACAGTATATAAAGAGAAGATTTGGTCTGATCTTAAATGCCCTAAATTTGTTTGCCTTTTCAGCAATTAGCAGTTCTTAGGCTTACTCACTTTGCGATCTGGTACCCTTTTTCGCTTAGGTGAGCGGAAGTTTCGTTTGTAAGGACTCTCTAAAACAGTCAACTATCTTTAGCATTATAGACCTGATGAGGCGTTAAAACCAATTCTGCAACATTCGTTAAGAAGATTTGCTGAGATGGCTGAACAGCATATTCATCGCCAACGATTGGCAACTGACGAATATCCTTATCTTGAACTTGCCCAGCACTTGCACTTGCCCGGAACAAATAGCGTGCGCCTATCAAGTCCGTAAAAATAATAAATCACCGTATTGATCTGTTTATATCTATAGAATGACGGAGATGTTCATTTTATTTCCCAGAAAGTAATTTATTTTTATCAGTACTGTTCGAATTGCCAAAATTTTAGTCGAATTAGTGAAGTGAGAATTTAACTAAAGCTTCCCTAGACTACATCACTGTAGTTGAAAATAAAAGTACATCGTAGATACAGGAATATGAACTGGTTAGCACCCAATTTAGCCGATAGCAAGACTATTAATCACTTCATTTGTGTAGGTAGCTATTTGTCTCTTGTTATCGACATGTATTGTTATCCTTGCATCAAAGAGCACAAGCTAGTGATTTAAATCCCAAATACCGCAGAGAGTTTCGACACTTTTGTATTGTAACAAAGTTTACAGCAATAATATTAACTTTACTAATACTTTTTGTTCTTATTTTTTACCTTAATTTATTCCATTATTTTTTTGTGTTGGGTACTTAGGTCAAGGTAGAAAGCAAAGACTTTCTTGTATTTGTTTTGTTTAGAAGAATATTCTACTGCGTGCGTTTCCTTGGTAAATTTCTACCTTTCCCAAACATGGTCTAGAAAGAATTTTTTCGACCAGTTACAAATTGCATTACTTTTTCTTAATAAGTAAAATTTCATTTCCCTAGTGCGCTTCTTCTTGTTTGTCATTAATGCTGTATCATTCTTCTAGTCCTCTCTACATTTATACTACATCGTTGTCATCTTGCTACGTCATTTTTTTAAGTTATGACGTCATCAAACCATGTCATATTTCTTATTACTAATTTCAGTAGCACTTTTTATTCCGTTTTCAACGGTGTAAAATTATCGATATGTTACACTGTTCGAATATTAGATAATGATAGCAAGGACTGTGGCGTAGTACGGTAAGCAATATCTAACTATCGGCAACCTCCACACCATACAAATTTAATTAATTACATAATAATTAATCCGGGACGGCCGTTTCGAAGACACGAATGGCCCTCATCATCAACCGGTAACCGAATGTTCAGTAACCGATTGATTAAACTTATATGTTGTTTCGAATATTAGAATAAAAAGAAACTAAATTGACTATTGACCAGAAAAAACTTAAACAATAAAATTAATTAGAAAAATAAGCACAGAAGTTTTTATTTCACTGTACTAGATGTTGAAAATGACAACCCTGCACCATTTAACAATACCCAGGACGATTATAAAATTGATTTCTTACATTTTGAAGAGTTTGAGGTGATATTAATGTAATTTCATGTCGAATGCTTAAGATCTTCTAACTTATGTAGTCGATTTTTATATACTTTATTTTTTAAGTACCCCCACAGAAAAAAGTCTAAAGGCGTCAAATAAGGAGACCTAGCTATTCTATCGGACCTCTTCTTCCAATCCACCTTCCTGGAAGTGATTGGTCCAAATAGTGTGGAACATTATTTGCGTAATGAGACGGAGCGCCATCATATTGTAGCCAAACACTATTATTTGGTAGTTGAGGATTGTTTGTATTGGGAAATAATGCAGCTAATGCAGGCATCAGTTGCAACTGTAAAAATTGCAGGTATCTTTCTCCAGTTAAATTGTTTACAAAAACGAATAGGCTTATAATTTCGTCGCCAATAATTCCTGTCCATACGTTAATTTTCTAAGGATACTGAGTGTATCCAATGAGCGTTTTCTCTAGCCCCATATCTACAAATGTGTCTATTAACCGTTCCGTTTAAACAAAATGTTGCTTCATTGGAAAATAAAACACCCTGGGAAAACATTGGATCGCGATTACGACTTTCCATCGTTTGTGCACAATTCTTATCTGTGAACAAAGTCATCTTCTGCCAACTCCTCTACCAACTGTAGCTTATATAAATGAAATTTTTGAACTTTCAAAAATGTTAAAACCGAAGTGTGGCTTACATTGTAATCCAAAGCAATGTTTCTGCTAGATGAATGTCGTTTATTTTCAATTCTAAAAGCACGTCAAATTGTGCGTCTTCATTTAATGCCACCTGGCGTCCACTTTTTGGAAGGTTCTTTACATTGCATTGTTCTCTTTTAAATTGATTCTACTAACGCTAGAATTACTTATGGGGGGCTGATTTGGACACTTCTTGATGTGATTTGACTCTGTCGCCATAACCGATTTGAAAGGCGTAACAGTAGATTTTTGTTTGTTAACTACACTTAACTGCTTAATTTTTGATTTTTTTGACACTGGTTTTCTCAATTTTTTTCAAATGCAACATATTGATAATTTTATACGTTGAAAACCAAATAAAGAGTACTACTGAAATTAATAATAAAAAATATAAGTTGTCATTTAAAAGGACATTCGATGACATCACAAATTCAAAAACAAATGGCACAATGATGTATTATAACGTAAAATAGTCGAGATTTTTTCAAAAAAATAAATACAATCAAGATAATGATTACCCGTTACTTTCCTTCCACGGTGTATGTTTTAACTGGAATTTCTAAAATGCACAAATTAATGTTAAAACATATATTAAAATTGTATTATATTTCATCCTTATCAATATTTTATTTTAACAAAATTTATTTGCATTCATCCGACTAACCCGTCCCAAGCTGGAATTGACGCGTAGGCGAATTGCTTATAAACCATTTTTTAAAACTAGTTGCTGACAAGTTGTTTGAATATGTAACAATCTATCTGAGTAAATTTCGGTTGAATCCAAAGTATAAATAAAATATACATTCTTGATAGCTAGATCGTAACTGTCACTAGTTGAACAACTATTATAACTATTATTATAGTTGCGCAAGTTTTAATATTTTAAAAATCCATGGATATATATGATCTTATATAGAATCGGCGTAAAACCAAATAGTTTTTTACTTAGGGTATTATTAATTACATATTTTTCTATTATTGCAAAAACTACATTAATTTGCATTTTTCATTCCTTTTATTCTAGCGGTCACATTGCGTTGCATGTCGGAGGTATCCGTTCATATAAAAGTCTACCGATGAAAGTATCTATTGATCGTAATTGACATAGCAATGTAGTAGCAGTATTGATAAACAAACATGAATGGAGCTTGCGAAACTAGCCAGCAAATACGACCTCTAGTTCACTCTTTTCATAATTAAGTGGCAAAGGATAATTTCATGAAAATATGCCATACATAAGTGCTAGGGGACGTAGTTGTTAACATGGAGAATACACGGCGAACATGTCAAACGCCTCAGCATTAGACAACGACAGTTTTTATTAAGCAGTAGTCTTCAAAGGCCAGAGCGTAGTAAAATTCGATATACCAGGTGTACAAGCATGAAATGCGGATTTTTTTTTTCTAAAAAAAACATGTTGAATTCGGAAGAATAATAAAAAGTGCTTTATTCGAAGTATGCTCCATTGCCACTTTTCCCATCTTTCGGGCAATTTGTGAATACCACGCCAGTAAAAAATGTCCCCTTTCGTTGGGAACCATTTATCGAGCCATTTCTTCACGTCTTCGTACGAACCAAAGCGCTGCTCAGCAAGTGTATGACCCATCGATGCAAACAAGTGGTAATCGGAAGAAGCCAAGTCTGGTGAGTAAGTCGCATGGGGTAGAACTTCCCAGCTGAGTGCTTCCAACGTGTCGCGAACCGGTTTTTGCCGTATATGGTGAAGCATTGTCTTGAAGAAAAATGACTTTGCGTTGCCTCTTTCGGTATTCTGGCCTTTTTCAAGCAGCAAATGGTGCAAATCGGTCAATTGTTGCTGGTAACATTTAATATCAACCGTTTTCCCAGGTTTTAGCAGCTCATAATGGACCACGCCCCTCTGGTCCCACCAAACACAGAGCATCGTCTTTCTGCTAAAGCGATTCGGTCTTGCGATCAATGTGGATGGTGCGCCTGGGTCTACCCATGATTTTTGCGCTTCGAATTCTCAAAATAAATCCACTTTTCATCCCTGTAACTATACGATGCAAAAACGACCTCCTTTTGTACCGAGCGAGCAAAGTGTCACATGTGTTTTTGCGCTTTTCCATTTGCCTGTCGGTCAACTCATGTAGTACCTATCTTCTTCGGTCTTCTGAATCTTTCCCATCTCCCGTAGCCGATTGAAAATAGCTTATTGACAAACGCCCAATTGCTCGGCGAGTTGTTTTTGTGTTTGCCAAACATCGCCGTCCAACAATGCTTGCAATTCCACATCTTCTTTTTTTTTTTGGAGGTTTTCCACACAGGTTCCTTGTCTACAACATCGAAGTCACCACTTTTGAAACGCCGAAACCATCGTCCACACGTATCTTGCGATAGAGCATGTTCACCATAAGCTTCTCGAAGTAATCGGTATGATTAAGCAGCAGTTTTCTTCAAATGAAAACAAAAATTAATGCTGTCCGCGAATGCTCTTTGTTCAGTATAAATTTCGACATATTGAACACAACACTCTGCACACACTTTTTCAGTTTATCACTCGTGCGCATCTGACACTTGTTGACGGCACAACAAAATGGCGCAGTGTCAAATCTTTATAGCACAAACTGCATTGGTGCACTATCTGTTGTCTAAAATCCGCATTTAATGCTTGTACACCTAGTACTGGTCATACTGGTTTCCATAGAAATTATATCCTAATCGTACTGGATTTTATCACCTTTATTTGAAGCGGGATCAAAAACAAATAGTGATATTAAACTAGTATTAACACAAATTTATGTGAAATAGTCTTTCCTAAATTTCATGGCTAATTAAAATAGATTTAGATATCATTAAATAGATTTTTGTAACTGATAAGGTATTGATAATGGGCTATTTTCGTTATAATATATGGAAAAAAAGATCACTACGCAGTTTCCGCCGTTACTTTAGTCTGTCAAAACACAATATATGAAAATCATATTATTACATTTGAATTTTTAGAGATAATTGGAAACTTGTTTGGTTGGGGATAATGCCACCTTCTACATTTCTGGAACATTAACGGGTGTTTAATTTAGGTAAAATATAAAGGTTGTAGCAGCTTTAGTATCACATGACTCGGCAACGTCTACTGCATTTCTTTAAAAAACGTCTTTAACCAAAGTGATATAGTTAATCCTGGCACTTTTACCAGCTAATTTAAAATTTTCTGTTGACCCTAGCAACTGCGCTCCCTAGTGGTCATGTTTGGAATTTAAACATATTTTCATTAGAAATCTCTACGCCATTTTAGTTATAAAAAGTTTGTTCACGTCACTATAGCTATTGTAGTTTCCAAGTTATTGCCAGCCCCGCTCTCTTAGTGCGAAACGCGGTATATTCCAAAGGATAAGTTCCATGATTATGCGACTGAAATACATTGCGAACATTTTTATATACATATGTACCTACAAGCAAACGCTGCGAAATCAAAGGAGTGTATAAACGTTTTTATGTACATATGTACATACATTCGGTAGCGGGTGAAAAAAACATTTTGACAATTTGACTCACGTATATCGTTTACATTGACAATTCTAAAAATGATTTCTGAAAAATAAAGTTTTGGAACGTGTTTTACCGTTATTTTAATTGCAAAATACTTCTGGGTGTGTAAACTAAAATGTAAATATCACTACAACCAATGGATTGTCATATTTTGGCAAACGTATAATAAATGAACACTATTACTATAATTGTTCGCAACCGCAAGACCAACACTTACAAATCGTAAACACAAACATAAATACATGCGGCCATAATTTTACGAATATATTTCAAGCATGGTCTAATGTAATGTATTTACCGAAATGGATATCCATTAACGTCAAGCACAGTGTACCACTGCGTATTTCATTTCCATTGTTTGTGCGCAGAAATTTCATTTTATTTCATTGAAAGTAATGGTCGTGTTATATGCTGCGTTTTAATTTCTTATGGCTTCGCACATGCACCACCCATACATATAAATTATAAAGATGTAAAGCATAACTCAAGCTGCATCTGCAGCATAAGTTTATAGATACTGCTATTAATGAAGAAATTATATTATACAATAAAAATGCCAAACATCCTGTACATTTTTTCTGAATCTAACAGAGAAACTGTTCTGTTTTTTACAAACATTGTCCTATATGTAAAATGTGTTGTCGAATGCAAGTGCGGTTTCCTAAAGCGCTACTTGCGCCGCCTTCTCGTGGTTAAGCAGTCAAAGAGCTCCTTGAGGGATGGTTTAGGGAACAGTACCCGGTTTATGTCGCTGCTTTCTAAACAGCAGTTATGCGTTTCTTGGCACTAGAGAGCGCCAAGAAATGTCTAGTTTGTCGTTTTAAAATATTGTGACATTAACTGCGAGGCAAGAACGACACAGGGTAGAGTTAAAAAATACTCTCGGAACTACGCTGATGACGCCGGGTAGGCAGAAACATGTCCGTGGGTAGTGTATTTCTTCTCTCCTTGTGTTGCGTTTACCGTGAATAATTTCATTAATACCATGGGGAGGCTATTTTAGCGTTATTTTTTTTTGTCTTTCTAATTTATTCATAAACATTTCTATTTAACTGAGCTGCGAAATGTTTTAAACAACCTTAATATGCGATGCTTTAAATAAATATATTTGTTTCAGGCTACACTCTGATCAACATTTGTCTGCTTATTTTCGCTGTTTAACTGTGCTTGTTAACTTGCTAGACGATGTATCTGGGAAAGTAAATACTTCTGGTAGACGTGGGAGACGCAGCACTCTAAGTTTTATAAGAACGTATCTACATAGCCTAATATTTAATTTACTGCAGAAGGATGCATTCTGGAAAAAATAAAATAACATTGATCAAAGTTAGCAGCGATATCGATGGTGATGGTTAGTAAAGACGAGAGCGTTTATAATCGAACTGTAGAATTTTAATCAGCGCTAGTTTTAATGGATGTCGAGTATTTATTAAGCGTAATTTACTTTAGACTCCAAATGTGGGACCAAAACCAAGTAAGAAACGCAATGAAAATATTATATTTTGCAGAACTTGTCTTCGGAAATTTGTTATTTGAAAAGTTTTTCTCTAAATTGCTTGCTCAGGAAAGCAACTATCTTCCGCTCATGCACTGGGTATATTAAAAGTGCGAATGGGCCGAGCAGCTTCATTTTAGGCGCTCTTTAAATAAGAAATAAGTTCGTAATACGTAGTAATTATTAATCCACCACAGTTCAGTTGTTACTGCGTAAGAGTCAACTAAAAGCGAATCTCTCTTAATACCAAGATTATTGTTGCAAACTGTCAGCTTTCTGAAGTTTAATAACAACGATTCAAAAACGCCTACATCTCAACAAAATTATCAAGTACAAACCAAAACTATAATACATTTTTGGTGTTATTAAAAAATTCAAACATGAAAATATCTATATATTTATGTGTACCATTTGAAAATTACATCAATAACGACAAAGGAGTGGTAATATCATAACTAAATTTAATGCAGGATACGATGTACAGTTAAATATAAAAGTCGACCTGTCCGATGATTTTTTCAAAATATTTCATTATAAAAACCAGGGATTTTCCATACTA
>LR737385.1:17245138-17297326 GCA_902655005.2 Marronus borbonicus | reverse complement strand
TATATGTACACACTGTATATATGACAGAGCCAACTTGATATTAGTTACATATTTGCCTGCCCTATCTGAATTTATTGCTTGTGTAACTAATAACGACATTGTAAAATAAAAACAGCAACCGCATTATGCAGGTCCTACTGAAGGGAAAAATACAGGCACGATATAATAAATCAACTTTAAGAACGTCTTCTTGGAATTAGCTTACGAAGTTATCGGCCTAAGGGGATTACGAGAAACACAAGATTTACAATGCAATGGCGTATCTACACATGTCAGATAGAAGAATAAACATATTGAACATTTGTGTTCGCAGATACTAATAAATTGCTGCAGTTCACGATTTCAGATTAACAAAACACTCAAATTCCCAAATACTTTGTTCCACTCCACTTAAGGATTTTTTTTTTCTCCTGCAGAATATTAAGTTTTCCTAAATCTATTAATGGCAAATATGTTTCTCACAGCCACTCACATTAATAGAGTTTCGAAGCGTTAACAATTGGAAAATGGACGGGACGAACCTGATGCTTTAATACTAACTATTCAATATTTGTCTTTAATTTAGGGAGGTATAGCCTCAGATCTCCACGCCCAATGGTTTGCAATAAATTTATTTTTTTCCTAAGAAGATTGGCTGCCGCGCTAAAATTCTTTTCCACGCAGTTCGAAGATGGAAAAGCTATCAAAAACTTTCTTGCGATAATCTATAACGCACGACAAGCAACAAGTATATCTTTCTGAAACCAAATCAGCTGATACACCATTCTGAACTGCACCTCAAGTCCTTCGTTAGTGTTTTCCCTTAACAGTTCTTCTTGCAATATGATAACCGATTCTTCAATGCCACTATAAATAATCACATAATAACATAAATAAGAAAAGAAATAACAAAAAGAGATGGAATGGGATACCCAGTCCCGTTATGTATTTTTTGCGAAAGTAATTTACATCATCGTTGAGACTATGTAATATAGTATAGAAATTTATGTATATTGAAGTATCCGATATATTTAGAAAAATTGCGATTCGGCCGCTAAAAAGATTCTGTATCTTGGATTTAATTGAAATCTAAATTTTCGAGTTGACGGGTGTTTCCTTGTATTTTATTATTACTATTACAACGATTAATTTCTTAATGCCGTAGGAGTGCCTTTTAGAAAGTCCAGAATTTTCCCCCATTGTACGCGTGTTGTTATGCATTATATGCTTCGTAGTGGCTTATAACTTGTAGAGGATTTTCCTCTTCCTCACTTCATCCTCTACAAATTGATTCAGGTACGAATCCCATTTTGTATAGATGCTTGTCTAGTGGACAGTCAGCAGTTACGGTACCGGTCCACCATCTAACATCGAATTTTCTTATGGCCAGTAATTCCTTTGACTTTTCTTTTAAGAGTCCTACTGGGATAGACCTTTTAGTATATTCTTTCCTCCAAGGATATTTAGTGTTCCCTTATACATGGGGGTACGATTGGCAGAAATCGGGACGGTAGAGCAGTGGTAAGTAGTTAGTAACTGGACACCTAAGAGGAAAGCTATATTTAAGAATATGCAAGAAGTGCAAATAAAAATAGCGTTGTCATTTATACAAGTAAGCCGTACTATTTTAATATATTTTAAACAACATAGTAACACATGATATCTAAGAACCTCCAATCACTAGGTACGTTGCATATATGGCGGAGGCGCAGGGTTATCGTGACAACCTTGAAAGTATCTTCTGACATACTTAGCTAGTTCACATAAAAAAAAAAACATAGCCGGCAAATGGCTCGTTGTTATAAGAAAATAGAATTTCTAGCGAGTAAATTTTGTGGAACTACCAATAAATTTCATCTACCTCCCCGTTCTCAGTTCTTCTTGTAGAGCGCATTACGAATAATATAATGCAAAATACTGAATAATAATTAGTTGTTGAAATTATTTTATCAATGTCGGGATCTGATTGCTATAACTGAACAATATGTAGGGTTCTTACAATCAAAGCGATCAATCTTGCAATCAATGCCTATGTTTCATCCGCTTGCACCGCTAATTGGTATGAGTACCGTGATAAATCATCACCATCTTGTTTATACGCACCTCTTTTATATTCAACTGAACACGTATATTCCATGAGCTTGAGCAACCATCTAGCCAGTCGACTAGTGTGATCTTTGATTGTCTTGACCATCATAAGAAACGATGGTCGATGAATACAGACGATCAATGAATATTATAAGATGCGATCAAAACACTTGATCAGCCAAACTGCACTTAAACAAAATAACAAAACACTCTTTTCATTCTTGGTCAGAGTGCGAGATATGAACGAGGTAATATAATACTCTTCCCCATCTAATTGCTTGTGTAATAGTACAGCACCTATACCGTCACCGCTCGCATCAATATCTTGTTTCCCTATCCGGATTGAAATGCGCTAACAACCGTGAATTAGTTAGAAAATTGATTAAAATATGAAACGACCTATCTTCTTCCTCCTCTCATCAAAAAAAAGAAAAGTAACATCATAAATTATATATTGGTTTTACCACATTACAGAAATAAAACGTCCCTAATAATTAAATAAACTCAAAAATAATTATTTGTCTCTCTCTTTCTTTGGCCGGGAAAATTGGATAAAATACCTAACACAGAAATTTGAAATATTTTTAGTTTAAAAACTGAGGAATAAATAAAGGTAAAGTAAAATTTGGTTGTTAGTATAAATTACAACATCGATGATAGCGCTGTGTGAAGTGACATTCGCATAAGTGCTGCCCGATTTGTATGTACGAGCGATCCTTGTTTCTGACTCACTTTCCATTCTTCGGTGGCTTATGTAGCCTTGGGTTCCCCTCTCCGTGTTTCTGGCATTTTATTAATTAATGTTATCTCCGTTCAACGACAATTCCAGGGTAATATCTATTCCAAACAGATACACTATAAATTCTATTTTTTCTTCACATTAATTTCGTAAGTATCACTCGGTAACCCTGATAGTCATGCCCACATTGAATGGTTATCGATACTCGCTAATGCCATATCGTTAAACGATAGAACACAAACTCTTATGAGTCTGTAGTACGATATCCTTAAAGAAAGAAAACTGTTGATTGATATTTAATTGAAAGTATATGGGTCATGATATTTAACAAATGCCCTCGTGAACAAAGGAACGAAGAGACGCCACTTCAATTTTTTTTCCAATAATTAATTTTCCTTCCTACAATTTTTTTGTTTAGTTCAAACCGGCGTTGAGTGAAGACCTGTTTAACTAGGTGATTAAATTTTACTTTAGGTAGAAAATTAACTAAAGTTTTATTATTAAATAAACATACCACATTGTTAACTTTGCCACTTGCTGCTTTTTTGTTTGATTCATTCTTTATTTTATTATCTTTCCCCCTTTAGTTTTTGTTCTTTTTTTTTTATTTTGTTATTCAATTAGGACGCAAGAAATGGCGCTGATGTGATACGGTCTTTTTAGCAATAGGATTCTGTTACCTCTTGTATCACTTATTAAACAATAGATGTTATAACATTACAAATTTTGGCGCCCAATATTGGGCTCGGACCCACAACCCCAAGATTAGAGACCGACTGACCTATGATGACATTCACTAATAAATAAGCCTGCAGAAACGAGTACTCGATTCACGAAATTAGCAGAGGCTAAACAGACTCGTGTTTTGTCGATTCTCGGGGAGACCAGTAGGCAACACGAACCCATTCTCATGAGACGAACAAACATCAGTATGTCTAGTCTCTGCTAATTTCGTGAAGCTGTACTCGTTTCTGCAGGCTTACTAATAAATAGAGATGAGCAAGGGCAAACTATTTCTTTTTTGCAACGACTAGGCAAACTCGCGTTTTGTCGACTCTCGGGGAAACCAGTAGGCAACACGAACCCATTCTTATAAGACGGGTAAACACGAGTCTGTCTAGTATCTGCTAATTTCCCCTACTTTGCTCATCTCTATTAAAAAATTGTCAGGAACAGTGAGAGGGAAACCCACGAAAAATAGAAAATGTGCTAGAAATGGGTCGCTCAAACGTAGGTGCTCAGACCGCACATGGGTGGACGTCACTCCACAGGGCACTACCCCCCGATGTGATAATTTATGATGTTATATTATTATTTAAAAAAGGACTATCCTTACATGCAATACTATAATTATTGCTTTTTATTGTTTGTTAAATCGCTAGGAAAAAACATTATAAATGGAGATGAGACATTCGAATTGTAAGCACGCACTACAATGTTACACTGCATTTTTTAGCATTTTGCCCAGTATAAATATAAAATATGTTTAAAGGACCAGAAATACACCTGAATGACCTTCAAATTTAGGGCAGGTTCTATTTCGTTAAATGTTGACATGTAGACAAAGATATAGATATTCTGGGAAGGACAGCTTTCAAAAGGTGTTAAATAAAAATACGTCTGGAAGTACATGTAATTTGTGATGGTGTATTACTGCTCAAGTACTTGTGTAAAATGTCGGAGAAAGTGAAATCCCTATCTACTTGAATATAATTTATTGATATACAGGAAAACCTTGTTTTCTAAGTTGGGTCGTTTCATCACAAGGTATAACAATTTGACGTTATTCAACATTGCTAGAGTTACATAAAGGTAAATTTGAATTATGTTTATAGGTACCGACAAGCCAACCTACTAGACTGTTTAGTTTCATGAATCCGTTAGCGGTGGAAATATGGATCTACGTATTGGCCGCCTATATGCTGGTTTCATTTACCCTGTTCGTAATGGCACGATTTTCACCGTACGAATGGAACAATCCGCATCCGTGTCACCAGGACTCGGATATAGTCGAAAATCAATTCTCTGTTTCGAATAGTTTCTGGTTTATTACCGGCACGTTTCTACGGCAAGGATCCGGTCTGAACCCTAAGGTTCGATTATTCTGGTACAGTTTGATGTGCATGGTTGTTGCATGTGCATGTAGATCCACAACCGTTCCCTAACCTCAGAGCTTTCGGAGGAAATCTCTTTCCCGATTATAAGTAGATAAGCTAAAAGCCAGTGGCAATATCTACGAATATATACGAATTGCAGAAGAGTTAACGACACTACTTTTTATTTGACTTGAATGCATGAAGTTCGATCACAAACTTATTGCTGCGGGTATTTCTGATGCGTATTTATGTGCTTATGTAAATAGTTTGTGAGTTATTTATGTGATACGAGAACGTAATTAAGAGAGGACTTAAACACAGTCACAGGCTTTAAAATCGATTCAAAAAGTTGTAGTAACTGTGCACTAATTCACTTTTCGTATCGATAAAGTAAGAATTTTACAAAGCATATCTGGCTCTTTCTGAAATATCCCCAGAATCATTTATCTTGTCGTTAATAAGTATCTTAACAGTGTTTCACTTTATGAGAACAAAGTTCATACGAAACTTATGACATGTGAAAGGGAAAATGGTACCATTATAATTGTAAAAATGCTGTTAACTCTAAATATTATCAAAATAAAAGCGGGAATTAAAATGTACAAAAAATTATTATCTAACCACAATGGGATAAAGGATTAAATTTAATCCATCTGTAGTTATAAGCAAATGTCTGTTTGACATATTTTTTTGAATTCACTGACTATTATACTATTTATATAATCATTACGTGAACTTGCTATTTAAATTGTGTGCATTACTAAGATTACTTGAAGATGTTGCTTTGCCACCACTATGATATATAGTTTCTCAACACATCATTACATTGTAAAACGCGAAATATTACATAGAAGTTACTCTGTTGGTTAATACGAAGCAAATGAGCTATTTCGTGACCTGCTGATTTCTACAGCTTTATATGTTTGTGGAATCTTCGACATGTATCAACTTTCCGTGCTGCTTTTTAAATACCTCACGTAATGTTAATTTTAAGTCAGATAAGTTTTAAATCTTTTATTATCTTTTGCGAAAATTTTGAGTTACTTCCTGTTTGACCGGAAGTTTCCTTAGCTTATAGGCCACCTTACATTTTTCAAATCAACGGATTATTTTAGGCAATTCATTGCGTAGAAAGTATAAATACCTTCTAAACATTTTCTGGGGAATTTAAAACAGGATAAGAAACGAATAAATAAGATAAGAAACGAACAAATCAGGACTGAACTTAAAATAAAGCCTAAAGCAAGTGACCTCATAAGAATGCAGTGTTAAATCGATATGGGAAGCAAGCCGTATGGCTTGTCGCCTTTTTGGACATTGAAGGTACCTTCAATAGCATATCATTGGTACCTATCTATATACACTGCTATGAAGAAACGGAAAATTGTACTCATAGTTTGGTAATCGCAATATATATGCGACCATGGGAGTAAGGGGCTCTCTTAAAGGACAGCCGCAAGGCGGAATGCTTTCGCCCCTGCTTTAGTATTTGGTGGTAGAGGGCTAGGGCATGAGGACGCAGTGGCAGGTTATACAGATAACATAACCATACTAACAAAAGGCAGAATGTGAAATTTACTAAGACGTGGTGTAAAAAGCAGGGACTAACTGTAAAACCTTCCAAGACTGACACGGTCTACACGGTGATGATGATACCAACGCACTGATTTTTATGAGTGCCGGAATAAACGAAGCAGAATATAGCACTTAGCATGTCTTGACATGACCGGAATCATGACGTCAATCTCAACCGTCGCACTGGAGACCCTTTTTAACCTGCCGCCTCTATATTTGCTAGTAAAGATAAAGACCCTAGCCGGGGCATATCATTTGAATGTGATGAACATAATAGATCCAGCCGTAAGAAAGCCTGCGCTTTACTAGGCATTGTTAGACGCTGTGGCATTCGAGCTTGCTAGGATAACAAAAAATTTCTTAGTGGGTCCGGTACACACCGGAGTCACCGTTCGCAGTTGGGGTAGAATTAACCGCGCTTCACCCTTTACGGCGGGGGAATGATCGTAACAAAGCCACGGAACACTTTACATACTAAAACGGTTCCTGAGGTTACAACAAGCTTTAAAAGCTTATACATCCTATTGGGCCGTCACCACGCTAAAAGAAAAAAAAAGAATCGTACCTAGAGGGAAAATTACTCTAAATAATCTTGTCTTTTTCACGGACGATTATATGAACCTATTCCGAAACTAATGCGGGAATATGTAGAGCGGACAGATTGAAAGGAGGCATTTCTGCCAGCCTCGGGAAGCTCGCAAACATATTTCAAGTGGACCTTATGTACTTGGAAACTGTTGGAACCTTGGTCGGAAAAACAGCATCTTTATAGTAACCGACACCCAGGCGGTACAGAAATGTATTCAATTACTGAATATACTCGGAGGAAAGAATATACTAAAACTGGTATGGGTACCATGGCATACAAAAAAAAAGGCAGTGCATTCCCGCTGATCGGGCCCGAGCACTCCTTTGGGATTCCTTTGGAAATTGCTAAGGTAGAGATTAAATTACAGCTACATCAATGACATAGAAAACATTGGAAATAATAACCAGAAAACGTGCATTCGAAGACTTTCCTGGTAAGACCCTCAAAACGAAAGTGGGACAAATTATAGACTGTGGACGGGCACCGTAACTGGTCGCTATCCACTAAACAAGCATCTACAGAAAATGGGACTCACACCTGAACCAGTATGTAGAGGATGCAGTGAGGAAGAAGAAATTCCTGTTCCTTATCGCACCTACACCTTGTAAGCCACTACATTCAGCTTTTCCTTGTTTCTAAGATTATTGAATAATATGCGTACCACTTTAATCTAATGTCTTCACATGTTTAATTCTAGCTGTATACATTTCAGTACCGACGTGTGATATTTACGTAGTAAATTTTTATATTTATCAAGTTTTTAAATAAATAACGCTTGCGTAATACAGAAGAAGCGTATACGGTAGTAGAATGTTATTTTTGTCCGCTGAAGTGCTTTTCATCTTCGAAAATTCAAATCCGGGCATGTTTTCATTAATAATAAAGAAAAATCGACAGTATTTTTTCCTGCATTTTCATATATGATGGAGGAAACTATTGTAGATATATGTTTAATTTCTATCGTTCTTAAAAAAATGTTTTTTAAATATTGATATGATATCGTAACAATTTTGTGCGTCAGTTCTCTACCTTATTTAATCTTTAACAAAGCTTTTCCTCATTTTATATTTGCACTCTTATTTATAAGATTTCTGTCTATTGGTAAGGTTTCAGATTTATAATAAATATAAATTAGTGTTAAATTATATGAAAATTAAACAACACTATTTTCACGTTACCGCTTAACAACATACACCTTGGTAAAATGTCAATCTCCCATCTGCTAACGTACAAAATATCTATTCCCATCGTAAATACTCAAAACTTCTAAATGTACCGAGTTGACTTCAAGTTACCTGCTGACGTTCCGTTAACCACAAATTTAATTAAATGACGTTCTGTGCACGTCGGACCTATAATTAACGCTAAATGAATAATTATTCCACCGATTTCACCAATTTAAATCCAGAGACCTCCAAACAGTTATTATTTATCACAGTGGGAAATATATTTCATTAAACAAATTATAATAATTAAAACAATTTCTTCAAATACTATATTTTTATTTTGTTTGGTATAACTAAGACTCCTAACGCAGTAGGGTATTCATTTTCGTAGAAATGTTGAACAAATTTGATTACTTCCTTCTTGTATAGATGAAAACTATCAACAAAATTGTATTTGCGATAAATACACTTTCAAGTACTCAAAGTACCGAATCTTTAATGCTTTTTGTGCAAATCAAACAGCACACGTATTGTTGTTTCAGATTACGATAAATGAAATACAAACTTTTGAAGTTCAACAGAAGTAACGGAGTACTACGTAGCTATTAAAATGTAACGTTATAATAATAATATAATAAGCCCCACCATCTAGAGATTTGGAAAAGGTGAAGATAATGTAATTCTCTTTACTTCAAACACCAACTTTTTCACTCTGCATTTGGGTGACCCTATGGCAAAGAAATTAAGCGTTAAGACGTGAATTTAAAATACAAATGTTAACTTGCAAATATGAAAATATTCCTAAATATTCATTGCATTGAAAATGCGTCAAATTAGGGTTTATAGAAGATAGGGAAGCAGACAAATCAGTGAGCGTTGTGTCTTTCTTCAACCACGATTACAAAACCGAGTTGTGATACTCGATAAAAGCGACAATAATAGTGCAGCGATGAAAATGAATTCGTTGTGTGTTTGTGTTGGTGCTATGCGATACCTAAGGGCAGCGATAGTGAGCAAAGATGAGTTAATCGAACTGTCAAATTTTGCTTTAATCAGCTACTGGATATCGAAAATTTCATCACCGAAATTTATCTTAAGACCTTCAATATAGGATCGATAATCACTATACTTTGAACACTATGGGATGAAGTAACTAAATAATAATAATACATTTATATCTAAAATAAAACATTATAAAGAGTATAGATAGTAGAAGAGATAGTCACGTAAACACGATATTATGACAAAAATTGGACAAAACTTACGGTAAATATTTAATAAACCAGAATATTGAAATGAATATGTGTATTCCATCTTGAGCTTTAAGTATTGGGATTTATGGACTAAAAGGGTTTTATTACTCATATTGTTTTGTATTAGTGCCGCGCATTGTGAGTTCACTCGTCCACTCGTTCAAAATCAACATCTCATTGGCGGTGGTGAGCTTGTTTTCTTTTTATGTCCTATTATTTAGGTAGCGGAAGTGTTAGGAGAATATTATTCGACCAACCAACAATAGTGGTGAAACGGAGTAATAACTTCACTTCTGCTCAATTTGCTCACGTCCTGGAACATCGGATTTAATGCAAAAAGTACTCAAAAAATGTTGGAGTTTGAAATAAAGTAAATTGCATTATTTAAGCCTTTCCGCCTTTTTTTTGCCCTTCAACTTTTATATAAACGTTAAAAAGCTTGATTGAATTTAAAAATTGGTACTCTGCCGAGAAGGTGATAGATCATAAGACCATTTTATTTAAATTCTCTTATATCCTTATTTAAAGCAATTCCTCAATATATCTTACTATACGCTTGACTATAGTTTTTGAAGCGGGCTGATAATGTTATGCAAGGCTTCTGAAAGCTTACTGCATTTTCAATCTTTCCTAAAAAATGCTTCTAATGACAGGTTCTTGGTATTATGCACGCATTATTCCTTGGCAACAAGCAAGTAGAATAAATTACGTGTTTATAATGGAAAAACAAATCATAAAGCTACTAGATTTGACTTACCTTCCAACACATCTCAAAGAACAACCTTTATAATAAATACCGTCATATGTAAATAAAATTCTACGATGATTATCATCTAAATTAATTTAAAATATATTTATTTGAAACAGTAAATGAGATCGAAGGATTTTGTTTTTGATCAGGGTTAAAGTATTTCATCTTGTTCTTTTAATTTATCCAATGTTAAATGTAGATATTTTTTTTTAACAATTTTTTGCAATACTAACAATAAAAAGTTTTCATTCTGTTCATTATTACATTGTCTCTTGGAGTATTATTGCAACAACAACTCGACGGTAAGGGATTTCTAACTGTGCGAATTATAATCAAGGCATACGAGGTTCTATCACGGTATAAACTGCATTGTCTACATACACTATTAGACCATTACTACACGAAGGAGAAGGCAAAAACTAAAAGAAATAACTGTCGATAACCTTCAAGTTATGGGGCAATTAATGAACTGAAACAGATCGTACCAAAGGACACTGTTTTGAAATTTCTATTGAAAACTTAATCTCGTTATGTATTTCAACGTTTTCTACCTTTATTGCGTATTTCATAATTTCTGTACTTACGAACAAGAACAATGTAAATAAACAAAAAGACTAAAGAATATTGCAAATATAATTTTCACTATTTTCTGACATTGGATGTTCTTGTTTCACGATGCAGACTTATATCAAAGCTCCAGCCAGCATTACTCCCCTAAACTTTCTGAATAAAAGTGACATAAAAACATTTTTTGTATGTGGTTTAATTTTCTTTGAAAAAAGAAGATGAACTTGACGCATTGGCAGTTGCTTTAACAAAATAAATTGAAATACAATTCTGATTTCAGTTCAGTTCTTTGAAACGTTTTTTTAACCCTCAAGTACTATCGTGTTTTCAGGTAACACAACTGCTATCGTGGGGTGTTTTACACCCCACTCTTTAAATTTAGCTTTTTTTTGTTAGTTATCTTTTTTTTTTCACTTTTAAACCCACAGTGTAATAACTAGACCTTTATCTTGCGATTGTTGTAAGGAAAAACAAAACTTTATTTAAAGCAAAACAGAAAATTAGGAGGAAATGTTACATTCATAAAAATTATGTAAAAAGTATTTCTTCGTACAATTTTTTCTTTTTACAAAATTGTGTTCTGTATTGTTAAGATGTCTTGGTTTTTTCTGTTACTGGAAACTATGGTCTTACTCCCTGTAAAAGAAAATGCCATTAGCATTTCACATAAAAATTCTGACAATGACGTTGTGAGGCGTACATTTTATTTGACAAAAAACATGTAATGTGTTATTTCATGTAATCAGATTTTTATAAATTTCTTACAATTTACCTTTGTAAGCATTCTGCGCATTTTACAAGTTGCTCAGAATGTTCCTTGCAGACATGCTGATGACATCTATGACACGTGGTTTTTATTTTCTTGTCTCTATTTCGCCCGCAGATGTGACACCTTTTGTAGGTTCTTGAAGGTTCTGCTTCTTGTGGCTGTTGTTGTGGTGTTTCTAAGCCTAGTAAATTTTTGATAATTGAGTTTAGCTTAGTTGACAATTCTTTTGTTTGGTATCGTCTTTTTACGTGGTCATTGACGAGTTCTCTTCCTAGACGAATATAAAATTCTCTTCGTGTCATGTTAACTGTATGGTCTGAAGTGGCTAAGAAAATTATGTAACTGTTGACACGTGAAATGTCTACCATTGCTCCTAATATAGCCATTGGCCATCGTCTGGTTCGTCTTTGGCAGGAGTACGTCATACACTTCTGGTCTAAAGCATCAACTCCCCCTTTGGTACAATTGTAGAAATTTATTATTTCAGGTTTTGCATTTACTTCAACATTTCCATTGTGATGCATAGACGAAACCAACAAGACACAGTTGTTCTTTTTTGGTATGAAGGAAACCAACGTATTATCGTGCGTAAATCCAAATTTACAGGTGTTTATTGGTTGCTGTTTAGTTTGTAAAAATGCTGGCGGAATTTCGCGCTTATTCTTACGAAGTGTTCCAACATACGTTATACCAACCCGTTTCAATTCATTCAACAGCTCTATAGAAGAAAACCAATTATCTCCTGTTAGATTTCGATTTGTATTGATGATCGGAGAAATTAATTTGAGTACACTACGTGTTGGAACTGAAAGTTTGTTTGGATTGGGTTCGGTTGTCTTTCCTGTATAAATAAATGAATTGATCAGATAATGCGTTTTCGAATCGCATAAGCACATAATTTTGATGCCATATTTTTTTGGTTTACTCTTGATATATTGGCGAAAAGAGCAGCGGCCGCGAAATCCAACAAACATTTCATCTACAACAGCATATTCGCTGCAACTGTAATTATTCGTACAGTTTGCGTTGAAAATTTCATAAATTTTTGAAATGGCAGCAAGTTTATCACCATTGTCAATCCTGTTCCTTCTAGTTGTTTGATCGTCAAATCTTAGCACTGACAAAAGAAACAAAAACCGTTGTTTAGACATGACACCTCTAAAAATATCTCGTCCCGTACCATCCGTTGCAAAAAGACTTCTAGTATCTTCGTGGTTTGATTTAAACACTCCTGCCAAAATTACAAGTCCCAGAAATGCTTTCAATTCAATCATGTCTACATGTTCAACATAACTTGCCGTTGGTCCATAAGAAGAACTCGTTTCCGTTATTTTTGCATTTGTATGCTCTAGTATTTCATTTAGAATTTCTTCCGTAAAGAAAAGAGAAAATGCTTCAGAAGGTGTTCTTGGAGGAGTATTTACTGCCGGACCCTTTGCTCCCGGTCGAAGAGTGACTATATTAGAAGATCTGGTACGTGAAGTAGCAGGAGGATTTTTGGACCACTTATATCGATTTCGTCCATAGAAGTAACTTGTTCTTGCACTGACATCACCTAAGTCTTCTTCACTTTCGTTTTCAGATTCGACTTCAAATTCTGAACATGTGTCGTGATCACTATGTTCGCTTGCTGCATCACTCAAATCATCATCACGTTCATCAGGGCATTCACTTTCACTAACATCATCGTAAAAGTTTTCGGCAAGATTTGCTAATTGTTCATCAGTTAGAAACTTTATCATATTGTTTTTACTATTCAATACACGTATTATAGAAGGGAAATAAGGAACAAGTTGACGACGCTCTGGTTTGTGAGGAACTGAGTAAGAAATTTGTTTGAGTCGAATATTTATACGCCGTACAGAAATCAGGGGAAATGCCACTATTTGATTTGTAAAAAATCACCGAAGTCGAACATAAATGAGTGAATCCCCTGTACATGTAGGTACTATAATAAAAATCGCCGAATTGGAACGTATATAAGTGAATCCCCTATACTTACATGCACAACAACATCTGTGATTTCCCCAAAAGAGGACGAGGGCTATTATCACTATAAAATTCTAAATCATTGGTTAGAATACACTACGCTATTTTTGAAAAAAACAAACGTAATTGCTATCGTGGGGTGTTGAGACACCCCAAAAGCTATTTTTTGCTAAAACTGTAGAATATGGTAAATAATAAATTACACTATATTACATATCTCATTTGCATAGGCGAATACCTGGAACCTTAGAAATGTGACAAAAATAGTTTTAGAAAAAATTTAAAAAAAATGACCTCTGGGGTTCCGAAACACCCCACGATAGCACTTGAGGGTTAAGGGTCATACGCTGGTAATCTACTGAAAATTTTCCGAAATTTCAAAGGACTGTATAGATTTTAAACTTTTAACTACAAAGATTACGTAGAAGAAGATCTGTAAATATGATATCATTTCTTGGTAAATAGATCTTAACTTCACAAATATGCGGACCTTTTTAAATACTACACATACCCCGTACAATGCATTCTCGGACCAACTTGTTTGTTTTCAATTTAAAGTACCCGTTATGTAGGTTCTAGAGAAAATCTCAATCAAGCAAATCGAATCCGGAGGGCAAACAACACGCATATATGTACATATATATATACTACTCACATAAGCTAACGTCACGAAACTGCACTGAAAACGGGATTTGCGTAATATTATATAACATAAATTGGGATTATTAGTAACAACGTTAAAATACAGAACTGTACGATGTGATTCAAATGATACGTAGGGGATTATGCACAATATTTATACAACTGCCTAGTTATTTAGTGTTAGTTATGTACAAAGGTTGTACAGTAATTATTGCCTTTCATACAGTAGACGTTGAAAGTAGGCTCCCATAACCACACAATGTATTTGTTATTTCAGTAGCCGCGTTGTTAATAAGATGTATTAAATTAAAATAGGAGCTGTTCAAAATTTATAAAACCGAGAATGGTTGGAAATAATACTGGTCGATTGCAAACAGTGTACACTCAAGAAAATATTGGCCGTGTCTATAGCTTGATTAAACAGGATCGCCAGTTAACTATTAAACGTACAATTAGAACAATAATCAATGACCATGCCTGCAAAATGAGTACCCCAAATGTTGACGCCTGAGCAAAACCGACAACAGTCACCACTTCAGAAGCTAATTTTACATAGTGACCTGGGTCGGGTGATTTAGAATTGACGAAATGTGGGTTCGCCACTCCAATTCTAAGTCCCAATAATAAAAGCGAATCACCAATCCAATCCTCAGTAAGCAAGGTTATGGTTACTACATTCTAACATTCTAAGAGAATGTTAGAATATAGTAACCTGGGGCGCGGTCAGGCAATCATGGGTCAACATTATGCCAAATTAATTAATCGACTTAATTGTAAAGAAAGTCGTCGCCTGATACTGCCTTTCATCGGGAAAGTGCTCCAGTGTATAAAGCCTCATTTCATTATCGTAATTTACAATGGAGGTTTCAAGTTAATGTAGTTCCCAGTAATCTTTATTTATTTCCGAAACTAAACGACAATCTTCGCGGAACTAAATTTTACAGTGACGACATTACGACAGCGGAATTTTTCTCTGATCAAAACTGAAAAATAATATATAATATGTTAAAGGCAATAAATACCCCTCGTACACTTTGTGCAAAAGCTTGCCAAGTAGGTTATATATTTGTGTGTGCTATTACACCGTAAAGGTTCAAAATTCCACTGCCTCTCACATACCTTCAGGTTCCAGTTACCAATGTGTTTTATTAATAGGCGAAATTACACCGTACTCATAAATAACAGTAACCAATACGGTACATTCTTGTACCTGTCTGATAATTTCTACTGTCAATGACAGGTAACTAACCCACTCTGGTAAATAACCCTTCTAGTGGAAACCTGGCGGCGTTTAAAGCTGTCTCCATAAGAGCAATACTTCGTTCTCGGCGATAATTTAACAACTGTGGATGATGATGTCATATAATACAATGATATTGTGAAATTATTAAGGTCATTAAAGGTCTAGTGAATTTACTTGTAGAATTATGTGAAATAGGGTGGGAATTGTACTTTAGTATAATTTTACATTACTGTTACTTGAGACAGATATGTAGATTGATATATGTATAATGATATACATATATCAATTTTTCTCATTGGCGATATCTAAATTTGCAGTGTGATATATCATCTAATGTGTCAAGCACACGAATACAAAATCTCCAATTTTTTCGCCTACATGTGTGTAAAGTCCGCAAATTTGTTTTTTACATACCTTGTATTAGCGAATGCTAGGGTACACATTCCTCAAGTATATATATGTATGTAGGTATATGTGGTATTTTATGTACTTACAAATGGTTGCAAAGCTAACCAAACACAAAAGTCAAACTTATTAACACAAGGTGTTCTAATTATTTTAATATGAAAGACTATTTATTTCTCTTTCAAAGGGTAAATAAGCCTGCTATTGGAAATGTTGTTGTATAAAGTCAAAATAAAATTGTAAATCAAAATACGTCTAGTACCTTAAATGGTAGCTTATCTGATAATTTAAATAAGTGTCTTCTATAAAAGATACCCAACACCGAAAATATTTAGTACAGATATCAAAAAACAAAACATGTTAAGTGAACATGAAAGATCAAGAACATCTTACATCAATCCGATCGTCATTTCAAGAAAAAAAAGGACAATTCCATCAGACTGCGCCTTGAGTCTTGCGTCTTAAGCAAGTTCACCAAAAAAAGAGCATAAAACTCTAGAAACCATTGTATAAAAGTGTTCTCCGAGCTACATTTCCAAAGATCCTTTTGGCTCATTCCATTCTTAGAATTATTGCCGGGCTATCGGCAAGTTCCATGAAGTGCATTCTCGATCTCTATCTTTCATTTTCTTTTCGCTACTTCAATGAAGTCCTAGTAGTTTCTGAAGATGAACAATCCCATTATCATCATCTTACCCAAGTCATCTCTAGCTTGACCAACGCAAGAATGAAAATCTGAAAAAACTGTAATTTCTTCAAATGATCTACTTCCTTATAGTTGAGTGTAGGCTTTCACGGCCGTAATCCATAGTAGAAATGTCTTTGGGGTGATGTCGTGTAGTTAATATTTTACTTGACGTTTCGCTGACCATTCTGTCAGCTTCTTCAGAAGAGAACAAAAGACCCTAGGGGAGAAAAACATCACCACACGTTTCAACACGGTGACCACAATCGACCAGCTACTCCCTCCGAACAAGGACGTGTTACCAAAACTACGAGCAAAAGGCATTATGAACTGAAATGCCAATGTGGAAAAAGCTACATCGGTCAAACAGGACGGAGTATTCAGTGCAGAGTAAAAGAGCACGAGAGAGACGCGCCTTAGGCATATTGAAAAATCTGCAATAGCACAACAACTGCATCAACAAGGGGACCACCGCATAAGCTACAGCGACGTTAAGGTATTAGCCAGGACCAGCCACTACTACCCGAGGATAATACGCGAATCCATAGAAATAATGAAGAACACCAACAACTTCAATCGCGAAGATGGATACAAGATCAACAACACGTGGAAGTTAGCACTACGGAGTCGTCATACAACGAACGACGCGATTCAGCGGAACGGAACGGTTATGGATCAGCAAAGCAGAACGGTTATGGATCAGCAAAGCGGAACAAAATAGGATATATAACGAGCAGCAAAAGACAACAACAGCAGTCTTTAGAAATCTTCTGAAGAAGCTGACAGGATAGTCAGCGAAACGTCAAGTAAAATATTAACTACACGACATCACCCGAAAGACATTTCTACTATGATCTACTTCCTATTTGGCTAGTTCTTCTTCTATCAATGTTTTTGCAAAACGTTAATAGGTACGCGCTTCTTACAGCAGTGATACAACATACAGCAACCCAGAAGAAGCTCCATGCAACTAGAGCGAAACGTCGGCATTCTCATGCAATTACGACGCGGTTTCAACCCGGAAACCTAAATTCTTTAAAAGAAAACATTAACCCCGGAAGTCTACAACAACATATACTAGTACTACTTCATTAAACTTAACGAGAGACACATTGTAACCCCCAATGTGTATTGGGGGTTACTATGTATCTCTCCTGTCAAGTTTAATGTGCCATAATAGTACTTTTTGGCAGTTTTTCCGTAGCAATATATCTGAAGAACTCTCAAAAAGTGCTATTCGTCTAAAGCTACTCCAATAAATCATATTTTTTTAAGGCACATTGCTTGTTCGCTGAAAAAAAAAACAATAAACGTTTTTTTAACAATAAAAACGTGTTTTTTTTCATGTCTTTTAGCGTAGAAAAAAAAACGCGCATTACATATCTGTAATCTGCACAAATAAAAAGGAATTTTTTTCAGTTTATGGTTATGTTATGCAACACAATACTTAAAACAACATCTCACGAAAAGAGAAAACAACTAGCGCGGTTACAAGTTTCAAACAAAATCTATATAAGTTTAAAATTTATGTAAGGAATTTGCTTAAGTCCAATTTGGTTATCAATATAATATCACTATCGTTTCACTACATCATTACACTTTACATAATCTTACCACTACAAGTATCGATAGTAGAGCACTATTGGTATGTACTATCGATAGTCAAACTTATCGATAGTTATATCGAGTTATATCGATAGTCACTATCAATAGTGTCCGTCACTAATATAAACAGCCTTTTCTGGTGGTGCTTCTTTACCAAATGTTGAACGATACGTTTCAGGGCATTGTTGTTCTTTACTGAAATCTTAAAAAATCATCTAACGAAAACCTTCTGGTGAAATTTCAATTTTTTCACAAAATTAATTTTTTTGACGCTCCAACAATAACAAATGTCTAACAAATTTTACGATTTGTGATACAAATAATCCTGAGTATTTAAATAAAGTACTTTTCTTATTTTTATTGCTCCTTATCCAAGGTATTTGATCGAGATTTTATTTAATACATGCACTCGACACAGTTAACATTTCTATTGCGAGAAATTACATGTATTAAAGAAGAAATTCATATACATACATTTCGCATGAAACGTTCTGCTTGCTACGTGAAGTGCAATTACATGAGAACGAATTTTATTTTAATGATATTCTTTCAGAATTCACCTCATTGGAATGTATTACATATACATTGCAGAGCATTAGGTGAAAGTTATGTAAATAAACCTATATTAAAATTGTAGGTAGTACATAAAAGAAAAATAACTAACGGCTGGAATATACCGACAGCATGGAGCTATCAAAGCCAATAGCTGCAGGCAATTTTACAAAAGCAAGGAAAATAAGTGAAGGAAGATCTTCTAAGATTGCTTTTCCGCCTACAGCTTGTAGCTGATGACAGCTATCACAATGAGCTGCTCACCGACAGCACTAATGCAGCCGACGGCAACAGTTTGAAGCTACTCATCATAGCAAAAAGGTATACCTTTAATTTAACTTTTCTTCTATGAGTTCTGGTTTCTTTTTTTAAATAAGGTTATTATATTACGTTTATACGTAATATAACAACCTTATTTAAACAAAAAAAAAAACAAAAGTTCTAAAAGCAAAGTTAAATTAAAGATTAACTTCACCGGGTAAAGGAAAAAACAAAAAGATATATAAATCCAGCATGGTCATTTCCAACTTCAATATTAACTTATAAGATATTAACGTTAAAGATGTAGCAGCGTATAATTAAACGTTAACATTACAACCTTTCATTTTAGCATAGTCTATTACTTTTGCTTTTCTATGTCTATACCTTATGATCCCATTAACCTGTCTAATTGCCATCCATCCATCCCTCCATATCTGTACGCCGTTCATCGCGATAAAGATTATTCATTGCAAAGCATAATTTATAGACATTTCTTAATTGATTAATAATTTGCGTTTCCATTCTCTCACTGGTACTTGAAAAACTAACAAAACTACTTCATTACTCTGTAACCTTATGTTCAATAGCTTGTGTTATCTAGTAATGAATAAAAATATTTTTTATTCAATTTATTTTACTGATGAGATCTTCATCAGTCGATTGTGGGCGATGTTCATCGATCTGTTTAAAGCATTTGATTACGTCAATCGTTTAATTTTATGGCATACAATGGAAACATACGATATCGACGATATTGCGATGGTTAAAACCTTTAAATTTAACGGGTCGGAAACAGAAAGTCATGTGCAGTGGTGATTGGTCAGACCGAGGCAGCGGTGACTTTATACGCGGATCTTATTAGTGTACTAGCACAGTCAAGTGATCTCAACGAGCAAATAATTTTCATTTTTACACGAATCCAAAACTGGATGGCTGTTAATAGGCTAATTATCAATTCCAATAAAACAAAGCTTATTTTATTTAATAAGAATAAATATAACACTCTAGGGTTTTTCTTAAACGATAAGTTTGTCAGTGTTAGTTGACATGATCATATTAATATGTTATATGGTGAGTTGTTTAGAACTTGTTACGCTATCTTAGAATAAAAAAAAAACCTGTAATTATAACGTGTTGAAAAGCTTCTATTAATCAAATTTTTACTCTCGGATGACTAACCTTCTAATTTCTTGAGAGATGCACGTTGCTGCAGATCGAGTTTTCATATTACTGAAAAGAGCCGTAAGAATTTTAGCTATGTTTATCCCGTAGTTCATTTATGGATGCATTTAAAGAAAAGCGATATATTGACGTTCTATGATGCGTGCATCGATAAGACTCTGTATTTTGTGTGAATACTGCGATCAATTTATGAATAGCACGCACATAATTATAAAATTATAAATTTAGGTTATTTGTTGCCACTACTACTACATCTGCAGTTCATGAGATGTAAATTATGTAACAAATTGCCTAATAATTAAATAAATTGAAAAGTTTAACGTTTTCAAAAACAAAATAAAAGCACTTTATCAAGTATAAATTGCTAATCAGTTGATGAATATACCGGGTGAAAAATTTGCCAAATCAAAACTTTAATATCTCTGAGGGTGGCCTCCGCTAGTATTAAACTACGCCCACACCCTCTGTGGGCGGGGAGAGGGATAAATTTTAAATCTTGAACCCCTTTTTTTTATCGCAAATTCAGATTCTACGACGAAAACTACGTACGATTTGTTCGAAATGTTTTTTCGATTCGTCACAGATGGCGCTGTAATCGTAAGAAATGCAACAGAATTAAAAAGAATCAAACAACAGAAAAACACGTATTTAGTGTTTTTCGACAGACTATTCAATGATGTTACGATCGCGTGGGGTGGTTGCTAAATAAACTACTTTTAGCGTAACCCAGGAACAACGACGTGGACGTAGTAGTTTTCTGTTCCCTTCGGGGTGCTTGATTAACGTGACTCCCTTTGCCTCTCACCCTTCGGGGTGATTGATTGACGTGAGTCCCTTAGCCTCTCACTGATAAAGTAAATGCTCGAAATGTTGACCTTCAACTTCAATACATTTGTCGATCCGCGTTTCAAATGACACAACTGGGAAGTACGTCTCTATTAATATGGGCACAAAAATTCCTAATTTATTCAATCATATTCTCACGAGTTGTTGGTACTTTATCTTTTAGGTATCCCCACAAAAAAAAATCTGCCGAAATCAGATCTGGTGATCTGGCAGGCCAATTTGTCAGACCAGCTCTACCGATCCAGCGACCGTGGAATTCACGATCAAGATCTTCGCGTGCTACTACCGAATAATGCGCCGGACAACCGTCATATTGAAACCACATGTTCCGTCGCACTTCTAAACTCACGTCTTCAAGCAATTGTGGCAGCTCATTGACCAGGAAGCGTTGGTACATTTCACCGTTTAAATGGTCTTCGAAGATGTGTGACTTTGTCGCCAATTATCCCGCACCACACGTTGATAGATCACGGACGCTAATACTCAACCTGACCTAGCCAGTGTGGGTTCTCAACGCTCCAATAATGCATGTTATGTCGATTAACAGCTCCATGCTTTGTAAAAGTTAATTCGTCACCCAACGAAAGAAATTACGATTCATTTGTATTTATTCCCGATCGTACTTTCCGAAAAGCTCTTAGTAGTAGTTTATTTACCAACCACTCTGCAGGTGGGGGGAGAAGTAACCGTAACATCATTAAATAGTCGATCGGAAAACACTAAATACGTGTTTTTCTGTTTTTTTGATCCTTTTTGATTCTGTTCCATTTCTTGCGATTACAGCGCCTTCTGTGGCGAATCGAAAAAAAATTTTCGAACAAATCGTACGTAGTTTTCGACGTAGAATCCGAATCCGCGATAAAAAAATAGGGATTCCTATTCAAGATTTCAAATTTATCCCTCTCCCCGCCCACAGGGGATGTGGGGGTGGGCGTAATTAGTACTAACGGAGGCTCTCCTCGGAGATATTAAAGTTTTGATTCGGCAAATTTTTCGAGATATTACAAAAAAGATATTACAAAATTCCAGGTTAAATGATTCACCCGGTATATCAGTAGTAGCTTTTAAGTTTATAAGATACGAGTCTTAATGTATTTTGCTTCTTCTCTTTTCTTTTCTGACCTAACCACTAATATCGCTCTTATATACGCTGTTATCTGATTAGCTCTTCTGTTTCGTTGGCATTACTTGGACGTTTATTCTATTTATCATTGATTCTTCGTTCGATACAAATTTGGGTACTATAACACAGGTAAATATCTTTAAAATTTTACGAACTACTCTCTGTTTCCTTCAAACACTAGAGTAGGTATCTAATCATATCAAATTTACATATGTTTGAAGGGAAGCTGCTATCTACTACACTGTAAGACATATTTGCGATAGATTGCAGATTGCAGCACTGGTAGAACTGTGAGGACTTAGCATGTCAATGTTGTCGATAAAGCTTTAAAAATTCTGTGAAACCTTTAAATCGGATTGGTGCGATTATTAAACACCTGTAAAGTGCGGGGATATACAACTTAGGTGCTTTAAGGGATGGATCTGCAGATGAAAAGAAAATTAATATAATTAAACAGATGTCTGTATAAAATTTTAATTAAAAGCTTAATTATTGCTGTTCAATGGCTGCTTCAAAATCTCCAAATTTTAGATGGAATTTCTTGGAATTTTGTTTCAGCCTAATTAACAAAAATACATAAAGATAACTTTTGAAATATTTAGATACATGTAAAAAAGTGTATTTTCGTTACTAAATCACATCTTTTTAATCTCTTACATATTCTGGTAAAACTAATATAATGAATACAATGCCATTCTTATGCATTCGTCTTTAAGGAACCAACAAAAATGCCAAGCAAAATATTTTCATTCTTGAAACCATTGGCGCTCGAAATTTGGATATTGGCTGTCGTCGCCTATGCAATAGTTTCCTTAACGATGTGGATCGTCGCACGTTTTTCCCCTTGCGAATGGAAAGAACCTGCTTTATGCGAAGATTGTCTCGCCAAAAAGTATGAAGTCCTTTACGGCCATTGCATTCATTTGCATACCGATAATCCAACGGGCAGCAACGACGGATTCTCGATTCAAGACAACGAAGAATGCTTATGCGATCATAAAAACGTTTTACTTAGCGACGATGAAATTGAATTTGTACCAGCCCCATGTTCATCGCACGAGCATGATGACAAAATAGCTACATTAGACGTATTGGAGAACAACTTTACTGCTTCTAATAGTTTCTGGTTTGCCATCGGTTCTTTAATGCAACAGGAGTCGGATCTTAATCCCAAGGTATGATATCTGTAATTCCATCGATAATTGCAAAGTTGTGTAATTTAGAGAGATCGCTAGAGGGCATTAACCTGCGATTCTGCACATTTCGAGTGTTATGGGTGCATAGTACTAATACGGCCAGGTTCACAGCTTAACTAGATTTACAAACCGGAGGAGATCGATTTTAATTGTATTGCGTTATTGTATTTAATGCTTCAGAATAAAAGAAAATAAAAATTGAAGCTGCATCACGCAAATTGGTTTAAATTTGTGTGTTTTTGGTAAACTGCATGTATGTTTACTTTTCAGGTTTTTTATATTATTCACGCGGACCGTACAAATAAACTTGGCAAAATTTAACAATCGGTCCATTTTGCAACAAATATCACTTTCTTTCCCATGGTTGGATATCAAGTTTGAATCTAATTATCTTTTGGCAAAATTTTAGCCCCAACCAGTTACTTATTTACTACAAAGTTCTCTCAACTCCACAAAGGTAACGTTCATTAAATTCAACACCGAATATTGAAATTGATTCAAGGTGCGTAGAACACCGTACAAACAACAACATGAGAAAGTGAGAAGTAAACAAATCAAATGCAAACCAATCTACTATAGTTAATTACGTCCAACAAAGTTTGGTAAAGTGGAGAAATAGCAAGAATTAACAAAACCGTCAAAGATAATAGAAAATAATAACCAGAACAAAGAACTATGATATAAAAAACGCAGGATAAATAACAAGAATAATTTTCGCTTTTAAAATTAAAATTTGACAGATCGACTATTGTTATGATTACATTGCTTAGCAATTAACTCTTTAGATGAACTTGGCACCACAGGATACAAACAAAGTATCAAAACCTGTGTTGCTGTAATTCGGGATATTTCTTATGTGAAAGTATAACGACACCGTTCATTTTCTCATTACCTTTCCAAAAACATGAAAAAATATATAGGCTGTTCCGTTTAAGATAAGAAAACATGAGAAGTTACTACACAAAAAGTAGAAATCGACCTATCTTTTTCTAAAAGTATTAGCTTTTGTAATATGAAAGAGGCAGTACTTTGAGACCTGGCTGTATGAAGGCATACAAAAAATTAAACGCTATTATACATTAATTTTTCCGATATCTATTTTTAAACCATGTAATGTAGAGTTGAATTTTGCATCGAACAACTAATCATCAATCATGAGTAATGGAGTATAGTGCCCGAAATAAAAATTGCAAAATGCAGGCGCTCAACTGTCAACTTTGTTTTTTTCATAAGGCAAGTTCTTCTCCATCCGAAAGCATTCAACGTCTCTTATTAATTACTACTTTATGGCCATAGTAACAAAAGACGCTCTTAATAGAATATCAATGAATTTTTTAAATATTTGACATTTCTAAAAAGTCATGATGGGGACATACTATTTAAGATATTAGAACAGACGATGATTTGGAACTCTTGAATAAATAAGAAAGTACATAAACCCCGCCACATTGTAAATTATATAAAGAATATTGTACCATCATACTCATTAGAAGAATTCAAATCCCATTTTTGGGTATCAAAAACAAAGAGAGGACTTTATATATGAAATGTATTCAATATTTTTGACATATTTTATGACCTTTAAGAACTTAATAATCAACATAAACAAAAAACGCAGTATTGTAGCAAAACGTTGAAGAATTAGTATTAATTTCTAATAATCTATATCAAAGACCACGTTTACGTATCTAAATCAGAACTTATTACCACATAACAAGTACTGTAGTTACAAATCGAGTGTACATTATATTCTATGACCAATGCATTATTTAAAGGAATAAAAGCAGTTAACTGCCCAATACGATAGGTAAGTCGATAAGTTTGTGCGGTATTTTAGATGGTAGACAAACATCATCAACGGGTATGATATATGTGAAAAATAGAATAGAATATATATTTAATAAACAAACATAATAAATCATTCCTCAATTTAGCCGTGCTATTTACTGCTTTTCACTATGTCAAGTCTAATGTAATGGAAAACGTTATCTTTCTTCCTTATTTATTTCTTTTGTGCAGCGTCACCCAAAAATGCTACAATTGATTGTTTGTCCACTTTGGAAGAGTTCGGAGCAAATAACGCTAATAGCAGTCCTCCAAACACACACTTTTGTTGGTAAATGTTGCTTAGCCTCCATGCTCGCTTCTATTCTGACGATCTTGATGTGTTTGGTTCTAACCTAACCTACTTTACGGCATTTCTGAGATCGTCACATTTAATTTTATAAGACCTATAAAGGCGTGATTTATTATGAATTCTGATCTCATTTGGGAATCTTTTGAAATCATTTCTGTACAGTGCGCTCACTCAAAGTACCATCTACTCATAAGATAATCACGGCCAATTCATAGAAATAGATACAGCATAATTGAATTTCTCGATTATCAAAATTATAATAACCATTTTTTATTAATCCAACAAATATACAGTTTGTATCAAAATACTAAACACAATTCTATGCAAATATAAACATAAAACATTACTGTATGGCGTTTGTATTGACTCATAACAGAATGCTAGTGACTTTTTTTCTTTACTGTTTTAATACCAACTTAAAACTTAGATAACACTGCGTAGGCTTTCACGGGCGGTATAATTGCTACTGCTATTAACTTCTTCCGGGTTTGGCTGTGTATCAAAGCTTTCGCTCGACGTTTCGCCGCTTGTTCAGAATAACTGAACTCAGTTAATGGCATTATCTATTTAAAACATTTGAGCACCCGTTTAAAAAATTGAATATGCCAAGTTAACAATTTGCAAATAACATATAATAAAATCCTTTTGTGCAACCAGTGTAGAGACGCAGAATAGCCTGATATTGATTACATTGATTAAAGTCGGTAGTTACTAATCCGTATGTGTTTAACATAACTAATCGCGGTTAGTAATTACAATTTACATAGTAGGATTTATTAGCTTCTAAGATTAATAACTATGGTAGTACCTCACGTTGTAAACGGGGTCAGTACCTATATTACCTTGGGGTTAACTCCATAAGTTTCTCTGGCTATGTCTACATAGAAGGATGTGTTATTATACATTAAGCATAAATTCGTTATTCACTATTCATTTTTGCTTTTAATTTGACCTCCGTACTTATGTACGATTAATGTCAATTGATGTAAACATGCAAATAACCTAATTTGCACGCAAATATCTTTCTTTACTTTTTCCAATTTTCAAATTCCTCAGAATCATCCACCCAGAGAACTCATCGATTCAATGGTTCAACGATGAACTCATTGATCAAAATAAACTCAGTACTTAGTACTTTTCTATATAATTTCCACCAATTTTAAGACACTTATCGTATCGTACAACCAGCTTATTAGTTTCATCCTCATAGAAGTCTACCACTTGCTATTGCGTAGAGAACACTTATTGAGACTTGAGGAAACTCATCAGATAACGACGAAATCGTAAAACGTCTGTTTTCTTTCACTTTTTCCTCAACTTTCTGCACCAAATCTTCAGTAATTACAGGTCACCCACTTCCGTATGGCCATCTTTAAAAGCTCTAACTCATATCAGTACCATTCCATCGGTCATAAAGTTTTCTTCATACACCTCACTGATCTGACAATAAATTTCAGGCACTTTCATGCCTTTATCACTAAGAAATCAAATCACAGCGCATATTACACAGTTGACGGAATTCTCAATCGGCGGAGACATTTTAAGTCTACACAGACGTATGTAAACACGGTCAAATGTGTGCGTAAGTACAGAACCCGCATGGGCGCTGCAGAGCTGCAGAGACAGAATTTCAAAACAGTACATAAAAAACACGGCTCGTAGTTGTCAAAATAACTGGCTTTAATCTAAATATGTAGTAATAATAGTAAGTAATTAATATTATTATAAAATTAGTTATTGGGTACATCACTATTTTGAAAACCATTTGTGGCAATGTTTGTGTTGGTAGAAATTACAAGAAATAATAATTGTAATAATTACATTTGGAATATCAGTAATTTAAGTTTTTTATTAGATACGTGGAGCATATACCGAAAAAATAAAAATATAACATCTATTTTTTCAACGGCATCCTGTTTAATGACAACCAAATTTTTTGAACAACATCTAATGCAGTTTTTACTGAAAAATCCAAAATTATTTAATTTTAATTAATTTTTCTTGGCGCTGAAAGTTCAAACGGAAGTTCTATAAAAGATTATAAAGCTGGATTGTCAGCATCGTCGTCATGGTCGTTATCGCAAGAATCTTCAGCAATGTCCGTTTCGCCAGTATTCACAACAAACACCAGCTCATCTATTATGTTATCCAGCACGTGCTCTTCCTCCAAATAGACTTCTACAACTTTATCGACATGGTTGCAAACAGGTGCCCATTTTTCACGAGTTATAGAAGCAAATTTGTTTCTGGCTAATGCTAATAATGCTAATAATAATAATCTCCATAAGATGCCAGTAACATATCTAATTTAAACTGTAGCATTTCAATTTTATTTTTCTTTATTAGTTCATAAAGCTCTAGTTTTGTAAAGTTATAATACACTGGGCAGCAATTGTTTCAAGGCTTATCTTAAATTTTTTAACATAGACGTTGAAACAATTGGTCCATATCCATATTATGATCAGTCGCCTGATTTTGTACGTCTACGAAGAAAAAAAAACAGAGAATTCGATAATACCTTCATCTTAGAAATTGTACAATTCTTGCTCTGCAGAGTATTTGGGAACAAAAATATTAAATAATAAGCTGTCACATATTTAAAAACTACCATAATATTAGAAGAATCAGAAGAAGTTTTATTCGGTTAATGTAATATAAGTTCTAAATGAAATATGAGTAATGCATTATGTATAAAGCCCATTTTACCAACAGCATGCACTATTGCCTTTTCAAACAGGCTTCTTTAAACCTAATAATACTGTATAATTCATCTGTAAATACTATTGGCCTATTTTTATGCAGATAATCTTGTAATATGCGTTTAGCTTGTATGTCATAGCTTTCCATCAATATCTTCCGTTTATCAGAAGTTTTTCACTTACAGAGTACACACTTACATCCTTTTTAAAACCTCCTTCGAAGGATATATCATTTTGATGAAATTTATCCTAAATTCCTGTAATAATTAGAATAATGCTATTATACAAACATTAACAAAAAGAAAGTTATATACTTTGCACCTCTTATGGTTGGCCGTCTTCTGTCATATATATAAAAATCGTGTACGATAACATGGATTTATTTCTTCATCTTCAACACGAAGGGTAGTTTTTGAACAGGACGAATTCGTTTTTTGCCAGGACTACTAAAAGAGGTAACTCTACCTGCATCTACATCCTCAATTTCCTTGGCAATCCTTCTGTATGTAGTGTCGGATATTCCCATTGCTCCAAGTAATCTCTCTTTGTAGTTTGTCAAAGTTATTGTTGGAGTATTATCTGCAACTTCTTCTTTCGTAAATGTTAATACATTGGCAATGATTTCCCTTCCCTGGTTATGAATTATCTTGTATTTCACGACAATTTTGATATTGACGCGATTACTTCAACCATCATAATCAATAACTATTCATAAGAGAGATATAAAAAATATTATTAAATGCACCGCTCTCTATGAACCAAGTATGAAATATCTTAAAAAAGTCACTTATTAATATAAATTGAATAACAGTAGATAATAATAAATAACACACAGGGTAAAATCTCGATTAACTCGCACAAATTCAGAAGCAGACGCTAATTTGACGGACGTGATGTGTGGCGACGCCACCTGCCTTCTATATACTCCCAAAATTAGCGTAATAGTCTCGTCCGACGATTCTAGCGCTCAAAATGGAAACTGAAATCACTAGACTTACGAAGTAGGTAAAGTACACATTTCAAGATGAAAAAACGCAAACTCAAATCAAATCAATTTGCTCGCACAATTGAGCACGCCACTTCTTTTGGTTTTTCGCTCATTCCTGCACTATACTTCGATCCCGCGTACGTGTGAAGCCAGCTAAAATTTGATTTAGAACAGGTAATTTACTAATGGATTAAATTATGGATGGAGCTGCAAATGGTAGTCGATTAGATATTTACACACTTATCATGATTTTGTCAACATATTCAGGAATCGGTGATACCTATATGATCTATATAAAAAACATCCTTATCTACATACATATTAGGAATGTTAACATTTTAAGCTTTTTGAGGTAAACAATTACTACCTTCTTCTCCTCTTACTTTGGTGTAAGTCGAAAAATAAAGTGGAATCATACACTCTATATGAAATGTACCTTTTTTAAAATATATACGCTTTATTATTATAAACAGTGAAAAAGTCAAATTAATTAAAAATATCTTTCAGGACAATAAATATCCCTGCAAAACATCAAGTCCTCCACTTGTTTAATCGTAAGAAACCATAAAACCTTTCGACAGTATAGATTTTCTTTTGTCTACAAAAAACGATGGAAAAGCTATTGAAAGGTATCAAATCCGTACTTCCTGACCATTTTTTCTTTTTCGTATTATATCAAGCAACGTAAAAGTATGAAATATAGCTATTGGTTGGTGTGTGGCCCTTGAAATAGAAAGTTCACGTTGCCATCGTTGGGTTTTATGACGCCATTCGAAGTAACAACGGGAATATAAACAATTTAATTGTACATAAAAGAGAATAAATGCCACATTCCCAGGAAAAATCGACATCTGATGTTAGGTTATAGACACATTTCACTGGTGTTGATTTTTTAACAAATACTTGAGTTTAATGTTTAATGCTTGAATTGTTTTTCATCATTCTCCGAACTAAGTAAAGAAATATGTACTAATAACATGGTGACGCAGTACAAAAGAGCAACTAAAATTGATTACGTTAACTTAAGTTCTGGTGGTCTCCATATTATAATCATTTTTATTTAGATTATATAGTCACGGAAGAAAGATTAACGTATTCTTCATATTCGTTTAAATTTAATTGGAAGGAAGAAAAACATTTCTTTAAATCGGTTAGTTATTACTCAATCGTGAATGCGTTCTTCTCGTTTATTAGCGTATTCAATTAATTATTCACACAGAACGGTGGCGGTAATTGGTTACAATGCATCAGCTCATGATTGATAGGCATGCATATTCGATCTGTTATTTATCTCCATGAATTAACGTAACGATTTAACTAATTGCATACGCTGGAACATATAATTGTTAAATTTAACAATATTACGATATGTAAACATGGTGCACAAGGTTAACAACGAAAATCATCCAATATATTATTTTGTATTTAACGGAAGATACTATCGTGAAATGCGCTGTATATCAGCAGTTAATTAAACATTTTTTTTCGACTACACAAAGGCCTATTAACAGTATAATGAGCAGACCACGAGTACAAAAGACAGTACCAAATGGTACTAGATAAAGATGCCAGAGAAAATAGCTTCAATTCAGATAATAAAAAAAAAAGTAATTTAAGAGATAACCAATGTAGAGACAAATAAGAAAAAAAGGCGCACAGAACCTACAATGCTGGACGCTTAAAAACAACAAATTTCATAAACCAACATTATCAAATAAATGCCAAATTCAGTCAATCATTATTTCGGTAATTCTCTCACATATGAATAAAAAAATACTGGATGTGGCAGTCCCGCATTCTACTATCTTTTCGAACAAGTCCGTACTTACGCCTTTAATATGTAATTAATGTTAAACCTATGCTTCCCATAACTGGACAACTCAATGTATTGTTCATAAATATTCGGCAAATAGCAGATTTATCTAATGTGGGATATTTCTGTAATTTCTATAGCCATAAATATCTATTGAACAATATTCCTTGTTATTTGTTTAGTTCTATCCCCGTCAATTTATCCAAATTAGGTAAAAACGTATAATAACATAATATCCATGTCTGCGGTTTGAAAACTGAAGCAACTAAAGTATCTGCAAAATTTATTGAATTTTGAAAATTTGTAATACCTCGCTGGTTATTTCACATTTTCTGTTTTGTGGCATGCAGTCATTAAACCGCTCGCAACTTTAGATTAACTACGTTAACTACCGAACTGTAGTAAACACGAGTTTCGCGGATAATTTCGTAATCTGTTTGGATTTACTGTTTAACTATAGGAAACGAAACAGAGTTTTGCAACTTTTACAACTGTATTATGCTAAATATGTCCAGTGTTGCTAAGCTATTGACATAGTTATTAAAAAAAAATCTTATGCGTGTAATAAAATTCCCAAAAATAATTTGAACGAACTCACATACAGAAATAAAATGTTTGTGTAATTCTCTAGTTTCTTGCGGAATAATTAACTCCTCACTTACACAAACTTTTCAACCGAGAACTGCAACTATATGGATATCTGGAAATGTATAAACTAAAGAAATCTGAAGATTTGGCGAATCATATCTATTAGTTCTGGTTATAGCGAAAGTCAATAGTAACTTGCTTTCAATTTTGGAGTGTTGCAATTTAATTATTACTCAAAATTACAGATAACTAAAATTAATTTTCCATTGTACAAAATTCTACGAAACATTCAACCTGGTGTACAAATTATGATATTATGAAATAAAATATCAAACGAAAATAAATACATGGTGGACTGAGCGGACGGCGTGGACATAGACTTGTTTGCTCTCGGGCGGTGTGTCTAGTTCTCGCGTGAAGGCCTCGGAAGATGGTTTCGACTTTGGAGCCATTATCTGGGTTAGTATTGGGATGGAGGAGGAAATAAAAAACAATCTTTCATAAAACTCAGCCTTATGCGGCGGAAGCGTAACGAGACTCCTGTTCCTAATATTAATATTATGTATATTCATACAGACGCGTATCTTATCCGGGAGGAACGAAGGTGCTAATTTATGCTATTTCTACGGTTTTACATAATTTCCATTTCAATTCTACAAGTTTATGCAAAATTCTTTCATGTTTTCTGATACCACAATGCAAGCATTCGAAAGGCTCTGTACTCCATCTCTGTTAGCAGCATCTAAGCAAGGCTCAAGTGCTTAAGAACTATAGTTAAAAAGAGAGAGGACAAAAGCTTCACACATGACGGTGTTTGAAGGCGCTCTAAGCTCTAATTGTCAAATTTGCATTATTTATGTTACTTTACCAGCATATCTATCGAAATAATGAAAATTGTTATAGTGCGATAAAATACAAATTTCCATGTCAAAAGAATTAGTTACTTCAGAATTCAAAAATGTAATACATAAGGTGCACCATTTAAAATAAATAAGTAGACGTGCTAGGTCATGTTCCATATTCTGGTATAAAATGGAAAACAAACAAATTCTTACTTAAGAAAACATGAGTTTTAGTATGGCAACCAACATAATATATACTTGAGAATTAATGTATTCGCTACAAATTTTTACGCAATAAATTTTATTTAAAAAATTTTATGCGAACAAATGAAAAAATGCAAAATTCCAATATTATAGCCATTTCTAGTAGTTTTGGAAATACATTCGCGACTCAAAATGTCAATATTTTTCTTAACAGCGCAAACTACAATAACTTTATTCCAGTCTTCACCCAATATTTAAGCAATTGTAGTGGTGTAATAGTGACGGAAAACATTATTATAGAATCGACGATGCTAAAATTTCACGGTGTTGCTTCAACAAAGTCGCATGGGGAGTTAAATAGGAACAATAATTTTCAATGTTATGTATGTTCGGTGAAAAATCTACGTTTCAGTGAACAGTCCTTCCGTTCCGGTGAAGAATCTCAACGACTCGGTGAAAAATCCCTCCGTTTCTTTCTCTTTTGATACTTTATTCCACTTACTCGGCAATCTCATCTCATTAAATACACAGTGCCTATAATATTCTTACAACATTCCTCACTGTTAGAGTCTTACTGTGCAGCCGCCAAATGTATAGCGATATACAATTAACAACAGAATGACTTATGTTAACTCTGTTTAGTTGAATTTCTAACAAAGAAATAACGGATTACTAACTGCACGAAGTATAACATATTCAGCATTACCCTGTAGCAGCACAGTTAGTTGGTTGACGATTGGCCTGTTGGTACGTTGTGCGGTCGGCGTAATATCCGTGATAGTTAGCCACAGTCGGTAGAGTGTCAGTGAGGTATGCAAAACCAATGGTACTTTTCTAAGGTTGGATATCAATTGGCCCTAGGTCAGCAAAGTCCGTTAGGCGTTGGCCGACAATCGGGTAATGATAATTAAACTACACTTAGCAGTAAACACTTGAATGGCATAACTAAATCGATGATAAACCAATTCAACTGGTGCAGCGTCGGTTGAAAAATATAAATGTGACGTCACCATCGGCAGAGCCAATTTTCAGACAATCTTCATTTAAGGTCGGCGCACGACAAAAATAGATAGTTCGGCCAAAGATCAGGTAAGTATGTAAAAACATTACGAGCCAATGTTCGGCCAAATGTATAAAATGTTTACGTAATGCCGACACCGCTGACACGTCCAGCCAAGCGATCCGTGATTGGAAATCAACGTTGCGTCAACCGTCTGTGCTACTAGGGTATAGATATAACATTACATCCTTTGCGTTGTTAAAATCATTTTAACTCATTAAGAATAATCTAAAATGAAAGTTTTCATCGTTTGGTATATTAAAGAGAAAGCAACTACTTGCTAGTTAGTTACTTTTCACTATAACGGTGCTACTTTGACATAAAATAGGCGATGATTTAAGTAAACTGCGGAATATATTTTTATTACGGAGAACTTTAACACCGTCCCCTTTTACTCCAAGAAATTTTTATCACACAACAATAGCAAATCACAACTCAAATAATAAGATTTCACGTTAGCCAAGATAAAAATGTGACCTAGGTATGTATGAAAATAATGGCAAATATTTTGTTATTCGCATATGAATGAATTTACAATGGCAATCGCCAGGTTTGCCGCAATAACCGACACCCTATTCCGTGGCCGTTGTAGTATTGCGTTGCTTTAATTTACTGAATACGAATGCATAGGCGACTAATTGACTAGAGTCAAACATCCTCTCTGCGTGTAGTTTACAAAAAAAAAGTAGTGTAGTAGCTAGTACATACCTAGATATGTTTTCTCCATAGTACCAACTTTCTTTGAATTTTTACAATAGCAGCATGTTTTCGCATATGCTAATCGTGTCCTATCATGCATGCATTACAATTAAAAGAAATACCAACTTTACCCATCCTAAATCTTCTAATAACTGCAGTTTTCACACCGTGCTATATTATTTTCAGGCAACCTCTACAAGGATCGTAGGTGGTATATGGTGGTTCTTCACCCTCATTATAATATCTTCGTACACAGCTAATCTCGCTGCTTTTCTCACTGTAGAACGAATGATAACACCAATCGAAAACGCACAAGATCTGGCTGAACAGACAGAAATTTCGTACGGAACTTTGGAAGGAGGCAGCACAATGACATTCTTTAGGGTAGGTAAAATATTAATTAGCATTTTATTTATTCCGTAGTAGCCTTCACCCTCTTACAACGCGATTTTATCTCTCTTCCATCAAATCATGCTATACAGAGAGTCTTTCTGGAAGAAGGTTTATAGAAATGGGTAACTTGCGTACAGGGTGAAGCAGTATGAAATTCTTCGATGACACCTTTAGTAATACAAGAAAACTTCCTGGATTACTAAAGGTATTATTATGGATGCATAATCTAAAGATGTTTTAACATATACATATATAGTTATTATTTAAAAAATCTAACGAAAATCGCTAAAATGTCTACGATGTGATACAGAATATTGTTCTAAAATATATTGTTATAAAAGTTTTCGCTTGTCCCAAGACCCACATATAATACCAAAACTTTAAAAATAAATTTCTAAATAAGGTGTAAAATCGACAGTTTTTATATATTTTATGCGTAATTTTTATATTCATATCAAATTGCATGGACTATAGTGTTTATACATCACGTATTACATCATTTACTATCGGGCAATGTTTCATTGTCAAAATGTCGAGAAAATCCTAGAGAATCTCCAAAAAACAAAGCGGCCAATCTAAGTGAATGCCTCATTTCCATGCCGTATTTATGCAGCTAATAAGTTAAAGGCGTTGCCGGCGCACGTTCGATCCCGACGATAATGCTAAGTGGTTAGACTTTTACCTGTGGATAGGTTCTGAAATCATGTGATCAAAATTTTTATAAAAATATTATCTTTCCTGATTGTTTTCTACGAATCGTCTCAAAATTCGCGTTGTTGGAGTGACTCAAATCTAAATTTTATCATTAATCGCAATCGGCAATATTATAAAAAGGTTAATGTGTAGTGTGCAGTATTACACGATAGAATAATTGATCCCTTTTTTGTCTCTATTGTTAATCAGCGTAGTTATTTAGACATGCTAGAAAGCTTCTTGGTAGAAGAATTGAAATAATTGAAGCATTTCGCCTTAATGACCACAGGCATCTGTATTTTCGATAGGATGGATGTCTTGCTCATTCCGCAAATTACTGTAGGAGAATGGTTGACATCATTATTTGGATCTAGATGGATTGGGCAACACGACCCAAATCGTTAGTCGCCTGATTTAGCAATTATGGACTTTTTTTTCTGGGGATATCTATACCAAAAAGTATACAGTGGCGTCCCCAATAATGAAAATACTTTAAAAATTCGTGTAATACAAAACATTCGCTATACGCCAACTCAAATGATAAGCAATTGTTATAAAGAATTTCGAAGGAAAGTGGAATGGAAGGAAAGTGAAGGAAAGTCGAAAGGAAAGTTATGTGTTATGACAAGTGGAGACCTGTGATACATAATAGAATAAATAATTTTGTATTATGTTAATCCGTTAATATTTTTGTTGAAAGTCTTTATTGGTTTCGTTTATTTATTAAAACTTGACATAATTAATTAACATTTTAAATTTGTTCGTCGCTTGTACTTTTTTTTACCCCTATCATGTAGTTTGGTATAATTTTGTGGATTTTAGAACAAGCAGAGCAAGTTTTAGAACAGGCAAAAACGCTTACGAAAAACATATTTTTTCAAAAATCAATAGTAAAAAGATTTTCTTTTTATGACACCTACCCGGCAACTCACTGTATATCTATTAAGCCATTACTTACATATGCTTCCTGATTCTCTGTCATCATAAGGCGATACCGATCAAATACGTATTTTATATATTTATGACACTGACATATATTTCACCTTCTTGACACTACAAAAACTAGGGTGTGCATCTCCTTTTTCTCTTAAGTAATTGTTAATTGTTAATTAGTCTGTTTCATCATCATCAGACTATTAATAAAGAATTTGGTCTACGTATAATTATAACTAAACCACTTTCTAATCAAAAGGTTATGAATATGATGTAAAGCGACAATGGCTGATGAGGAAGAAGTGTTGCAAAAGATCACCAAACGTGAAAAATTTCTTCTTATTTTGGCAGCAATTCATATTTTACTCTTGATTGTTATGGTGGCAAGTTCGACTGTACTTTTAATGAAGAAAAGAACGTGTGATGAACACATCAACTAGAAAATGTAGACATATTTTGTGCTCCGGTTTATAATTTGTTGTTTGTGAATAAAAAGTGTTATGACTAAATTGTAAGTAACGCTTTAGTTTTTAATTCTTATTTATCATTGTGGTTAGTTAGTACAAAACAAGCCTTACAATAACGCAATAATAAGGTGTATTAATAACCTATTTACCATGCCTAATTGTCATATACTTCAATATTAAATAAAACACTTGTATTGAGAATATTTTTTAAAGCTGTAATATAATAGCACCATTTTAGTCGTGGCATCTCCGACCACATTTACAATGTAGATTAATCTACAAACTGCCTTACATGTTGAAATATTATGTGTGCCCACGGATGGAGTTGACACTAGGTACGATAGACAAAGATATTTGAGTTGAAATTTCATATTTGGAAAAGTACGTCCCGCCAGCTTGGTCTGGAACTTAGGTTTAATTTGCTTTCGATTTCTGAAAATCAAGTATTTCTTTACACTTGAGCAAAAATTATACTCACTTCAGAAAAAGTACCTTTTCCGTTCACGAAAAGTTATGGAATTATGCAAATTTTCAGAAAGATACTACTTTGATACTTGGCTGCCAACTCCAAGTAGGAGAAAAATATTTATTTTTTACGACGAAAAGTTATTCTTTATCAAAAGTTCCGCTCTTCTAAGAAATTCACTGCACACTTTGCAAATGATGTGCGGCGCATTCAATCCATTTAATGCTGTTTTTCATTTTTTTATTCCTCGTTAATTTAATAATTCTTTTTCTCCTATTGTCAACTCCATCAAAATAGGCGAATTATTCGCAAAATTTGCACCACTCCATAGCATTTTCTTCTACTCAGTTTTTCTTAGTAAGACATTGGCGTACTGTCGACGAAAAAGTAGTTTACCTGAAACGAAATTAACAAACAATGGATTTCATCAAAGTAGGCAGACTATTCAAATAATTTCCATAACACCATAAATTTTCATTCTGAACAACTTTTCTTAGTAACACTTTGGCGTAACTGTGAATGGAAAAGTACTTTACCTGAAACTAAAATACATTTTGCTCAACTGTAAAGGCCTACTTGATTTTGGAAAATCGAAAGCAGGACTTATTCGCCATATATTACATTTTGACAACAAATTATGTTGTCAGAATGTAACAAATTATGTTGTCATTATATTACATTCTACAACTCGAAAATTTTTGCCATTCATACTTATTGTCATCTCCATCCGTAGACAATCTACATTTGTAAATTTTCAGATAACATTCTCGCAATTCTTAACCAATAATTTTACAAACCATACATTTTCAAAACAAATGCAATATCTATCTCGAAAAGGGTAAAAAATCAATATACAAGATCTTCAATTACAAAAAAAAAACTGACATCTCGTACTTTATTGAGACATCTTGTATATTGCATATATATTTTTAAATCCAAGCAGCCCGGATGTGCCTGCGAGGTTGATTTTCAAAAAAACCAACATGCTCATTATAAACCGAGGCGTTACTTATGAGCTACTTGTAAAGAACCTGAAAATTACTAAAAATCACTTAAACGATACATTTTATATTTCTCAGAGAACACTACTCCATAGAGTACACTCTCCTCTATTTAACTGTCCAAATGGTTTGCTCTAACACAAAGATACATCGACAAACAAAGTCACACCAATTATCGGGATGTTTGAAGTTCTTGAATATGTAGTAACTGAAGGTTACATAATATACCAGAAAACCATATAATCAACCAAAATTGCTAGAACAACATTTCACAATTTCAAAAATTAAAATATTACTTTATCACATCTGCACGGTGCAAACAAAGCAACTTTTAAAAACCTTGAGAAATTACGAAAAGGACCAAGATACATTTTTAGCTTAGGAACGATGGGTCAAAAGTGTATAATTTCTTTGCTGGAGGTCAAAATTCCATAACGCTGGTCTTCTTAGAGTTGAACAACTTTTTGAACGCTTGTACAAAATATAACCCAGCGTCTTGTGATTTTAATTAATATCGCAGTACTGCTTGTAATGGTATGCTTAAGCAAAAACTATGCTTTGTAAAACTAACAAAAACAAAATGAATTAGCTGATGCTCATAAAAACGGTTCAAAGAGTACAGCTACACCAGATATTGTCGTACACCATCAGCAAAGTGTTCATGTTAGCCATCGTGCTAAAACCACATCTCGGTGTACGCGTCATTACGCATCAAGGTTAGACGTCTTCCAGTAATTCTGTTAGAACTTCTTGTACAAATACTAAATAATTCTGGGCATTTAATCAAGATGGTAACAAGTACGGGACAATTATAAAATCGTTTACAATACCTGCCCAATAATTTATTGAAAGTCATTTCTGATGCCTGTGAACGTATATTTCGTGAGGACTCAGCTTATAACTATTATGGCTCTTGAAAATAGAATGAGGCCTCATCATTAAAGAGTGCAATAGCTGAAAACTTATCTCTTTTCATTGTTTGCTCTTTGAACCAACGTGCAAATTAGTCCCTAATCTTAAGTAGGGCACGAGTTTTTTGTAGGTCAAAGGAATATAATTGCTGCTCGTGCATTCCAAATAATTTCACGATGAATATCCATAACATTTGCAATACTTGTAGAAGGATTTTCTTGAAACTATAGAAGAACCTCTTCGTGAAATTCAGGTGCACGTACGATCAGTATCGAAGAAGAACAGACAGACAGGCGTCAGCCTTTTGTCTAACATGTTTATTAATTTTGAACGTAACTTCTTCTCGCAATCGTAGGTTGATGAAAACAAACGTCGAGTGGAGGAACAACTCTTCCTGGATGCATTTCGATATAAATGGTTCATGCCCGCACTGAATTCCACCATTTCATTGTAAGTGAAACGCTACATGTTGAAAATTGTAAATAAGACAAAGCAACCCTCTTCTTCGCAAATATTACGAATTAACAGTCAACTTTGACAACTAATTTGACAGTTAGTTAAATGCGCCCATTATACATGAGTAGTAGCCGAGTAATCGATGAGTATGTGTTATATCTCCAAGGATTTGAGCTTTTAATATAGCGTAGAAATTAAACATTTTTGACCAATCGTTTATCAGCTAAAAATGTCTATCTTATTACTCCTACGGAAAACCGTCAACATTTAATCGCAAGAATCTGGAAGTGACGTTTCTGATGAATTACTGCTTTAGAGCGGTATTTGGTAATAAAAGGACGCTTTTGGCCGAATGTTAATTGATTCTTGGAATTTATCTAATCACATTTTAACTTAGAGAATAGTAAGCAAGAAAATATTAATTTTTGTCATTAGGATTCGAGTGGTACCTATTTAATACCAACGATTATTTAGAGCTCTTTCTAGTAAACAAGAAAGGGTTAAACTTCACCATATTACAAATTGTGTGGAGAATAACAGCCGTGTTACATCATTTTGTGTATTCAATATTTTTGGCATATTTCACAATCTTTAAGAATTTGTTAATCAACATAAGAACAGGAGCTTTGCGAAGTTCAGCATCCATCCCTATACGTTTGGTGAGATGTGAGAATTTATTATAGAACTCATGAAAGTACGCACACATAACCTAGTACACCTTCTTCCCAATTTTCAAATGCCTGGGATCCATAGCCTAGGCAGTTAATGAATTTGATGGCTTAGTGCTGGACTCATCGATAAAAATAAGAGCCCGGCAATGATTTCCAAAGTAAATTTAGCGCCGAATATAGGAACCGACAAATGATACTTCGCTTAACTCGCCAACATATGTTATATTCTTTTTAATCTATTCGCCGTCTATAAAAATGTGCGTGTTAAAATTGTACGTTTATGCGGCCTGCTATTACTAGATGATAGAGCCCTCTTTAAAAATAAACGCTATTAAATTTTAGGACTCCAAAATCGGCATATACCAGAAAATGTGGCGCTTTATGGAGAGCAAACGGCCACCAGTTTTCGTATCGACATACGATGAAGGCGTAGAACGAGTACTTGATGGCAACTACGCTTTCCTGATGGAATCGACAATGTTGGACTACGCCGTACAACGCGACTGTAACCTGACGCAGATTGGTGGCCTATTGGATTCGAAGGGTTACGGTATTGCAACACCCAAAGGCAGTCCGTGGCGAGATAAAATTTCCCTCGCGATTCTCGAGCTACAAGAGAAAGGAGTGATTCAGATACTTTATGACAAGTGGTGGAAAAACACAGGCGATGTTTGTAATCGAGATGATAAAAGTAAGGAATCGAAGGCGAACGCTCTCGGCGTAGAAAACATAGGTAAGCAAATTGTTCCCTCAAACCCGTCTTATACAAAATTCAAGGGATTGAATTTTATACGCTGTTTAGTCTCAAACTATCGTAGAAATCGATTTGTGTACCCGGTATACGGTTTATTTTAGAATATAAAGGTGATTCATCTCAATTCAGTGTCACACAGACTGTGCTATTATTTGGCGTAGTTATAAATTGCTATTTCGTTTACTGCGGATTTCGCAGCCGTATGTTAAGGACCAAAATATAATACAATATAAAATCCCTTTATTTTATACAGTGCACATAGAAGAAAGGAATAAATGATACAAAGATGTTCTTAATTAGACAATAATAATAAAATTAAATTAAACTAAATGCTCTTATATATGAAATCTTATGATGAAGACCAGATAACGGGATAAACCCTTTCTCTGCTCTTCCTGACCATAAATGTATGTTGTTTTGTACACGATAATTGTCTACAAAGTAAAAAAAAAAGCAAGCCTTACAATTTTTTTTATTTTGGCGAACAGCTTGAGGAGTTATGCACATTAACATTAACAAATTATTTGAAGGAAAATACGGCATGCTCAGGGCGAGAGGCATGCTACAGGGATATCTATATGTGACATACCTCAACGGTTGTTCTGAGAACAAAACACCATGACTCGTAGCACAAGTTCGAATCTTTGCAAGTTCAATATTGGGTAACTCCGTGTATTTTTTGTAAATACTGAAGCTAAATGATCTCGGAAAAAGAGCCAGTCGATGACAGGGAGGTAAAATTTTACCGGGAAAACTAGTTGAAATGTAAAAGCGAATTTTTGTATATAGTTAAGACGGTGTCTTGTATATCATGACTTTATGATACAAACAGAGACTTAAACACCCCCTTCTATTCTTCATGTTCAACCAATTAGTGAAATCGAGTCTGTGTGCTACGTACGCGTTCCGAATGTTTTGGATACGGCCTGCGGTGAAGGCATCCAAACAGAAATGATATATTTCTAAGCAGTAGGTGAAATGTGAAAGGACAAAAATATTGCAAAGAGTTCGTTTGATGTTCTTATTAAATATGGAGCGATATGAATAAAGAACTTTTAATTTAACAAACGCGCTTTTTCGTATTGTATCGTATATTATTTCTATTTCTATTTTTTGCTTCTTTTGTGACGATTATTGTAGGCAACTTGTATATTTCGATTTCTTATTTTTACTATTTCTATTCTGTAAATTTGTCCTGTAATTGGCTTTTGGGCTGTTGAACAGTAAACACTTATTATTATTATTACATACCATTTATTCAGCAATCTGCTTCAAGTTTGTCTATACTTTTAACTGTTTCAAATATTTTCCTTAACTCACCGCGTCGTTAATGTGTTTCTAGGTATGTTCATATGTACCTTAATACTATAGAGCTATAACTTTGTGGTGCCATATTCAAGATTCAGTATTATGTTGTTCTATTGTGATATTCTCAGTATACTTATTAAAAACATTACTACAAAAAGGAAAATAAAAAATGCTGCCAACATTTTGCAGATGCACAATAATGAACAATAAGATTCGAGATTTTTCTAACTTCTGGTATAAAGTGCAAAGAAAAATATGAATTTGAATTTTCAAAGATCATCATTATCAGAACACATCAGAAATATAGCCCAAAATAATTTAGTTCAAAAATCTAGAACTTGTAAAAATATTAAATTATTATTTTCGACCAATTTGTGGTAGTAGGCTTGTTCCAACATAAATCATAAACTATTCAGCGCGAATTGATTGAAAAAAATCCGACTGATTTCATGGTATGTGATTGATATGTAATGGTTCCGAATAGTTTGTAATGTGTTGAAACAAAGCTTCCGAAATTGCCATGTTTATTGCACTATCGCACTTGACGTATCCCTGCTAGCTTCTGCAGATTGTTTTAATGACTGGTGCGCTCCTTCTTATACGAGGGATTTAAGCTTTTACAAAAACAATGCAAAAAATGTTTTTGGTGCAAACCGTTGTGTTTTTCCATTAAGGTCTATATACTTTTACATTCGTTCGAACCAATGCTTGAATCATTATTATTTTCCCTAATTTCATCGATGACTTCTAATGAACAAATTATTCTATATCATTCAGCATTAACTGTTCTTCGATTCTCGAAAGGAATGCTTTCTATAAGTTTATACAATATTTTAAATCATCTAATTTGCTTTTCAAAAACGTAACGAGTTTGAAAAGCAAACCCGTTATTTCCCGGAGGGATTTTCTTATTATTGCTTTTACTTTCTCAGATACTTTGAAAATAATTAGATCAAAGTTTTGCAAATTTAAATGTGGTTAGCTTAAGGCAGAATGTGCCGCCTAGGTAAGTTAATCTTATTAAGCAATCACAGTCGTGAAATCTTATCTTTAAATAAATATTTTTCCAATGTTGGGTATTGCTTTAAAAACTTCGTCTTTTAACTCAAATAAACGTTATAGAACCTTTCTTTTTGACAACCATGGCGAAAAGAAAATGTTTGTGGTCATTTCCAAATTCTTTGCACAACTCTGTAAAAAGACTGCTATTTAATGGACAATATTTTATTTAGTTTATGAACTTTACACATTCTTCCAGAGTAATGTTTAAAACTAAACACAAGTTTTACAGCCAAAGCTTATCTATGGATGCTACAGTGCACTCATACACAATTTATAACTATTTCTCGGATTCTCTGGAACAATCCATCTAGCAGTCTGCTATTCACCTGCCATTGCAATTGCTTCATCGCTACTTAGCTCAACACATATTTTCCAATCAATATTATGGCCGATGATGATTTATAAGTTTTAAAATCTGATCAAAATTTCTTGATATTGATTAGCGAGGTTAGCTATTTAACCATAGGAGTTGGATACTTTTGTAGAATTACGAAAAAGAAATATTTCTATATGGGTATGATATGACCACAGATACAGGAGCAGTTACTTGGACGCACATTTTTGCAGACGAAAACGCTTTAGCTTGAAGACAAGGCACTGGTAAGAGGAGTGCGAGCGTTGTGATTCTAGATTTCTACATATTCATGTGTGAGTTAAACAGAGAATACGTTTCAATCTACGCGTGAAATCAATTTCTTTTAAAAGTTAGATCAATAATGCGTAAAATCCACTTTTAAAATCGGAGCACACAGACTACAATGCTGTTACCTGCATGTGAAATTAGAGTTATTACGGAAAGAAATTAAAGAAAATGATTGAAGCATGTTTTAAAGTTCAAATAAATTATTAAAATGCGCGTCCAGTTGCGTCACATACGTTATAGCTATCTGTAAAGGTCCTTCTACTGTATGACAAATAAACATGCAAACCTGTCTATTTATAATAGTACTCACATAAGCCCTGATGACTAGCTAGCGTGTGTTACATGTATGATGAGCAAAAATCTTTTAATCTTATCTGAGAACCGATTTTTTTTCTGTGAACCATTACTGCTCCGGCTGTGAACCACAGACTATGAAGTGCTTCCAATCCAAAGCGGTAGCTTTGAAAATGTCTAAAGTTCATATTTATAAATCTCCCAATTTAAAGCTTTCCTTTCCGACATATGTACGTGTATGTATAACAGATAATGCATAATGCAACATGCAAATATTATGAACCTTCCAACAAGGCGTCATGGTATAATGTAAAAGTACTATTCTCATTCAAGTTGAATCACCTAAATCAATAGCGTCCGGTTCCAGAGCGTGCGTTTATCACATTTAGCGTTCATTCTGGTTGCTGCTGTTGCTTCGTGTTTAGCTACTTATGTATTCATACTGTTGCTGGATATACCCCTGAAGCAATATCACAAAGCGTAAGGTCAGATTGCGAGGATTTCAAATCCTCACCTCGCTGCTGTCTATGCTTATCTGGCCCGAACTTGTGCGAATAACTAACATATATTAATGCGGAGAAACTACGATAAAGCAGTTAACATTGATACGGAACGGAATTATTTGCTAACGATGTTTAGATAATTCGGATACGACTGCATAACTCTCTCTCTGCAAATACGTATTAATATTAGAGTGAAGTTAAATGCTGTTTAATATTTATATTAGTATGACAGAAAAAATGTACGAGCGTTAGTACATTGTAACAGCAATGCCGGGCCCACGTCATTTATAGTGAATGCGTAAATTTAAAATATTGCAATACATCAATTTACCTGTTATGAAAACTTCTATACTTTAACTGCTTACAATATGTAATAGTCCGGTAGAAAGACGCAACACATTTATATTACGAAAGTCAAATAGGCCCCTGAAGTGTGAGCAAAATTTTATTATTCTGCTATTTCAGTTAGTTCATTAACATGTAAATACATGGATTCATGTAATAATTTGAACAATTCTCACTTTCTGCTGTATTGCCCTTCATGCCATTATAAAAACTCATTTTACTAATTGCTCTGACCAACAGCAACTACACTAGCAATTTTATTTGCCTTGAAACTAAACGTGTTCCTGGTTTGAACCGTGTCATGTCGTTGCTTAAAATAAAACTCGACGTTTCGCCCACAATCGTATGAGACTCCTTCAGGAGAGTGATGGCAACAGTTAGCACGGTAACTCAACGTGTGAACCACGCCAGAGGCGAAGCTAACTGAGCAGGAAGCAGTGGTCACGGTAACTCAGCATGTGAACCATGCCAGAGAGAGCGAAAACCAACTGCGAAGAACGCGGGGAGCAGCACGCTACTTTACTACACTATTTTAACCAACGACTTGACACGGTTCAAACCCGGAACACGTTTAGTTTCAACTGACTCTGGCCGTGGAAGCCTACGTTTTTATTTATTTGTCTTGTTTAAAAGATGCAAATATAATTCACGCAGCCAGTAAACTAGGTTTTCCTAACAAAGAAGGTCCCCTAAGATCTTAATCTCTTAATAAAAAAGGGCATTTAAAATAGTAAAAATTGAAGTCAATCAAAAAAAATCATATTTAGCATTGTTTTCACATGTTATTAAGATACATACATTTCATCTTGTGGCATCAGGAGACTAAAACAGATTAACAGAAAGTGCCAAATATGGTGTCATAATATAATGGTAATTAGAGTGGAAAAACGTTAACTTAATTTGGTTTTAAAAGAAAACCTCCTTTACAATAGAAGGATTTACTAACATAGAATCATTAAATGCAATAGTAAACCTTCTTTTATGAAATAGCTTTCTAAATCCTTCACTTTTGGCTTTTATTTATTTTAGATAAAATATTTCAATTTTCAAATGCATATACGGGGTTTTTCATTTTCATTTCACTATTACTTATTTCCGTTACTATTACAGGTACAAGAAAAGTTTCAAATAAAAATTGTGGTGTTTCACCTCTACCGAATAAAAGTTTAATAACTACTAATGTGCGGCCATCAAAACGTAACTTTGCTTTTTTTAAATGGATGCTGTTTTAATTAACTACTTATTATATTAGGTAGAATTAGGGAATATTGTGAGTGAGAAAGCAAAGGCTCTGATGATATTTCAAAATATAACAATTACTAAGTTTTTGTTAGCTGTCAGCCTGTAAATTAACATAGGCTACAGTACAAAAATAGAAATATATATCGCTATGGTGGAAGCAAAAAGTTGTGTGATGTTATCTGAAGCTAGCACATGGTTTGCGTTGAACAAACTTCTTCTTAATGAAGAAAAAACCGTTCAATTATCTTTTACACTAAGCGAAATAGGACACCCACCGGCGCCGGATCAGCAAATCTAGTAGGAGTATATTGGACACTAGATTAACCTAGAGAGCTGAAATTGACGCTCTCTCCTTCTGCACTATATGCCATACGAAGAATTCGATCAATTACCAATAAAGAAGCAACAATAATAGCATACCACGCACTTTTTCACTCTCGAATGTGCTACAGCATTGAATTATGGGGCGAATCTGCACATGCGAATGATACCTTTGTCGTACAGAAAAGAGCCTTGCCTGCAATCGAACAAGTAGCGCAAACAACACACTATAGCCAGCTACTTATAAAAAACAAGATTATGTCTCTTCCATCAGCATATATCTATAAACAGCTAGTTTACGCAAGACTGCAGCTTTCACCCCTAAAGAGAAAGGGAGAGGGCATGTCTCTCCAGCTGCGATCTAAACAACAGGTATTCCTTCCTTACCATACACTGGCAACAACCGTTGTGAAAACTAGACATTTGGAACTGTTGAACACGCTCCCCGCTCCGTGGGTCGAAAAAAAATTTCCAAAATTTAAGACACAAATATAAAGGTATTTTGTAGAAAACTGTTTCTATACGGCGGCGGAATTCCTACAAAACATTAAATCAGTCAGAGACAATTGACATAATATTACCATCATGGTGCATCGACATCACGCAGACATATATTCTCGCACACACCAGAGAAACACACATACACAAGCAAAAATGCACACTCACACAAACATGCGTCATTCACACAAACACACATACAAATTTTGTTTTGACATTACCACTATATATGTTATATATTGCTGGTAAAATAAAGTTTGTTATTATTATTATGAGATAGTGTTGATGACCTCTACCCTCCAATTTCCCCCATTCGGGTTTTCACCATTGGCAAGATATATGTTGTTAAAAAGAAAGAGTCCACTAAACCACTTTAATGCGAAAAACTAAATTTACTGGCGGAAGGTATAATTAAAATTCTTTATATCAAAGCATTTGGACAAGCATACTGCTACACCTACGCAGACATTAAATTAGAGCCGTTTTGATGGTAACCATTCTATTTTACTGCGTCTGGTATTACTATACCCGGAAATCGAGACATCGTCTCCATGGAAATGAAAGATATTTTATATGGATTCTATGGAGATGAAATTGCAAAAGAAATTAAATGTGAAATTTTCCGCAAAATTGCTAAATTACTCCATAAATTATTAAACGTTTCAAGATATTATGAGACTTTTTCTATGAAAAATTTAAGAAAAACACAAACTAAATCCATTTGGACCATTCGATCGAAATTACTATTCACGGAACAAGGATCATACCCGAAAATATTTGGTTGTAAATCGGATACACCTTCTAGTCCAGAATTTCAGGATCGAACTTCGAGGTTGAACATTTATTGAGAAACGTCAGTATGTGGGTACCCTAAATTCACTATTTAACCAAATAAAACAGAAAATTCAATTTAATATCAATTTATAAATTCCAATTTTTCAAATTTTATTCAAAAATATTCGAATAGCTGTCGATTAGGGTCTGCGCTAGGTAATCGTTTTAAAAGGATATTGAAAATTTTGTTACAGGAGTATAATTTGAAAATCAAAAATAAAACTGCTACTCGTAAATCACTTTCGACTTGCCAAAAATAAGTAGATTCGACAATCAAGTCATTTTTATATTAAAAACAAGCACTAAATTACCAATTTGTTAAATAAAGTGTCTCACTACAATATTTACGGAAACAAAATAATAAAAAGAGATATGCAACTACGAGAGGGTATATAGAGAACTGCATCCGAATCTACAAACTCACTCTGCAAATACGTTTGTAAATGTTTACCGTCATGTAAGAAATACTAATTTTGCACAAAAAGAACATCACGTTATAGTAAATTAAGAACATCTTAATATGTTGCTGTTTCGAAGTTAAAAATTAAATACTTGCCAGCACGTCTCACTAAATAATTTATTACCTAATTGTGCTACATATTAATTTGATTGTTAGATGAAAGCATCTCCACAATCCATCGAACTTAATGATCACAGGTCGTATAAAATATTACCGGCCCAACAAACGATTACAAGTCTAAACAATGACCCTAATTTCTTAATGAAATTGTCACTTTCTTAACTTACCGTGTTTTAATAGAAAGAAGAGGCGCTGTAGGAAACAAAAAGAAAAAAATAATGTACACAAAAGCCTGGAAGGAAGTCAATACACGTACGATGTGGAATCTTAAAAAATAAAGTAGTTGAGCCTATTTTTTATAATTCATGTCTTCATATATTCAAATTAACAACGAAAGCGTACTACTTAATCCTTCTTCATTTAGCTTACACCAAAACAGGTGACTTACTGCAAAACTTAATAGTCAATTGGACATCATGATTTGGTAGCGAAATGGAGCGCCACCGCATAATGTTTTAACGATTCAATAGCCAATTTCCAGCTTGGATTGTTAATGCCAGAATTTCAATGATCACAATAGCTTTTAAAATTGCAAGCCTACTACCAGTTTGGTCTGTATAAAATTTTTCGCAATCGTTACAAACTATTTTATAAATACCAGATTTTCTGAACATGTGGTGCCCGTTGTTACTTTATAATCAAATTTCCTTAAAAAATTGCTTATTTTTAAACAGGCCCTATTTCTGTATGGGATTTTTATCCATTGTTTTGTAGTAGGTTCATAATTACAAGCGATTACTAATTTTATTGCAAGAGATTTTTGCACAATAAAGTAATTCCGCCAAGAGCAATCTATCAGTTGTTTAATACTTTGGTACATAATCGACTTCCGACTAATTGATATACCCGCTCAATACAAATGTTTTCATATTGCATAGCTAGCATAAAACTCGATACGTTAACAATGAACCAAATCAATCCAGTAACTTTACATTTTCAAATTCAGTAGTGCCGTCCGCCGGCAATATTCTATAACTGGAATTAAAACTACTTTCATCAAGAGTTTCGTTTCAATCGCTATATTTATTATTACCCTTTTGCCGTGCCTAATACACAAGCCCGTAGAAAATAGCCACACATAATTTGCTGCACATTCCTGCTATGAAAATATCATACAAGTGGTTTAATATTTTATTTTTTGCCCCCTGATTTAAAATTAGTTGTTTGCTTCACAGTCATTTAATTGCTTGCTTAATTAACTTGCATTTTGTATGCATTTAATTTATTTCTCTCTATAAGCATGTAACTTTTAATATCTTCCATTCACAAAAGATAAAGTAAATATATTTTATACAACATCCAGAAATTGTTTCAAACATTTATTATTCTAGTTAAATATTTGCATGTGCACTACTAAGGATGCACAATATTAGTACAGATCATTAGGCAAAAATGTAAAAGAAGTTTTGTTTATTTGATTTTGAAATTAAGTGAATTAAAGAACGCTATCTACGATGCATTCTTGATAGCTTTTCGATTTTCCATTTTTTTCTAAACATAGAAAAATTCCCTTTTTCACCATATAAACAAATACTAACTTAAAATGCAAACACAAACTAGGGGAAACTTAAAATATAATAATCTACCCCATTTTGAAACGTAAAAATTCATCCTTGACTTCATTTTCCTCTAATGTACAGAATTATTTTCTCTAACGAAACCCCAAATGATCTTTTCATGCCAAGTTCTCTGGTACTCTCTTTCCATTCCGAATATCGTGCGCCACACTCTTCACTCACACTGCCTAAATTAAATCTAAAAAGCTTCAAGTAAGAGTGTGAAAATTATGTTTTAAGAACCATCCCTTTATAAGTTGTAAAAGATTCTGAATGTTTTCTTCATAATTTACACTTCTGCGAGTACCAAAATAACTCGTAACAACATTTATTACATACATTACATTAAAAAGCTTCTGATGTCACACCTAAAGTTCTGACAAATTGTTTAGCGAGCACTAATTTTATATGAAGAGTTGGTAGTGAAATTGTGTCTCTAGAAATTAAAGGCTGATAAAGTACATTTTCGGTAAGCGCGTCGCGTTTAATGTGGTGTTTATTGTCCTCTCTACTATTCCAAAGTTATAAGCAGGGATATTTGATATAACTCCCCTGCAGCCTGTGGTAGAAGCCCGGCATTTTTAAATCGACGCAAACCTCTCGCCGATACTTATTATACTTAATTTTTCCTAAAGAATTTTTACATTTGGGCATGTCGAATGGGTAACGGGGATAGATAGAAATTCATTCCCGTTATGTAACCAAGCTGCTTCTAATTGAACTGTCAACAAAGAGACACCATTCTTTTGAATCATGACATTGCTCAATTTCATTAAATAAACCACTAACATTAGAATAACAGCAGATCTTATCTTCTACAGAAAATCGTACGTGCCTTTTTCGACTAATAACGCACAAGTTTGGTGTAAAAGGCTCTACTGGCCCAAACGAGATTCTAGTACCTAATTCGGTTTTTTCTCCTGTTAAATCTAACCAAATCATTTAAATCGTCTTGCATTTGCAAATGGGACACTATATACAGCCTGTAGGTTTCATAACTAATAACCAGAAGAGCCCGATTTTCCTTCGTTATTTCTAGAAAGAATTTTTCAGATGCCTTTTCATAAGTTGTTCTTGATGAGGAGAGACGTGGACGAACTTCGCAGTGAGGAATTGGCTCGTTTGTAGATTTTAATTCTCAGTATACAAGATTCTTACGATTGGACGATTTTTTATAAGCTGCCAAGTTTACAATACAAAAATAACAAACATTTACTTGATCTACCCAGGTGGAGTACTGTTGCTACTACCGTGCAGTTTGGTTGTGAATGACCTCACTAGGTCTTTAAATGACTAAGAACTATGGACGCAGGGATTCGCTGATGACATTCCTTAGGATACTAGGAAGCCCTGCAAAGAGTTAATCCGCAAAAAAACAAAGTTGGTTGCACTTACCAACATAAAAACTTACGCAGCATTAGACTATTTGAACAGGAATTATAATTAAAGAAGGAGGTAACGGGTCTGGGTGCTACTCTTGATGCAAAACTGAACTTACTTAAAATAATGAACAGACTAACTGTCCTGGCGTTGCAGGAGAGTTGCTGGTATACTGTGGAAAATATTCATATTTACCTGTAGACTCTTGAAAAAAATAGAAGCATTGTAAACAGAACGACGTTAAAATAAGGAGTTCGACAAGTAAAAACTAAGTAGATCTTTATATTTATATTATGTGTATGCAGTGCTACTAATATCTGCTTATTGGAAATTTACGTAAATTGACTTGATAATAATACAGCGCGGTTATTTAAATTCACTTTTCACGTAATCAGCTTACCAAATCTGATTTTTAAAAATGTTAAATGTACACGGAAAAAATCAAAGCAACAAAATAATTATATTAACTATTAATTTATTACACAGTAATGAACTATGTTTATTACCAGGTGTGTCGGTAATTCTTTTCCGGTTTTTTCGCTAAA